>JAOANR010000001.1:3199232-3347365 GCA_030278955.1 Hygrophila difformis | reverse complement strand
TTTTACATCAATGCAGTGGCAACACCCCTCTCAGCACTATGTGGGAGGATTACGCTGTTAAAGTTATCGACATGTTTTGTGAGAGAAGTGATAAAAAGATGATATCCTCATTATTCAATTCTGTAGGGCCACAATGTATCAAGGTGAACAGAAAAAACTAAACAATATGCCTTCGAGAAATTAAAAATAATTCTTACTAACATTGATTTCAACATTTGATTTAAACCATCTTGCAGGAAAAGTGAACTTGAGCCATACATTTCATGCAACAAATCTACTATGGAACTATCAATGTGATATTGTTACTGAATTTCAAAAGAAGTATGAGAAATATTTCTAGATTTCATGAAAAATTATGCTTTCTTTCAATGAATGAAAACATTAAAAAAAAAAACGTTTTGACAGCTCTTTTTTTCATTTTAGGCTTATGACCAACAATGAAAACAGCAAATAGTGTCCTCAAAAGAGAGTTATTGTACTCCTGATTCAAAGAAAGAAATAACTTGCTCGATCGAGATCTCTCGGAAAATATAAAGGTCAAAGCATATTTATAATCATCACATATCAATTCAATATATAGAATGGTTATTAATTTTGTTATATTCAATCTGTCTCCTACATAAAATATTCAACAGGGAGGGTATTATTGGATTACAACTATAGTTGTAAATATAGATTCCAGCAACTCATGGTACTACTTGGCATGCAAAGACTGCTGAACTAAATGGAAATTGAAGATAAAAAATCATTCTGCCCAAGATGTAAAAATGAAACAGGTATCATGCGTTACAGACTCATAATGGATTTTGCTGATAGTTCTGGGAGTTCCCCATTCATTGTTTGGGACAGGGAATGCAATCAAATAATAGGCAAGCAAGCCAGCGAATTAGAAAGAACTAATTTAACAGGTTAGCGACATATTATATTAAACTGAAGTACATACTACGTATTCTTATTTTTTTAAATTGCGGAGAATATTATTATTTTATTGCATTGTATAATTTAAAGATCTAATATATATATATATATATATATATATTTTTTAAGGATGGACAAGTTCCAATTGAGATTGAGGAAGCTTTTTTAAACAAGAGATTCAAGTGTAAGATCAAAGGCAAAGTTGAACCATGGCAGCAGAACACTGTGTCATTATTTTTATCTTTAGATGATGATGAGCACAGTCAAAATTCAATGTCCTCATCCATGATCGAATATTCAGTAGGCCTTTTGGAGAGTTCGAACACGGAAATGGACATGCATACTAGAGAGAAGTCACTCGAAAGTTTGATCAAGCAACAAGAGAGCATTTTTCCAGGTGAATTCACAGGGAGTCTGAAAGCAAGTGAGGGTCATGGAGGGAAGCAAGCAGTATTGCATGTAGATTGCGAGTTAGAATCATTGAAGAGAAATTTGATGACGAATACTCAGCCACAAAACCGAAGAGATCGGTTAGGATAAAGACCGAAAAATAGTGATGTCGATGTCAAAATTTGCAGAGCTTTTATAATTACTTTATCAGCTTTTTGAAATAATAAATATTTTTGTAGGTCTGTATTAAAATGATGTTATGCATTGAAAGAACAGATCTATGAATGTTTTCATATTGTTTAAGAAATAAAATATTTTAATTAAAATGTTTCAAAATTATTGTTTTTGTTATTTATAGTTCAGAGTTTATATTTTTTAAAAGTTGATGGATGGATTTGTTAGTAAAACAATGACTGAATTTTCAGATATCAAGTTTGTGAAGAATTGTTTAGTACAATCAATAAAAAAAAATTGACAGCAACTTTATTTGTAAACATAGTTACGGTACTATGGAAATATAAAGAAACAAATATCTTAAAGTTTTTTTTATTATTTTTGGACAGCAAGTTTGTCAACAAATTAATAGTGAAATCAGTTAAAATTATTCACAGCAGTTGTATTTTTGGACATAGTATGGAAATAAGGAGATATGAACAAGGTAGGAAAGAAATATCTTTAAATTTTTTATTTAGTTTTGGGATAGCAAGTTCGTCTGTAATAAGACATAATCGGGAAATAAGTTATTTACAGCCATTTTTTTTTCATAATTGGAAAATATGAAAATATAGAAAGTATAGCAAACAAAAATCTGGAAAAAATTATTGATTTAAATTTGTCAGTGAATAAGTCAAAATTGATCACTTAAACATAGCAAAGGAAATAAGGAAAATGTAAGGAAACAAAAATCTTTTAAATCCTTTACTATTATGGGACCAGCAAGTCAGTCAACTGTCAGATATTCCTTCTGCCAACAATTACGGCAAGATATGAAAAGAAATTAGGAAAGAGAAAAGAAATATGGAAACAAATTGAATTGACCACAAATTTACTTTTAGAAGGTAGAAACATAAATCTTTAAAACCTTTTATAGATTTTGGGCCAGCAATTCAGTCCGGCCTGTCCGATTAAAGATGTCAATATTTTAAAAGAACTTACTGTATGACATAAATTAAATGAAATGAAATTTTAATTCAAATAATTAATTAATTACCTACCTCACATTTTTGCATTAATTTATTTAACCTAAAACCCGATTTATTAATGAATCCAATCCCAAAAAGATATGTTAGTAAATAGAATGAAATTATTCTTATAAATTAATCGATTAATTATATCAATTAAATAAACCCCATAAATTGTAATATACCTGGAAATATTATAAAACCTATATATTTAGGCTATATGACGTGATGATTGGAATGGGTAACTTATAAATATAAATTATTAAAAATAATGTCATAACTAACCTCATAATTTTTAAATACCCATGTATATGACATAATGTTTTTAAACCATGGATATAATGGTTTTAATAATTTGAAATAGTAAAATGTCAAATGTAACTATTAGTAGTATTATTTGTTTTGTGATACATTATAATGCACAACAGATCCAATATTATTGGTAATATTTTCTATAATATTTCATGCGTAAAATTAACAAATTAAACTATTGTGCTGTTTATGAGTAATATTCCACGCATTATTATAAATAGTAACTATGGCTGCTTATCCACTATCATAATATGAGCATTTACTATAGATTATAAATTTATTATAGATTTCATATTATCTAATCATACCCATTAAATAATATATATAGTCAATGCTCATTATGATGCGATAATAGTTACTATTCATATTTCATCAATTATTACGTATAATTGATAATTTCAATATAGTTACCTATGGTATCATATATTTGATTCCTCATAAATACCATTATATCATCTTAATTGGTAAGTTATATTTATTCATCATATTACCCATTATATCCCCTTAATTGTCGTCAGAAATTCTTATCCAAAAATTAGCCAGAAATTAGCTACTCTCAAATCTGATTAATTCAAGACATATAGCATGTGCAATTAAAAGGTATTAAATATTCAATAAATGAAATAAATTAAAACGAAATTGAAATGTATAAACCTTTTTTCCCCAATTTATCAGCGTGCCTGATATGACATTTGTTGAAGCCATTCATTCAATAAGCAATCTTCCTCTCACACATTCTTCCAACAGACATTCACTGACAAAAGCATCAATTCACTTTACCCACTAGAAAAGCAAAGAAGATAAACTGAAGTTGCATTCATCCATTTCACATAAACCGACCTCCACTTACCATTTGCATTATCTATTACTGAAATTCTCATCCATACTCGCCGCTCAGCCAACATCATATAGCCTTTACAATCAAGGGGCCCTGCTCTGCGTACAAGTAATGAAATTACATATGAAATACTTTCTATATAATTGCATACTGAATATAATACCTTGCATTGCATCACTTATAGATGTATTATAATTCTGAATTACTTTCTTATATGTTGTATCTAAATCTGTAATAGTGTGTTGAATTAAGGAACAATAGTGGAATGATGATCTCTAGATTGAATGCATATGAAAGCGCTGTCACCTTTAAATGTTTTCCCACACATAAACTTCCTGGATGGCCAATTTTGAACATATTCCTATCAAAAAGGAAAACATCAAGGTTAATAATCTGTAGTAGAAATAATAATAAAAACAATTTTGCATGGAAATGCTTTTTCAGATCTATTATGACAAACTGCTATTCAATGAATATCTAATTTTACGATTCATGGATTAATGAGCAATCAGGCACCACAACCATTCAATTGGAATGTCTGATAGCGAAGTTAAGAAAAGGAATGCTCTGACAAGTTCAACAATGCAGAATTCTGATGGTAAGATCGTTTTCCTAAAATTGAGGTAAATTTAGAATTGTCGGATAGATTATATGGGTAATTGAATACTCATTTGCTCAGTACAAGTAATTCTTTAATGTTACAAACAATAATTATATATTTGCTCATTGTTTGTAATTATTTGATGTTGAATTACCTTGAAAAGCCAAATGTGTAGTTGGTCTATGTGACACATGCATAAACTATTTATTTACTGTTGAGCATCCTAGAATAAAGTTCAAAAAAAGAAACAATTTGAAGAAAAGAAACAGAGAATGTGTGCTTGAAAAAAAAACAAATAGAGGAAAGGTAAGTAAAGGAAAAATGACAGCAAATAATCAAGGTAATATAGAAAAATATTAAAAGAAACAGAATTAAAATTATAGGTGCGTATCATAAAACTTCTTACCATTTATCATACTCCAAGCCATGCAAAAGTGGTGTCTTCCTATGAATAGGTATTGACCAATAGGAATCGTATCTCATGAATTAAAAAAATGCAAAATATTAGACAAGTTGATTAGATAACATAGTTATGTAGTTTTGTTTTTTTAAAGGTAAAAAGCTCGATTTAATTAGTGTACTTCGCATGGACAAAATCATTTTCCTGGTGCTTCGTTTCAAACAAAATAAACTAGGATACCACACAAATGAATCTCAGAGACTCAAAACCATGGCACGAAGTAGTTCCACAAGGAACTAAAGAGAAGCAAGAAATTTCCAACTATCTCGATTAAATAACTTATAGATCCACACTATGATTAAATAAATTATAGATCCACAAGTGAAATTAATTAAACAGCAAAAAGCACAGATACAGGTTAGATATAAGGTAATTGTAGAGAGAAGTAAACGCTTATATTATTCTTACCTTGGCAAGCCCATAAAATTTAATTCGTCAATCTTTAGATGTAGCTTCTTGGCCTTCATCAGGCCTCAGAGTAACCTTATCGTCAAGCTTTAGGGTTATTGCCTTCTCACCTTTATTAACCACTTGCAAACTCATGTGCCATAGTTGCGCATATAACCTGTTTACAGTTCCAATAACCCTAGAGTATTTCCGCAAAATGAAAATATGACATGCATGGAACAACCAGTTGCAAGTTAGCATCAAGACAATAATAATCATCCTCAAAAACAGTTTGATGAACCATCACTTTCCATAAATAAAAATCTACCTTTTCAACATGTTAACTAGCTGTTACAAGAAATGCAACTCCTTAACTGATACATCTTCCAAATTATATAACTGAAAATATATAAAAATGTAAAAACACAACTAAATGAATAAACTATACATACAACAGAGTTTCTTAGTGCTTTTAATGGCAATCCTCTGTCCGGAGCTTCCATGTGATATTTGGCATCGCCCCCATGAAAGACCCAACCTTACCATCTGTGAATGTTGTCAACTGTGAAAGCAGTACCATAATTTTCTATCACTTATTTTTTATTTCTGCATTTAGAATTGTTATTTGGATATGATTAGGGATATAACTTGGAGCCTACAAATAGAGGATTGGAAACACTCAAAGGTAGTTCAGCATTTAATAAATTCACCTGCCTTGGGATTTCTCTGCATTTTACTGCCATGGGAAAGTAATTTTTTTAGCTGTTGGGTATGGTGTAGATTGTAGAATGGTTGTTATTTTGTGTAGTTTGGGGATTCACATTTTGATTTGTTTAACAATCCTTTAAAACCTATATAGCAATTGATTAAACCCTACAACAATTATTAGAATTGTTTAAACCTTAGGAAGCAATGTATACAACCTGCATGTATAGAATTATAACAATTAACACCCTAAACACACAGATTTCTTATACTGGACTGCTTAATTTGTTATCTGAAATTATTAGCCTTTATTTCACCCTAACAGCTAATCCATTACCCATCATATAGCATAAGAGGAATGAAGAATCAGGGCGGATACCTGTAAAATCAGAGTGTCAATGGTCACTTGACCATGCAGGACATTGGTACTGTTTCTCTCTGTCAATAACTTATACACCTGAACATATAAATGAGCAAAGCTATAGGTGAAAAAAAATAAAAAATAAATAAAAGCAGAAATGCCCAATCCAAAATATTACACAAGTTGATTAGGTAACGTAGTTATGTAGTTTTGATTTTTTAAGGTAAAAAGCTCGATTTAATTAATGTAATTCGCATGGACAAAAACATTTTCTTGATGCTTCGTTTCAAACAAAATAAAATAGGATACCGAACAAATGAATCTCATACTCAAAACCATGGCACAAAGTAGTTCCACAAGGAACTAAAGAGAAGCAAGAAATTTCCAACTATCTTGATTAAATAAATTAAAGATCCACAAGTGAAATTAATTAAACAGTAAAAAACACAGATACATTTTAGATATAAGGTAATTGTAGAGAGGAGTAAACGCTTATATTATTCTTACCTTGGAAAGCCCATAAAATTTAATTTGTCAATCTTTAGATGTAGCTTCTTGGCCTTGATCAGGCCTCAGAGTAACCTTATCGTCAAGCTTTAGGGTTATTGCCTTCTCACCTTTAATAACCACTTGCAAACTCATGAACCATAGTTGGGCATATAACCTGAAAATAGACAGTTCCAATAATCCTTGAGTATTTCCGCAGGACAACAATATGACATGCATGGAACAAAAAAAAAAGAGAGACAACAAAAAAATTAAGAATAAAATCATTTATCCTGAATCCCATTAATCTTTATGTGGTGCCAGATTTGAGTCAAGTAATTGGTGCAGTACTGAATACAATTGGGATTGGTAGCCAGGCTGTAGTCATGCAACCAGGTGGTCAGGTAGTGGTTTCTTCTAATTGTGTGTTATCAGGGATGATGGTTATATAAATACTCAATGACGTATATGGACTAATCTTTTTAAAGATACTATCAGCACTGATGATGGCCGTAATTTCAGAAGATTTAAATCAGCAATATTAGCATGACAATCAGAGTCCGAAATTGTATCGCTCGATGTTCTAATGCTCTTCTCTTGGCTATCACGAGTCATCAGAACGATATCATCATAATTTATTGTTCACTTAGGTAGAGCGCAAGCTGCTTGATTGAATCACCTCTAGAAAAAAAACATCCAAGCCAAACCACAGGCTCTCTAAAACTCCTTAGGTCGTTTTGAAGGTAAACCCTCAACCCTTATACTCCCAAAAGTAAAATAAACTATAGATCTACACTATCTCCAACTAAATAGAAACAAAAATTTAAGAATAATCAAGAACGAGAGTTAAAAACAATCTAACTGCATCTACAAAAAAAACTACAAAAAATCATCAAACAAGATGAAAGATTGAAATATTCACAAACCACCGGTACCGTTGGGACACCGCTACTACTGTGCTCCGAACTGGACTTGATGACAGATTTGAGACGCCTATTTGCTGCTCCAAGAGTCTCCGGTGGCCTCTTCCAATCCAGACACCACTCAACCAAGATCTCAAGCAGAACCAGTCCAAAGAGAAGAGAATAGGCGACCAATACCACTGCCGGCCTCAAAACCACCACTGCCGGATCACCAAACGCCGTCCAAGTTGCTGCCTTGCGTTCACTGACACCGCCGTGCACAAAGCCTCCCTGAGAGATATGAAAAATGTATATCCTATGCTTCTACAGATATGAAAACCTCCTCATAACAAATGATCACTTGAATCGTCAACCTCAAATCAAGTATAGCTAAATTGATCACTTGAATTCCCTGAGAGCCTCAAATCCTTCCTCGATGTATAGTGAAATTGATGCACATCAATATCGGTTTGAAAGTGATCCAACCCCTAAAATATAGAGAAAATTCCTCAGTATAAGCACAAAAAAATTAAAAATATTTTATTGAGATCTAAAGGAGCAATCGAAGAGAGTTGATGGAAAATAAATAAGAATGCTATAAACAGCAAAAGAGACACAATATTCATAGAATATTAACATTCACAAGTAATTTATTTGCCAATAGCCGAAACTTAGTTCCTCTTGATAAATATCTATGTTAATGCATTTGGATACAACAGCATTGTGTAATGTTGTTCACATACATATGCATATATATGATTATACCTAATATAAGTAATAATTTGGTTCCATCAATTTCAATTAAAAAACGAACAAAAATTTAGTTGTATCAGTAAAACATAGTAGCAGTTTGATCGAGCTGTAGAAACACTATAGCAGAGAATCACAATGCTACCAACAGAAGCATAGGGGTCATACAGCATGGAGCATCCACAAATATAAAATCAAATGAGAAATATACTATAGAACAAAAGATGAGAAAAACTCAAGGAATTTAAAATTCCCACAACTGATACAAATGTGGATGTCATATGGCACCGAAACTCCAATTCCTAATCTCCTTCGGGCCTCGAGAATTCCAATAATACTCAATATTTATACACCATGAAAATTAATAACATATACACTCTAATGTTGACCGGGTTAACCCATGAAAATTAACCTACAAATTAGAACATATACACTCTAATGTTGACCGAGTTAACCCAATAATAACAAAATAGGAAGAAATACAATGAGTATAAATTCAAAATATCATAAAGTTGATAAGACATTGATGCAAATAAATCTAAAACATACTACCAACCTTTTTCAAGCTATAAAGATTACCTTGGAATACCGAAATTGCATATCTACAGCTGAAGAGTAAGGCTTCCATCCAACAGTGTGTATTCAAACTTTTAAGTCCCTACAACAAATTGTTGCAGTAAGAAATTAAAATAGATGAATTAATATCTCATTATTACACAATGCCAATATTTGATTATGGGCAAGTCAAAACTCAAAACTCTAAAATATGCCATATGTCCGATCATTGACCAATAGTTTAAGTAGTCCCACCTACAAATTAATGTACAAAAAATTTCTTCAATGTAAACCAACAAATTCCCAAAACAGAATAAATATAAATCTTTGTTGCTAATTCACAAAAGACCAGTTACAATTCATAAGCAATTAAGTATTAAACTTTATCCACCTACCATGAATTCAAAGTACACTCACAGACCAAAATAATGATGCATCATGCATCTCCCAATCAAACTTCTTCCTATCAACAAAAACTAATAAACTACACTTAACTTCCCTACCTCAAGCCATTGTGTTGATAAATGACCGGCTTTTTAAGGTTTTGGGAAGTGGATACAACCAATGTCTGCTACATTATCGAACAGATTGAAGCTGGAAGGACAATCCATTGCATAAGTGAGCACTCATCTTCACTAAAATGGCCATACTTTTATAGGCAGCACACATTCTAGAAAGGTATGATAACAAACCCAACAAATAACCAATGTTTCAAATGAAATCAGAATCTTGAGAAGCAAAATTGCAGAAATATAAAAATGAGACTGCTGGGAAATGGTTTATGCACATTTGGTTCAATTTTGCCAGCAAGTTTCCTCGACTAAACTTCTAAAGATGGAGCTTTGTGACCCCTTCGCAATCTACAAGCAACAAAATAACCAATCCCAGGGAAAGTCAATTGGCTAACAAATCAACAATCTAATAAATTTTAGTTGAGGAAACAAAAAAAAAATTCACACAGCTCGGTTAAACTAACAAATAGAAACATGGATAATATCATGAAAATCAATTTAAGCCATACCATGATAAAGTTGAAATTAAATTTAAATGCAAACAAAATGAGGCAAAGAGACCAAATCGAAGTCAACACTCAACAACAATTAATCACCAAACCAAAGAAGCAATTGTTAATATTTATATACCATGAAAATTAATAACCTACAAATTTGTTAATATTCAATGAATATTGTATCGCTCGATGTTCTAATGCTCTTCTCTTGGCTATCACGAGTCATCAGAAGGATATCATCATAATTTATTGTTCACTTAGGTAGAGCGCAAGCTGCTCGATTGAATCACCTCTAGAAAAAAAACATCCAAGCCAAACCACAGCCACTCAAAAACTCCTTAGGTCGTTTTGAAGGTAAACCCTTAACCCTTATACTCCCAAAAGTAAAATAAACTATAGATCTACACTATCTCCAACTAAATAGAAACAAAGATTTAATAACCAGATTTGAGACGCCTATTTGCTGCTCCAAGAGTCTCCGGTGGCCTCTTCCAATCCAGACACCACTTAACCAAGATCTCAAATAGAACCGGTCCAAAGAGAAGAGAATACGCGACCAATACCACTGCCGGCCTCAAAACCACCACTGCCGGATCACCAAACGCCGTCCAAGTTGCTGCCTTGCGTTCATTGACACCGCTGTGCACAAAGCCTCCCTGGAACCTAACCACCACTGCTCTAAATATGAAGAGTACACACAACCCTCGCCGGAAACCTTATATTCGGTGTCCCAAACCCCACGGAACCCCTCACACCTCTCAGCCCTTAATATCAGAAAAGACAACCTCACGCACTCACTAACAAAAAAAGAAGAACAAATCTAACCCTAATTGATGTGGTGAAGTAAACTGGAAAAGGGAGAGGGAGAGTGAGAGTACATAAGAGAAGGGTCGCCGCTGTACAAGAAAGGAGAAGGAATGAGGGTTAGGGTTAAGGGAAAAGTGACGGAAGGGGTATTTAAATAAAGGGTATGGGCCTCAGCCCAGTACATGATGGGATCAAAATATGCAACATGGAATACGCAATTTGAGCTTAAGCAACTATAAAATATCATTATAAGCTAACAAATAAATGTAACTATGTATACTAAAAGTTTGTATTTAATTCAGTTTCATCATTATGCAACCATAAAATTTTATATTTAATTCATGTTAAGAATTTATATTTAATTCATATTAAAAATTTGTATTTAATTTTGATTTATGATTATGTATTTATGTGGTTATCATAATTGAACGTCATTTCAATAATTATACAAAAATATATGTTTAATTATGCTTTATACTATATATGATATATGAGGTAGTATATTTTAATATTATCTCCATTATTTTTTAAGTGCTACGGACCCCTATTTTATTCAATTCAATACACATTTTTAATCCTTAATAACTTAAATTTTATATAAATAAAAGTTATAAAAATTTAATATTATAAATCTATGTGATTAGTTGAATCTAACAATATAACACTTCACTATATTTTATCCTTTATAATTATATTAAAAAAATTGAGTTAAAATTACTCAATTGACAGTGACAAAAACCCGCACATTTAAAAAGGAGCTAATGTAGTATAATTGAGTATTGTATAACTAATTACACTTGTGATTACGTATTGAAATAAGAGTGCAAAAATATTAATAACTAAATATTATTATTGCACTCTATAGAAGTGTATTTATGTTGTTTTCTTTTTATTATTTTATCAAAAAGGAAAATATATGTCCTTCAACATTGATACAATCGAAGGTTGGTTCAATGATTGCTACTCCATCTTCAATTGCATTTAACCGTGGCGTAACAAATTTTTCTTCAGTAAGAGGTAACGTCTTATTTTATTAGTAATAAAGTTTATAAATTTTTAATAAATTATACGAATAGTTGTTATATGTCCATCAAAATAGGTATTCTATCTCTTTATACATCCATATATCTATATATATAATATAATGTAATTTAGTTCACAATTACAGATGCAAGAAAAAAGCAGACAAAAAATATTATAGAACGTTCACCATTGTCCTCGATATGTCATGGCAACCAACAAGGTAACTATATTCAATGGAAAAAAAAAATATGCTTTTTATTGAAAAATATTAATAACTAATAATGTTATTATATTGCACTAATGCACTCTATGTTTGTCTGTTTGTTGCTTTTTTATTTTTTATTTTCTCAGATGCGGAAAATATATGTCCATCAACACTGGTACAGTCCAATGTTAGTTTACCGGATGCTACCTCATCCTCAATTCTATGCCATCGTGGCTCATCAAATTGTTCTTCCGTAAAAGGTAATGCATTATTTTATTAATAATATATGTTTTATGTTTCATAGTTGTAACAAATTATGTGGATAGTTGTTATATGTTCATCAATAAGTAATTTTTACAGATATAATAGTGTCCACCTTTACAGATGTAAGTAAAAAGCAGCCACTTAATATAAGAGAGTGTTCTTCAATGTCTGTGTATGGCAACCAACAAGGTATCTATATTTTTTACAAAAAATAAATAAATATTATTCTTTTAATTATTTAAGATTCATAAGTTATGAATAACCATGTTAAATAACATTTAAAAGGTACAGGTTCTACATCTATGCAACCATCAAGCATTCAAAATATTCATGTTAACAATTCTCCTGCCATTAAAGGTTTATATTTTTAGACATGCGATTGTTCATAAATCTTTTGAATGTAGCGTTTATAAATAAAAATATAATAAAATATTTTCCTTTGTTAAGGTCGAAAATCAAAAAGAAATCGAGTAATTTTGGGACAATTCGAACAACTTTCAGAGAACCGTAAGTTTTCCATTATTTAGCAATATTTTTTAATTTTATTTCATTTAATATACATATAAGATTTCTATTTTTTTTTCCAATATGGACTAAGATATAATGTTTCTGTAAAGGTCGGACCTCAAAAAGAAATCGAATAATGTCACAAGCATTCAGAGAAACTCCACACCTTTGTAAGCTTTGTTTTTAATACGTTTCTCAAAAAACTTATTACACATCTATATGATTTCATGTATTTATCATTAATGACTTATATTTGTTCATTCACCATACAACTTATTTTGACATTGGTGATTCAATTCATGCATGTCGAGTGTGCAGAGCCTTATTCTGGTATGAAGAAAGAAAGGAAAAAAACCAAAACACCAACAACCCTACATATACATTGTGTTGTTTGAGTGGGAAAATCCAACTCCCGAAGATACAAAAGCCACCTCAAGTGTTGAATAATTTGTTATTTGGGAGAGATCTTATAAGCAAAGAATTTCAAGAGAATATACGTTCTTACAACTGTATGTTCAGTTTCACATCTTTGGGAGCAAAAATTGACTCGAGCTTAAATACCGGGAAAGGACCCCCTACATTTAGGTTGCATGGACAAAACTACCATCAAATTGGCAGTTTAATTCCAAATGAAGGATGTCAACCGAAGTTTGCTCAACTTTATATATACGACACACAGAATGAAATAGAAAACAGAATGCGTGCCTTGAGGTGAATGAGATTACATTTGGAATATTAAATATAATTAAATGCAGGGTTTAATTTACTTGCACTTTTTTATTTGAACTAACAATTCGACTATCTCTACAGGCCTGATGGATCAACGAATGACTTACATGCTGAGATTGTTTCAGATCTGAAAGAAATGCTTGATAAACATAATGTTTTGGTGCAATCAGTTCGAATGGTGAGAGATAAATGGGAAGAATCACCATCTCCAGATATCAAATTACGCCTCATTGGAAAAAGAGCAAAAGATGGAAGGACTTATAACTCACCATCTGTGAATGAAGTTGCAGCGTTAATTGTTGGTGACTCTGATGAAGCATTGGAACAGAGAGATATTATCGTGACAACAAAAGAAGGAAAACTGAAACAGATAAGCGAATTGCATGCATCTTACTTGCCACTGCAATACCCATTGTTGTTTCCATATGGAGAAGATGGATTCAGTGAAAACATTTCATTTGCCGGGAATGATACGAATCACAGTCGTAAAAGGAAAAATGTTAGTTTTCGAGAATATTTTTCTTATCGACTTCATGAGCGAGAGAATGAAGTTTCCCTTATCCTATATACGAAGAGATTATTTCAGCAATTTGTGGTTGATGCATATACAATGATTGAATCATCTCGATTGACTTTTATAAGAAACAACCAGAGACAACTTCGAGCTGAAGTTTATAAGGGTTTGTCAGATGCAGTTTTCCGCGGTGAGAGGGATCCAAGTATATATGGTCGACGTGTGATTTTTCCATCATCGTTTATAGGAGGAGCAAGATATATGATTCAAAATTATCAAGATGCCATGGCCATTTGTAGATGGGCAGGATTTCCAGATTTGTTCATTACATTCACGTGCAATCCACAATGGCCAGAGATAATAAGATTTGTAGAAAAACGTGGTTTGAAAGCAGAAGATAGACCTGACGTTGTCGCAAGAATCTTCAAGATCAAGTTAGATAATATGATAAAAGATTTCCGACAAAATAAAATTTTTGGTACTGTGCGTGCAGGTATGGGCTCCACTAACTTTCTATAAAATAGTTGCAATATCAATTTATTCTTAAATTCTTTGTTATAATTTGAATAAAATAATGAAATAATGTTCTTTCGCAGTGGTCTACACTATTGAGTTCCAAAAGCGAGGATTGCCCCATGCTCATATTTTGCTATTCCTGAATAAAGAAGACAAATATCCAACTCCATCACATGTTGACAAAATTATTTCAGCAATGATACCTGATGAGTTCAGTGATCCCGAGTATTATGAAGCTGTCAAAGATTTCATGATGCATGGTCCATGTGGGTCCGCAAATAAAAAATCAAGTTGCATGGCTAATGATCGTTGCACAAAGCACTATCCCAAAAAATTCACAGAACATACTACATTGGACAAACATGGGTATCCTATTTATCGACGGCCAAATGATGGGAGATATGTTGATAAAGGTGGAATTGTGTTGAACAATGGCTTTGTGGTGGCTCATAATCAATATTTGCTTTTGAAGTATCGAGCACATATAAATGTGGAGTGGTGCAATCAGTCACGTGCAATCAAATATTTATTCAAGTACATTAACAAAGGTAATGATCGAGTGACTGCATCTTTCTCCACGACATGTAAGTACAAAGATCCAAAGAGCCATTACGATGAAGTGCAAACATATTATGACTGCAGATATATCTCACCCATTGAAGCTACGTGGCGAATATTTATGTTTAACATTCAATTTTGGGATCCACCCGTTGAGCGCTTGAGCTTTCATCTTGAGAATGAACAGAGTGTCATCTTTTCTGAAAATGAGTCATTAGATGAAATAGTGTCAAAACCTTCGGTGAGGGATAGCCAGTTCCTTTCATGGATGGAAGCGAACAAAAAGTATGAAGAGGCAAGACAACTTACGTATGCTCAATTTCCTAATAAATTTGTTTGGGATAGTCAATTGAGAGAATGGAAACCAAGACAGCGAGGCTTTTGTATAGGACGAATGTTTTCAATTCCACCAGGCTCGGGAGATTTGTATTATCTAAGGTGTTTGCTAAACATTGTTCGCGGAGCAAAATGTTTTAGTGACATTAAGTTTGTGAATGGCATTCAACATGACTCTTATCGTGATGCATGCTATAGTCTTGGACTCTTACACGATGATAAAGAGTACATAGATGGGATTATTGAGGCAATCAATGGGCAAGTGCTGTCAATTTGAGAAATTTATTTGCCACTTTGTTGCAGTCGAACTCAATGTCAAGACCGGAACATGTTTGGGCACATACATGGATATATCTTTCTGAAGATATTTTATATCAACAAAGGAGGAAAATGCGGCAGCCATGTAATACCTATGATATAATATTAGTAAGTAATGCATTTATATATGTTGTAAATAAAGTTGGTAATATTGTCTCAATTCTTTTTGCAGATTTGGATCTAACAGACTCCCAACTTCAAAATTATACTTTGGTGGAAATAAACAAGTTATTGCTCAAACTTGGAGATTTGGATTTACACCACTTTGACACAATGCCCTTTCCAAGTGATGAATTCTTTGAAGAAGATATGGAAAATGGGTTAATATTGGAAGAGTTGAATTATGATCGTGTGGCACTTGAGGCTGACTATGAACAATTTCTGGAAAAATGTACAACAGAGCAAAGACATGATACAATTTTATCTGCCATTGAGTCTGAATGTGGAGGTATGTTCTTCGTTTATGGATATGGGGGAACTGGAAAAACCTTCGTGTGGAAAGGTTTATCAGCTGCATTAAGAAGAGAAGGTAACATCGTAATCAATGTGGCGTCAAGCGGAATTGCTTCATTGTTGTTGCCTGGCGGAAGAACTGCACATTCAAGATTCAAGATTCCAATATCGTTACATGAGAATTCAACGTGCAATATTAGAAAAGGTTCAGATCTGGCTGAGTTGCTTATAAATGCTAAACTTATAATTTGGGATGAAGCTCCCATGATGCATAAATTCTGTTTCGAGGCATTGGATAGAACACTCAAGGATATAATGTGCGACACAAACCCAAATAACAGAAACATGCCATTTGGAAGCAAAACAATTGTATTCGGTGGAGATTTTCGACAGATCTTACCGGTCATTCCCAAGGGAAATAGACAAGATATAGTCAACGCAACCATCAGTTCTTCTTATCTTTGGCGAAGTTGTCAAGTGTTGAGATTGACGAAAAATATGAGATTGCAAAGCATAAATCCTGAAGATTCAATAGTTGAGCTAGAAAAATTTGCGAACTGGATTGCTGCAATTGGGGATGGTGAGGTTGGTGAGGAAAATGATGGCGAAGCAAAAGTCAAACTTCCAAATCATATGCTTATCAATGAATCAGATGATCCAGTAAAGGCGATTGTTGAAGAGATCTATTCTGTAAGTGGAAATATGCATGACATTTCAATTCACTTACAAGAACGTGCTATTTTAGCTCCCACGTTGAAAGAGGTTGAGTGTATTAATCAATACATGGTGTCATTGAACAATAATGAGGAGAATGTCTATCTAAGCTCGGATACTGTTGAAGCATCTGATTCAGACTCAAATATTTTTGAAGAGGCCCATTCTCCCGAATTTCTCAATAGTTTGAATGCTTCTGGAATTCCAAATCACGAGATTTCGTTGAAAGTTGGGACGCCTATAATGCTTTTAAGGAATATAGATCATGCAAATGGTCTTTGCAATGGCACAAGGTTGGTGATAACCAGGCTGGCAACCCATATTTTAGAGGCACGTATAATGACTGGCATAAATACTGGAAATAAAGTGCTTATCCCGAGGATGACTATGACCTCTTCAGATGCACGATTGCCATTCAAGTTCCAAAGAAGACAATTTCCTATTATTGTCTCTTATGCAATGACAATAAATAAAAGTCAAGGTCAATCACTTTCTAAAGTCGGTTTGTTTTTGAGAAATCCAATGTTTAGTCATGGCCAGTTATATGTTGCATTTTCCAGAGTTACAAACTCAAGTGGTCTGAAAGTTCTGATTTGTGAAGATGGCCACGTCAATTCTAAGTCTACAATCAATGTCGTGTACAAGGAGGTTCTTCAACGTTTATAAGTATATTAATCTTCTTTAATAATATATAGTTGTGCAGAAAACAACATTTTCATACTATAGTTATTGATACGAAATCACACGCTATTTGTATTCTTCAACGGACCAATATTTATTATCACATTCGGTTACTACAATCTCCAAAGGAGTAATATTAAATTTAATATTTCTTCTTTTGTTCACATCCCGTCCATTCGGACGGGGGTTATACTAGTATATACTAATACTCCTCCATTTTTATTTTTATTTGATTCCAAACAATTAAAATTAAAAATTTTTTGTAGAAAAAAAATAAATTTTAGTGAAAGAAAATAAATTTAACAATAATATTTTTTTTTCATTTTTGAGGATTTGAAGTAGGGCCAGGCCCCACCTAGCCTAGCCATAGGCCCACCCCTGAATGAATGGTATAGAATTTGACTTAATTTAAAATAATTTCGTAAGCAACAAAAGATTAGAGATCTTCACTGCATTGCAGATAAAGGACACTGCTATGCATAGCTGCATACTGCTACACGTTCGAATCTGATCGAAGAAAGTATTTTGTGATGGCAAGGTAACTATGTGATGCTTCAGGTGGGGCAAATAAAATAAAAAAGAAGAATGATTATATATAAAAATAAAAAGAATAAGTATTTTTGTGATGCTTCAGGTAATTATGTTTTATTATTAGTATCCCAAAATTTTCGGGCACAGACACACGGTACTTTATGTAGGAATAATTAGGATAAAATGCAGGGATATATTAATGTTAAAAAATATAACAAGAATTTATAAAATGTGATTATAATTAGTTTATAAATTTAATTTATTTATTTATGTGTGATTTACTGATATTTGGTTGTAGGTTGGATTGGAATTATTAATGGTTGTGGGTGTGAAAGTTTAATATATTTATTTATTTATGTGATGTATGGGTAGGTTTGACGAGCAATATTTAATTATTTTTTAAAATGGAAATGAAATAAAAAATATTGGAACAAGAAAAAAAAGAAAGTATGACATAAATAATGACACAAAATGAATATTATTTATTTTAATTTCATACAATAAAAAAATAATTGAAAAAAACTAAAATAAGCCACTAGAATGAGTCATTTCCACTTTTAGGCCATCGCGGCACCAATTCCAGCCAAATGACCTAAATTCGAGCCCGGAATCCTCTTAATAGTCCATTTCCCTAAGTTAAAATATCGTAGCCCAAAAGTGGAAGGACCTCCTTCTGGTGGTCTATTTTAATTATTATATCTATTACTACCTCCGTCTCATTATAATCGCTACGGACCCACCTGACACGTATGTCGATACACATTTTTAACGGTTAATAATTTAATTGTGTACAATAAAAAAAATTATAAAAATTTGATATTCTAAAATTATAAGATTAGACGAATCTAACAAGATCTCACTTGACTATGTTTTTTCTTATATAACTATGATAAAAATACGAATCAAACTTAGACAACGAATATTGTCAAAAAGTCAAACTTAGATGTGGGCCTATTGAGGTTGGGCTCTTATCAAGGTTAAGCTAAAATTGGGCAATTTCTCCCATAAGACAGTAAAAAGGCTTATATTTATTTATGGACCCAAATTACTCAATACAAAGGCTTTTTATTTTCTTCATAAGATCAATACTTCAATGAAAGGTTTTGGCAAATGCTCATATAATTTGATGGCCCAATCAATTTATAGAAAGATGAAAAACAATATTAAAAAATATAATTCTAAAAAAATAATAATGTGATAGTGTTTAATTATTTTTAGTGTAATAGTTTGAGTTTGTGGAAGATACACAAATGTCTTGATTGATCCCAAGAAAATTAGTTTAGTTCATTTCAAATTTCTTCCATTGTGTATTAGAAATGTTTCCATCGCATATATTTCTTGGATATACTCCGACTATTTGAGTATTTAATTTGAGGCCCATGTGACTGTGTATGCTCCAGCCCATTCGCCAAATTATTTTCAAGATTAAACATTTAAGTTCTTGTTTTATTTAAAACATGAAAATATTACTAATATTTTTGTTCAACATCCGAACATTCCAATTAATTCATATTTCTAAAACAAATTCTCCCCCAATTTCCTCTCAATTTGCTTTTCCTAAAACTGTTATCACAGCCAATTGTGTCCTCCATTGTTCGCAAGATTTTCTTGTTAAATGATAATAATAATAATAACAACGAGAATATAATATTATTTCAATTGTCAATAGCATGCTTAGCTAAAAAAAAATTGTCAATAGCCACCTTTTTTTTTTCTGAATTGTGGGTGAGGCAAAAAAGTTTAACTTTCCACAGAAGTCATGTTTGTGAATTGTGGGGACAAAAAATGTGTTGCAAGCTACATACGCAAATACTTAAATACTTAAATTTTATTATTGGTGGTGATGAAAGAATTCAGTACAATAGAATTGTTGAATTACCCATATGAGATTGTTGAATAGAATTGGTGGACCATGATAAAGATGTACTATTACTTTCTTCAGTTTTCCACCAATTTTCTTCCAAAATATTCAACCGTTTTTTAACATTAAAATTATAAACACTACTAAAAAATGGCTTATATTTTTCTTAATTTATAGTAGTATATTCTAACAAAAAATTAATTTACCTATCACAAAATTATTATTATTAGATGAATACATATTAATTAAAGTGTAATCTTAATAATGAATATTTTTTTAATAAGTGTTATTATAAAAAAAATTAACAAGTTGTCATCATGTACATTCAATAATTCAGCATTATGGTGACGTTAAAAACTTAAAATGTCATCTTCTGAGTCAGGTAAACTCTCCCATCATCATGTTTGGACGTCCTTCTCCAACACTTATAATTGTGGACTAATAATTTGTTTTTAACTTCATTTGCTTTATAGCAGTACATGAATTCTCAAATATAAGTAGTACTAGTATAATTCTCTTTGATATTTTCAAATTTACACATTCAGTAAAACTGGAAATTCCTAAATTCGAGCAAATATATCATATTAATACATTAATACCCCACTCTTATATTAAAATGAAAGTGAAATAGTATAAGATTTTTATACATGAAGAAATTGTGTGAAATTTTGATAATAAAAACAAAAAGTAAAGAAAATGACGTATGAAATATTGTGTTCGATCATTTTATAATTCCTGAATAAAAATTTTTTTGAATTAAAAAGGTATAAATAATTTAGTACTTCCTCCGTTTCCGTGAAAGTGCAACATTCACCCAATGCATGCAGTCCAATGCATATTTTAAACCATTAATAACTTAAGTTCGGTATAAGTAAAAAAATTAAAAGTTTGATATTTAAAAATTAAAGGACGAGACGAATCCAATAAGATCTCACCTGACTATGTATTTCATGGTATAACTATGATGAAAATTAGAGTCAAAATCGAAAAATAAATAGTAGCAAATAGTGCTTTGTTGCAGTATCAGAAAACGGAGGTAGTATAAAAAATACTAAGATACATCACTTCTAGGGGTGAAAGCGGGACGGATAATTCCCGCCCGATCCGATGCCGTATTCGATTATTATTCGAATCCGAATTCGAATTTTTATATCCGGCGGATACGGGACCGGATATGGGATTGCCAATATCCGTCCGTATTCGAAAAATTCGAATATCATGCGGATATTATCCGCATTTTCTATCCGAATATCCGAAAATTTATATATTTTATATGTATATTATAATATATTATATTAACTATAAAATAAATAAGTAATACTATATGTATAAATATAATCAAAAGCTTGAAAGCCATATATAATTAATGAAATCAAATTATATTAATCAACTCGACTACATCATTAGGTTATTTGCATCTAAACTCTAGTACGTAACATCTTGTAGTGATGTTATTTAGATATCTTGAAAAAAATAACTAATGATCTTGGAGTATATTCCAATTTCTCTTAAAAAATTATAAGAACTAATAATTTTAAAAATTATAAGATTATCCGAGTTAAAATCCGAATCCGTCTCGTATCCGTTTCCCGATATATTCGAATTCGTATTTGTATCCGGCCTATTCGTATTCGATTCCGTATTCGACAAAAAAATATGGGATAGGATACGGGACGAGTACTATCCGCCCGTATCCGTCCCGTTTTCACCCCTAATCACTTCCCTTATCTGGAATTTCGTTTCCCCGGTCTAACACACATCACTCAGTTGACGTGCTGAGAACCAAAGTGGGAAGTGGGTACAACTCCCTTATCTGTAGTTGGGCCTAACAAAAGCCCAAACCCGAATAAAATAGGGCAAAGCAATTTCAATAATCCGGATCGGATCCACGACAACCAAGATTTAAAATTCAAATTTTTATACCGAGAACAGAGCGGCAACGGTTGCCGTCCAGCTGTCATTTTCACTTTTTGTTTATCTCCCCAAGAAGTGTACGTTACGCGAGTGGCCATTATAAAAGTCCCCTTTCCCCCGAACCCTAGCCTCATTCTGAAAATTTTCCTCCGGGAGCGTCTTTGTATACGCCTCTGGTTTGGTTTCTTTCCTTCCTCAAATTTCTTCAGTAATTTTCCGTGATTTTTAATCTTTTCACCAAGCGAAAATGAGAGAGTGCATCTCAATCCACATCGGTCAGGCCGGTATCCAGGTCGGAAATGCTTGCTGGGAGCTGTACTGCCTTGAGCATGGCATTCAGGTTGGTTTATGATGCTTTCTTTCGGTCGTTTTCTATCCGGATCTGGTGGATCTGGTTGAGTGTTGGTGTAATTTAATCAGATCTACAGTTTTGGCTTGTTTATGGCTCGATTCATTTGAGTAATGTTGCTTTGAATATATGTTTTGCTCAATTTTGCCACGTATGTGCTGTTTTGAATTGTGAATCGGTGTTCGATTTGTTGATCTAGCGATGTTATGATGTGATCTGATTTCTCAGGGTCGAATGAACAATGTTTCTTTCTCTTTTGAAAATGTTTTATGTTATTGAATATGTTCATTAGGTAGCGGATTTAAATTTTACGATATCGGTGTAGTATTCATGAAGTTTTGGATTTCAATTTGTCAGATCTAGTGATGCCTTATTATGATTAATTCCACCACCATGTGTTTAAATCACTGCATCGTTGTTATGAAAATTTTCGTTTCTCATCAGATCCGTTAGTTTCCAAAGGATTATTTGTTATCTATACTCGCGTAATGATTAAACTGTCTTGTACCTCAGTCAGATCTGTATATATTGTAAGCTTGTATGTATTTTGTACTTATGAATACTTGGTTTTGTAGCCTGATGGACAAATGCCGGGTGACCATACTGTTGGTGGCGGAGACGACGCCTTCAACACTTTCTTCAGTGAAACTGGAGCTGGAAAGCATGTTCCCCGTGCAGTCTTTGTCGATCTTGAGCCAACTGTGATTGATGAGGTCCGCACTGGCACATACCGCCAGCTGTTCCACCCTGAGCAACTCATCAGTGGCAAGGAGGATGCTGCCAACAACTTTGCCAGAGGCCATTATACCATTGGCAAAGAAATTGTTGATCTCTGCCTTGACAGGATCCGCAAGCTAGCTGACAATTGCACTGGTCTGCAAGGGTTTTTAGTTTTCCATGCAGTCGGTGGTGGTACCGGATCTGGCCTGGGATCCCTCTTGCTCGAGAGGCTCTCTGTTGATTATGGCAAGAAATCAAAACTTGGTTTCACCATTTACCCATCCCCTCAAGTCTCAACTGCTGTTGTTGAGCCTTACAACTCTGTGTTGTCCACCCATTCTCTTCTTGAGCACACTGATGTTGCTGTGCTGCTCGATAATGAAGCTATCTATGACATTTGCCGCAAATCACTTGACATTGAGAGGCCAACTTACACTAATCTTAACAGGCTCATTTCTCAGGTACGGAGTTTTGCAGAATTACCAGTTTTGAATAGTTTAAACTTTTAAATGTCTTAATGGGCTAACCTTGACAAAAATGTTTTTCAGGTCATTTCTTCTCTGACTGCATCTCTCAGATTTGATGGTGCCCTGAATGTTGACGTCAACGAATTTCAAACCAACTTGGTCCCATACCCTAGGATTCATTTCATGCTTTCCTCATATGCCCCTGTGATCTCTGCTGAGAAGGCTTATCATGAACAGCTCTCTGTTGCTGAAATTACCAACACTGCATTTGAGCCGTCATCCATGATGGTGAAATGCGACCCTCGCCATGGCAAGTACATGGCTTGCTGTCTGATGTACAGGGGTGATGTTGTCCCCAAGGATGTTAATGCTGCTGTTGCTACTATCAAAACCAAGAGGACTATCCAATTCGTTGACTGGTGCCCGACAGGCTTCAAGTGTGGCATCAACTATCAGCCACCAACTGTTGTTCCAGGCGGTGATCTGGCTAAGGTCCAGAGGGCTGTGTGCATGATTTCCAACTCAACCAGTGTGGCTGAAGTCTTCTCCAGGATTGATCATAAGTTTGATCTCATGTACTGCAAGCGTGCTTTTGTCCACTGGTATGTTGGTGAGGGCATGGAGGAGGGTGAGTTCTCTGAGGCGCGTGAGGATTTGGCTGCTCTCGAGAAGGATTATGAGGAGGTTGGAATGGAGTCAGGGGATGGCGAGGATGATGAGACTGACGAGTATAACTAAGCCTTGCTCTTTTATGTTAAAATGCCAAATCACCTCTTTGGTTTGATTGTTTTCAAAATTTGCTGTGTCTGCATGTGGTAACTGTTTGTCTGGGTTTCCTAAACATTTTCAGTTCGGTGTTTTGCTGGAATATTAATGTATGAATCCATTACCTTATTTTGTTTCGTATTCATGTTTTGATGTGTGATTTGGACGACCATTATTGAATGTTTTGATGGGTGCTTATACTATCTGCCTTTTTATTGACGTACCAAGACCCGGCGGCAGCTCATCAGCAGCAGTGGCGGCTGCTTTTTATGCTGCCATTTTGTGAATGGTTTTCGTTTACAACAATTCCTGATTCTTGTACAGTATAATAAAGGTTGAGAATAATTATCATGCTGCCATTTTGTGACAATGCTTGATGTTTGTTGATTACAAACAAGCTGCCATTGCGAAAATCAATCAATGGCTTGATTCTTGCAAACTAACTATTTTTTCCTTTGGCTCCCAATGCATTGCGAACGGCAATACAGCATATTGAGTGTGTCCCGAGGACATGAATTCAAAACAATGTGCTGGCTCCGAATTTTTTCTGTATGTCCCATTAATAAGCAGCATCTCATTGAGCTTTGAGGGCATGGATTGAACAATCTCACTCATTTAAAACGCATTTGGATCAATTTTCGTTAGTAAAGAAACCTCACATAACACTCAAAGGACGTGAATGCAGCTTGGTTTTTTGGCCTATTGTCGTTGTAGGAATACAATAATTGCCTTCTGCTCACTCAAGTGTGCTGCTCTTTCTGCCCCAACATAAACGGAGAGGCAGAGACTGGATACAAAGACGATAAACATGTTTTAGCTGCTAACAAAGGAGAGGCAGCGAGTGGATACAAGGACGATAAACATGTTTTGGCTGCTAACAAAGTAGTAAGAAAACAAATTCAGTACTACATAACATTAGTAAGTATTTTGTCGACAGATAATAGTATTCTCAAGTTTCCCAATTTACCAACCAACAAGCTAAGTAATTCATAAAAAACCCGACAACTATAGTAGTCATTCTGAACGAGCAGTGCAACTTTATTTGTTCTCTTTCATCATCATCATCATCATCAAATTTTACTTTTACCTTTGAGTAGTTTTTTCAGCTCTTTGAAGACACCTTTTCCTTCGCCTTCTGAATCTTCAAAACCTTCTTGACAATTTTTTGCTCTTCAACCAGGAAAGCTCGAATAATCCTAGTAAATAAATTTGGATAACAATGTTGTATTTGTTCAATTGGTGAATAAATTATAGATATTCATGCCATCAAGTTCACTCATTGTAAAACAGAAAAACAACTAACCTCTCTCTCACAGCACTTCCAGATAATACACCACCATAAGCCCGGTTCACAGTCCTGCGATTCCTGGATAATCTAGACCTCTTGTATTCAGAAGGTCTCAGATGAGGAATCTGTAACGTAATGATACACAAATACTGTCATAAACAAGTGCAGGTTTCGTATTGGCTTCCCAATATCTCATGAGTCATGACTGTATAAACTAGATGTAATCGTCAAGGAACTACTGATTATAATAACAACCCAATCTATATTAGATTACAATGCAAAAACAGCCATCAAATAAATTGAAAAGAAGCCAGTTATATTTTGTAACATACTATCAACATTAAACCACAAAATTAATTAATTTCACATTCACTTCACCAATCACCAGCAAACTAAAATGGGGAGGCAGAAAGATATCAAGTACAACCATGTAAAATCAATCATCTCAATCATACAGATGAACATTGCTTGAAATAACCACAGATAAAAAATAAAAATATAATAATAATAATAATAATAATAATAATAATAATAATAATAATAATAATAATAATAATAATAATAATAAATACAGTACATAATAATAAAAAGGAAAAAAAAAAAGGTTAGGAACTTGAATTGACAAAATGCAGGTCATGAATTCACAACTGCACAACTCTACAATGCTCGAGATGCAAATCAAACACTGCATTAATCGAATTAACCGCGAGAATCGAAAAGCACCAGAATCAAACAAAACGAGAGAAGCATTTACCCCTTGGATCCTCTTGCCAGTGACGGCGCATTTAGGGCCACTCGCCCTCTTCTTCGTGTTCTGGTACACCAATTTCCCCCCTGAATCATCAACTCAACAATCAATTGATCAAACACAAAAACACTCACACAAAATTGAATAATCACAACAAATCAAAGGAAATTTTGGAGGAGCTGATTACCGGGGGTTTTCACAACTCTATGCTGATTGGATTTCGTGGCATAGCTGTGCCGAGTCCGGTATTTGAGTCTTTGCACCATTTCTTCGCGAGCTACGAAAATTTCCTCTCCTTTCAGCACAACTGTTTCAACCGATATAGCGATAGATTTAGTGAAAACCCTAGATCGGACGGCTTCCGTTTGGTCTTCTATTGAGCACTAGGACTCTCTCGACGTTGCATTCGTTGAGCTAAAGTCGCATTAGCGCTTCCACTAAAATCGTCCTTCCCCGCATTGATGATTTAATTGCTTAGATTAAATCGTGCTATACATTTTTTTGTTTTTGTTTTTGTTTTTTTTCACTGAATAGTATGAAATGGTTGGAGGAAATACATGACACATAAATTATAAAAGAATAAAGGGAGGGATAGAGGGCGGTGGGAAATAGAACCTACAACCTTCATTGGAAGTCGATGGACTTAACTATTTCGACTAGGTTCTCATCCCTAAATCGTGCTATACATTTATTTTTCATTTTGTTCAAAACAATTCTATTTTTTTAGGATCCGAAGCTAGAGAAAGAATAGTAGAAACTTATGCCACATAAATTATAAAGGAATAAATAGTGGAATAAGGGGGCTAGATATGAAACCGAACCCAATCTAAAATTAAATGGCATGTACTTAGTCGCATGAGCAATTACTCATCCCAAAACAATTAGTAGTTTTTTTTTGAGGAAAAACAATTAGTAGTTGTGTAAATAGTAGTAATAGTAACTATTTTATTTATTTATTTATTTTTATTGTAGAATGATACAGGATGGATAAGGCTGTTGATGTGGATGTTCACATAATATTTGTGAGAACATTAATTTAATATACTTCCTCTCAGTTTTTTTTTTTAAACGCTACCACATACATTTCATGCACTTCAATTCACGTTTTTAATTTTCAATAATTTAAATTGCATACAAGTAAAAATTATAAAAATTTGATATTCTAAATTTATGCGATTAGACAAATCTAATAAGATTCTATTTGACTATATTTTATTTTATATAATTGTATTAAAAATTCGAATTAAAGTACTAAATGAACAATGACAAAAACTCCAATGTGTCACTTATAAAAGAACGAGGAAGTATTTATTAATTTGTGTTGTACTTATCAGTTAGTTCTTTATATTAATTATAAATAAAAAAAAAATTGGGTTTCAAGGAAAAAAAAAAAGTAAAAAATCTATGGGAGAGGAGAACCAGTCTGTCCTTGTTTGTGAACGGATTTTGGTTTGATATCCTTTTTAATAGTTGACGTCTAATTATTTTGTCTACGAAACAAGTACTTCCCTGTCTCAGTGTAATTGTTACACAATCTTTCGACATGCATGTCGATGTACATTTTTAACGGTTAATAACTTAAATTCTGTACAACGAAAAGTTATAAAAAGTTGATTATCTAAAATTACAAGATTAGACGAATCTAACAAGATCTCATTTGATTATGTTTTTTTTTTACATAACTATGATAAAAATTTGAATCAAAGTTAAACAGTGAATAGTGTCAAAAAATTATTTGTAAAAAAAGGAGTGAGACGGAGGAAATATAGTTTCTAGAAATGATTTTTGTTTTTGGAAAAAAGAAAATAAAAAAACTTGATAATTAATGGTTGAGAAACGAGAAGTCAAACAGGTCATAAGTTGGATAAGACAAAAATTACGCGTTTTGACCTTAAAACCAAACGGCCCAATCGAACCTATTGTTGGACTTAGTCGAATCAAATTTTTAAATCTTAAAACAGTACCCCAATAAAAGGTGGGTTTGGATATAAATTGTATGTAAATTTAACTCAATTCTTACATACATTAATAATACCATTTAAAATTTAGTACTATAAAATATCATAATAATTTTGATAGAAAACGTCATAATATTTTTAATGTACTTGATTTTCCTTAAGTACCTAAATATTTCATTTTGAAATAGGTATTTTGTTAAAATAAAAATAAAAAATCAAAGAAGAACGACATTTGATGACTGCCCCAATTTTGGGCCTTTTTTTTTTGGAGACTTCACTGCAGAAATTATAAAAATTTGTTCATTCTTAAAAGCCCAATAATTTGAGGCCCATCATTTGTATTACATGGAATAAATAATAATGCACAAAGCTTCATATATGGAGTAGAAGTATATAGGAGAATATATATCTATTGTGATTATCTTTTTTTAAAAAAATATAAAAAAGTAAATCATATACTGTACTTATTATAAGCAGATGAGTGATGTCCAATGTAAGGATAGCTTTAAGCTAAAGTCACGCTTGTAAAAGTAGAGACATTTGACATTTTACTTAAAGACAGTGGAATTCCAACAAGTAACCTATTTTAGTGACTCCTTTACTTCAATCCATAGTCTGTAATTAAATACTATTGTTTTGTCATATAAGATGGTTGAAATGTTTTAATATAATATAATTAAAGATTTCCCAAAATTGACGAATTCGAAGTCATTTTCGTGATGCATGCCATGACGACCCCCCAAATCGTTTACAATTATTTGCGATTTCACAAAAATTCATGTGAATTGAGATTGTTTATAAAAATAATAGTAAAATATTTTTTGTCAATAATCCTCTATATCAAAATTCGTACAGTATTTTCTTTGCTCGCATTTTTAGGCTGTGTAAAAAAATTTATAGGATAAAAAATAATTAAAAAAGAAAAAAAAAACTCTTACATATTATAGTACATTTTTTTTTTAAAACGTTGATACTCATGTATCGGCGAATGTGTGTATGAGCTCAAGCCGCACAAAATACAAATGGTATATACGAAATTGATAAGGGGCCGATCGAGTGGGAATTGTACTCACAATCATAAGATTGGGAGTCAGTGGACATAACCACTAGGACAAGTTTAATCCTGTATTATACTCCCTCCGTTTTTTAATATCTTTACCCTTCGGATAGTTGTTACTATTCATTAAGTAACTTTGATTCAACATTTTAGCACAGTTGTATAAGATAAAACATAATCAATTGAGATATTATTGAATTCGTCTAATCGCGTAGTTTTATAATATCAAGTTTTTATAAATTTCACTTATATATAATTTGAGTTATTAATAATTAAAAATGCGTATTGGATTGCATGAATGGAGAAGTGGAGAAGTTAAAAAAAAAAAAAAAAAGAGTGAGTGGTACATTTAATTGCCGACAAATGAAACCATTATTATTAGTGCCTTACATTAGATATAAACAAGCAAAATAATCTTCTTCCTCATTTAGTTTTCTAGCTAATGGTACAATGTTTATTAATTTAAAATATTACCATAAATCACTACAAAATGTGATTAGTTATACTGCATATCATTAGGGTAGTAAATATGCATATTTGAAGGGCAAACCTTTCAATATACTGTACTTACTATATTTTTATACATAGAAAGAGACGGTAGTGAATGGTAATAACACATGTGTCTCTCCTATTAAAAATTGGATAAGTGATCTAATATCATGATCACATACACATTATAGGATTAGACTCGGTATTATTATACTGAAATGATGAGATTATAGTCTAAGCTAAAGGAATGAGATGAGAATAATTCCATTGGACTTTATTCAATTAATCAATTACTTAATTCTCACCAATTAAGCACTCCTTGAGTTCACAAGATGGTTATATATATAAGGTGAAATTAAATTTGTTAAATTAAAAATATATATATATATAATTGAGTGTTTGAATTTTTAATCCGTCTTGATCATTTTAATTTAAATTATGTATATAATTTATGCTCAGATCCTTATATTTATTTATTGAATGAATATTTTATTTTTTTTTATTGAAGTTACGTGGAGGAAATTGAGGAATATTATGGATGCCAGCCAGTGTGAGTGTAAAAGTGACATTAATGGATTTTAACAATAGTCAATTTTCCAGTTGACTTATCTGCCATCTTTTTTTGGGTACATTATCCGCCACCTGATTATTTGCTAAATTATTTCACTTTATACTTTTTCAAAGAGAGGCCAAGAAAAACGTGAGCAGGAAATTTTAAAAAAATAATAATAAAATAAAAAAATTACTGTATTTTTAATTATGGAATCATTTGGTAATAAGATAAATGAAAACTGTGCCGTGGTGTATGCACCTGATTCAACATTAGTGGTTCGATTACCATCCAGCGTAGCTTCCTATACTTCTCATTTGTCCTTTGTAATTTGTGTATATAAGTTTCCACCACTTTTTTTTGGCCTATATAGTCTGTTCAGTAAAAAAAAAAGTAAGAAATTTTCGATGATTTTGGGGACTTATAAAAAAGAAAATAAAACAAAATAAAATAAAGGGCAAATTATTTGTAAATACCTCTCAATCTATAAATCCTCGAACCATGGGTCACGCAATCTTTTTACTTTTATGTTTTCTAAATAAAGGTCAATCATTTTTAATTACTGAAATGAAGAAGAAAAAGAAAAAAAGGAATTTTAATGAATGGGCAAAATTGCAAAACACGTAATTAGTATTGAAAGAGTCAAACACGTAAAATACAGGCAAAGAGTTAGGCCTCGTGGTCTATTACTACATTATTATGCAATATACATCACCATGTCTTATGATTAATTGCTTCTAAATTCTACTATATAAATGCTCATCCAAAAAAAAAAAAAATTCTATATAAATGTTTTTATACAGGCTAGGCTAGGAATAGAAATAACAAATTTAAATAACCATTTGAGAAAAAAATAAATGTTTTATGTTGCTATCACATATTTGGCAGTTTGACTTTGTGATTTCAAGAAATATGTATATAGATTTGATGTCTGTATGCTTAATTGTCAAGCACCATCGGTTTGTTTGTTTGTTTGTGTCTTTTTTTTTTTTAAAAAAAAAATTCTTTAACTTTTGTATGATTGATTTAATAAAGACAAAGCTTATAGTATAAAGATAAATTGTGACGAAGTCTTGTACACTAATTAGAGTTATATAATTTTCTTGAATAATTTAATTAAGACTCAGTATATATGGAAAACTACTTTTTAAATAATTTACATAGCTTCCACACAAACTGAGTGGTTTGAATAAATTTGTACTTTATTTAATAAAACATTTTTACACTAACATTTTTACAACTTTGTTGCAATCTATTATTAGTAGCATGATAAAGTTCTTCGATACCTAATGTATATATGAGCACTTGACAAACACTAGAAGGGACACTATTTCAATTTCATGAGGATTTAAAAACTATATAATTTTGGCCTTTTAATTTGGTTTGTTTTTTTCCACTGTGAGATTGAAACAAGGAGTGTCTCCTTAACATAGGGCAAGTCTAAAATATAAAATGTGTGTGCTACATTCACCAAATAGTTCGCATTAGCTCAAAAGTGGAGTGTATTTTAAGCGGCTAAAGTCCTATTCAAATTAATTGTTATTGTTAGAAAGATGATGGATATAAAATTTCAATCTAAACTCGATGTGAGAAATTCAATACTCCATACTAGTTATTAATAAAATTATATAACCCATATGTATATACTTCCCCTGTTTTTATTTGTTTGCTACGGACCTACAATGCGCGCAGTCCAATGCATGTTTTAAACAATTAATAACTCAAGTTCGGTACAAGTAAAAATTCTAAAAGTTCAATATTTGAAAACTACAAGACGAGACGAATCTAACAAGATCTCACTTGGGCATATTTTAACTTGGATAACTATGATAAAAATCGAAATCAAATCAGTACATTGAATAGTAGCAAAAAATGTAATGTTGCCAACAATTAGAAAACGGAGGAATTAAGTATAATTCAATATAAATGTATATCTATACATATAATTTAAGAATTTGATGACATCTACCTATACTATAATAAATTCTAGAACCATATTTTTCTTGTGCAGACTATATTGTCTTTTTAAGTTGTAATTAATCTCTGTAAAAATTATATATTGTGGGTTTAAACAATAATTTTATCTTAAAGATAGCATATCTATCATAAAGATACATATCAAAGGTTTAGAAGGTACAATCACTTCATTCTAAAATTCAATGACCGTTGAATTGCAATCTATTGATCTCTACTTAAATCCTGCAATCATATTTTTATTGTGTTGCCTATATTAACCTTTTAAGTTATAATTAATATCTTTATAATTAATCTCTTCATAAAAATTATATATTATGAGTTGAAACAGTAATTTTATTTTAAAGATATGCATGTCTATTTTAAAATACTTCACATAGCAAAGTAAAATTATATACTTCCTCCGTTTTTTATTGTTAGCTACATTGGAAGTTTTGTTACTATTCATTGAACTACTTTGATTTCAATTTTTCTCATAGTTATACAAGTTAAAATATAGTCATGTGTGATCTTGTTAGATTCGTCTCGTCATGTAGTTTTTAAATATGAAACTTATAGAATTTTTACTTGTGCTAAACTTGAGTTATTAACGGTTTAAAATGTTCATTGGACTGCGTGCAATGTGGGTCCGTAGCAAACAAATAAAAACGGAGGAAGTACTATGTTCACTTAAAATATTTATGAGCACTAAAATTTTACTTTTTAATAAAAAAATAATTTTGAAAAACTACATAATATGGAAAAATAAGTATCCCATCAGTAAGAAAATTTCAATATACTATATTATGTACATAAAAATTAACTATCATGATAATTTATCTTTTTATTAATCATTAATCTATATAGATTATATTATTAATATTAGTATTATATTATATTATATTTCAATATTTATATACAATTAACATAATTTTTGCAGGTGACTAAGAATGAGTTACAAAATCGAAAGTATTAATGTATTTAATGGTTTTAATTACACATATAATATATAATTAGGAGGGTGGTAATCTTAACGAATTTATTTTCCTATTGATATTTTCTTTGCATAAGAATTTGAATTGATGCTTTGGTAATGTATTATAAAAAAATTTAAAAATATATTTTTCTGCCATTTTGAAAAATAAAATGATAGTAGACATTATATTATATTTAATATTTTTTTACATAAATATACTAAAATAATATCATCTATTTATTTAAATTAATTGAATTAATATTAGTCTGTGTATAAAAAAATAACACCCGTACATTGAAATGCTTGAAGATATATTAGCGCGGAAGAAAATAAATAAAAATGCTTGAAGATATATTTTGTATGGAAAAGTTTTGTACAAGCGCTACATATTTTTTAGCCGAACAGTCTATACAGGCTAACGCGCTACATATTTTGATTTAGTCGTAGAATAAATTAAAAGAAAAAAATTATTTATTATTTATTTATTTGCATAGTTAAGTAAATGAGTGTGCCTAGTAGCATATCATTATGTACTCCGTATTAATTAATTATAATTGGTATAGAAGACAAATGAAAAATGTGGACGTAGCCTCCCCCATATATAATTGGGAATCCCATGAATTGGAATTAGGCCCACTTTTCGCTCTGCATTCTGCTCCATTATTCATGAAAAACATTTCAATTTTCAATCACCCATTAATTCATCTTTCTCTCTGACCATTTCAAACTGTTAATGTATAAATAAACAAATAAATATATAAAACTGTATGTATGGTGTATTTAATATTTGTCCATATGCATATGGAAATCTGAGCAGTTTGCAGCACCGTCATACACATAATTCTTTCGTCTCATAAATGCAAATCAACAAACATTTGTTGCCATCTTTTTTTTTTTTTTAAAAAAAAAATTAATTAACCAACTTAATGCTGCTTTTAATCGTTGACTTTCTATCTTCCTTACCTTGTCCTGATAAGTGTTGACAAATTCCTAGCTCCGTTAAAGTACTGTAGTAGTATACAAATAGTACTATATTTTTATTAAGAATGTTCGACATAATTTATAAAATTAATAAAATAATATTTTGATTGAATATATCAGTTTTCTGTTAACATATATACACAGGATCGGAGTGCATGGTTGACAAATACATAATAATTAATGAAGATAAATAAGAAAAATGTATTTCAAAATTAGTGAAATATAATCATTTATTTATTTTTTGTTGAGCCAAAAGGTTTTATTATAAAGTAAATAAATCATAAGTGATGACTTAGAGGATGTTTGGATAAGCTGCAAGAAAATAGATTATCTGCTTATTGCGTTTTCAAAATGCAAATAATCAGTTTAACCGCTAAAAAAAGTGATGCAAACCTGATTATTTGCATTTTGAAAACGCAATAATCAAATAATCTATTTTATATCGCTAATCCAAACACCATCTCTTAGTGGGTGTGTTCATAAGGTTTCGTTAACTCTTGCGTAAATATAATCATTTTATTGCGTACTAATACTTTTAAAATAGCAATTATTTCTTAATAAACAGACGGAGTAAAAAATAATTATTCATAGATTATATATTTTTGTCTCAAAAATTGTATGATTATACATAATTTTCTTAAATAAATGTTAGATCCTTAGCTTTGAGCTAAATCAGGGAATGCTCATGATCGAAGATTTAATAAATCTTACCTAATTAGAACGGATTAATTAATTATTTTATTCATATTTCAATTCAACTAATATAGAATTAGTAGAAGCAGGTAGGTCGTCAACGTCTCTAAATAGCTTATTACCAGGATCAAATTGAATTGGTATGTATGCAGCAGATTCAACCATTAAGATTCTGAATACTTTTTTTTTTTTTTTTAATATATTTATATCGTTTACTTTCACACTCTTTCGTATTAATTAGGCTGGATTAAGTGTGTGTGTGTATGTATATATATACCTAGTTTTTAAAAATAATAATATAAATGAATATTAATCCACCACATTGAAAAGACGAAGCAAACATTGAAAAATGAAGTCAAGACAAGTCTTCACATGATTAATACTCAATTCTAGAAGATGTGATGAATAAAGGGTCTTGTGTCAAAGCATCTTTTTAGCACCAATTAATTTTAATTTATTGTAATTACAAGATTTGATTTAAAAAAATGGTCTTGATGTATACATACAAATTTTGATACTTTTTTTAAAGAAAAATATGAAATTAAATTTATTTAACATATCAATATGTTACTCCAAATAAATTATCTCCATGTATGAATTATGACCATATATATATTCTAAGTGTAGTATACATAAGTGTAAATGTGTAATAATATAATATAGTATCGCTTAAGCCAGAAAACAAATAATCAGGAGCAATTAAATACAGATGAATTTGTAGTATTTAGATGAATAATGTTTAAGTTTACCCAGCAAATATGTCTTAATCACTCATAACTATGATCTTAATCATTCAAATAGCACTAGTGCTGAATAATAAATTAGGCCAACAATTTAGAAACTTGATCCAAGATTTGGCTAATTAAACAATATATTTATTCCCACCTCAAAAAATAAGAAGTCAAGTTCTTTGACTTGGTTTAGCTAACAAGTCTCTTTCCGTCACCAATATGTATATAAATATATATTATTGATGAATGATGATAGTTTAGTATAATAATTACTACTATATGTCTATATACGTCATTTATTAATTTAAATGAAAAACATATGAAAAAATCGAATATATGTTAAATACCTTCTTCAGTATGAAACTATTTCGTACATCATCACTTTATCCCGTTCTTTCAAATTATTTTATCAAACTTTTCAAAGTAGAGTAATTTTTAATATGCCATTTTGCCATTCATCTACTCACTATGTTCTTTTTTAGTAGTCCTTTTAGATATCATTGTTCTACAATAGTTGTCATTTTAAGATATTTATTTACACTGTATATTTTTTCTTATATTGCCCTTTACCTTTCATAAATGTTATTTATTGATATTAATTATGAAAAAATTTAGTTGAATGGTAAAAATAAAAACTTATGAATTAATGAATGCAAATTTTGGTTATTAAAATTTAGTTGAAAAAGACAAATATTTAAGAACTAAGGGAGTTATTACAAAGACAGTGATGGGAAATTGTACTATATATACTACTTTTCACGTGAATAATGAATAAAGATAAATTAAGATAAAAAAAATTATAAATTACTGGCTGCATGAGTTTGCAATCTACTGTATTTTGTATTAATATTTTGGATAATAATGTTAATTAATGTTTGTCACTTTCACTTTTAAAATAGATTTTTCCAAAAATATCTCTAGCTAGTTGTGACATTGAATTATGTCATGTAAATTTGGCCTAAGAACATATTAAATTAAAGATTTGTAATAAAAGAGAGTAGAAGGTAGAAAGATTATATGCATATATAGGACACCAAAAAGAAAAAAAAAAGTATATGGACATTTTTAATTTCATCCATATCTTATTTTGCCAAACGATTTTTTTCATAAACTTTGTCCTATAATATAAATATTTTTTTTCATAAAATAAATGATTTCTCTCAATAAAAAATTATTTCACTTTTTCACACGCATTACTCTTTCATTTATATGGTTACAAGCCCACAACTTATAGAATACCCTAGAAAAGAGGTAAAGCTTGAGTGAAGTTTTTGGAAATTGTGTGAGTTAATTAATTACTACTACTAGTAAAGAAAAGAGAAAATTTGAGAAATAAAGCTTGACAACATGATGAACAACAACCTTTGTTTCATTCTTCCAAAATGACCAAATACATGAATTAAGAACACAGCAAGCAAGCAAAGTACAATATACTATATATTATTAAATGAATAAAAATGAGAAATGGTAGAAGTATTTACAAAGGATGAAGAAATTTACAAAGGAGGTGGAACGAGGATGGGATGCAGAAATAAAATAAGGTTGAAATAAATAAGCTAGGGTATGATGCATGTGCTGCTGTAGAAAAGAGAGAGAGAAAAAAAAAAAGAGGGTTTTCATTCAATTAAGCCTCGTCTTGCATTTAATGCCACGCGGTTTTGGTAGCACACACCACCTCACACACACACTATACTGCTGTGCTCTGCTGTGCTGTGTGACTGTGTCCGCCTCCTGATTGCTGTCTGTGTGCTGAGAGAGAGAGAGAGAGAGAGAGATCTGCTGCTGACTTTTGTATCCCCCTCTCCCTCCCTCAGAGAGAGACACACCACTGAGAGAGAAAGAGAGAGAGAGAGAGCCCTTCAATTCCTGCCATCCATAAATTAAAAAAAAGAATCCTTAGCTTCTTCCTCAATCCTCATCCATTGAGACATGGAGTAGAAATATACACTAACTCCAACTCTGATTCATAATTTATTACATTTTGACTCTTTTTTTCTCCTCCTCTAATTAATTTAATAATTAATTAGGTCAGCCCCCCTGGCCTATATATAGCGTGATAATAATCACACACCCTCCACAACCCAGATCCCAAACGACCATTGTCTCATATCCTCATCCCTTCCCAAGAATACTGTTTTTTTAAAAGAAAGAAAAAAAAAAAAAAGGATCTTTACAAAGTGAGAAATTAAGGAAACCCTAGTTTCTGCAAATTGAACAACTCTGATGGGGAGGCCACCTTGCTGTGATAAACTTGGGGTGAAGAAAGGCCCTTGGACACCTGAAGAAGATATCATGTTGGTGTCCTATGTTCAGGAGCACGGTCCTGGAAATTGGAGGTCTGTTCCTCCCAATACAGGTAATAATCAATCACTTGGTTATTACATATCTAGTTTTCCATTCCCTCATTTCTGTGTAAGATGTAGCAATTGATTGAGTTTGAACTGGTGCTGTTCTTCCAGGGCTGAAAAGATGCAGCAAAAGTTGCAGGCTGAGATGGACAAATTACCTCAGGCCTGGAATCAAAAGAGGGACCTTTACTGATCATGAAGAGAAAATGATCATCCAGCTTCAAGCCCTGCTAGGAAACAAGTAATTACTTACATAAAAAATTATACTATTAATTAGTAGTCTTTGAGCTTTGATTAGTCAATTAATTACTTATTAATCATTAAATTTGATTTTCCTGCAGATGGGCTGCCATAGCTTCTTACCTCCCTGAAAGAACTGACAACGACATTAAAAACTTCTGGAACACCCACTTGAAGAAGAAGCTGGACCGGATCCAATCCGGGTCCGGAACCCGGGAAACGGCGAACGGATCATCCAAACCCATTTCCCGTGGCCAGTGGGAGAGAAGACTCCAAACGGATATCCAGACGGCCAAACAAGCCCTTGCCAATGCCCTCTCAGTTTCAACCTCGGAATCCATGGAAGAGGAAGTAGTCGTCATGACAAACCCTAAATTCGCCCCGAATCCCATCCAGACGACGTCGTACGCATCCAGCACTGAGAACATCGCGAGATTGCTCAAGGATTGGGCCAACAAAACCCCCAAATGTGAGGATATTTCGAATTACAATTATTCCAGCTGCAGCACTGAAGAAATCATTGCTGGGGGAGCTGATTTGGGGGAGGGATGGTTGGGATTTGACTCCTTCGAGTCGTATTCACCCATGTCGTCGGATGATTTCTCAGGATCCGTTTCGCCCAAACCCGACCCGGATGGCGTGCTGGCTCTGGAGAAGTGGTTGTTGGATGATCAAGGATTCCAGGGTTTGTTCGATACTTGAATTGTTAGTATTATAAATTTGGGGTTTTTTCCATTTTGGTATGGAATTTGGGAATTACAGCATTAGAGTATATGGGTATGAGATTTGCAGGAAAATTTGCACTTTTGGGGGTGAAAGTATATAAGATTATTCTCATTTTCGGCACTTAATTTTCTTGGTTTGGTACACGATTTTTGGGCAGAAAATTTAAATTTTTTGAAAATTGTTGGCGAATTAAATGCCCGAACAAATTTGGGTTTTCTGCCCTGAAATTGTGTCTTTACTTTTTCTTTTCTTTAACAAGTGCTATCATCTTGTTTTGCCGAATCAAAAATTTGGAAAACTGGGAATGAGAATGAGATTATATATACAGTAGAAAATTGCAGTTATCTTTCCTTTCCTTTTTTCTTTTTTTTTTTTAATCTTATGATCGATTTTAATTTTCTTGGCCTGGCATTTAAGGATGTTTTATTCACCTTTTTGTCCAAAGTTTGGCCTGAAACTTAGGTTGAATGTTAAGCTTGGATGTTCAGTTGAGTTTTTGGAATGAAATTACTGATGATGAATTTTGATGGTTTATTATATCCAATGTGAATCAAATTCTTGACCTAGGACACAGTTTTAATCACTAAAGCAATTTTTAGGACACCCCCCACCCCCAAATAATTTTTCTTCTCAATAATTATATGCTGCCTAATTATTAGGGTTTTCATTATGATCTGCAATGAATTACTATTATCATTAAATTTTGTCTGCTGTAGGCACGGATTATTGCAATTATATTCAGGCCTAAAAATAAATGAAATAAATGCCCGTTGGTTATATGTAGAGTGTGAGAATTGTAATTAATTCAATCAGAGCATTAATTCTAACTTCAAATCAAAGTAACCGTTTCATTTTGTTTGTTTAGAAAAATGTTTTTCTGTTTAATAATTCAACCATTTCACATGCTGCTGGTTATGCTGGGGATTATTTGTACCAGTGTGAATTTCGTTTGCTGTATGTTGAACTGCTCTAGGGTTCACCCCTGCTGGGTCAGAATTTCAGTGGAGATTATACCTCACCAAAATCAACCATGGGCTTTTGCTCAAGTAGCGGATTTGAATCCCAACTTTAAGATTGTAAGTTAGGGTTACTAAAGACTTCAAACTTTATTTAACTCGGAATGTATGAGTAAAATTATTCAACTCAGAGGGCAAACAAGCTGTCCATAAATCTTTTTTAATTAAAAAAAATATTACTGAAAATGATTCATATGCACTCTAGAATGACATTAGAAAGAACCTACATTTTGTTAAATTAGAAATTTTAGAAATATAGTTTTAACATAACTAAGATTTTAAAGTTCTATTAAATGTAGAACCCAAAAATTTGTTTTTCTGTCCTACATGGTACGTCTAGGGATGACAATGGGTCGGGTCTGGGTCGGTTCCGCCAAGACCCAAGACCCAACCCAGGGCTCGGGTTCGGTTCGGTTCCGGGTCTGACCCGGACCCATTGCCATCTTTAGGGATGGCAACGGGTCGGTTCTGGGTCCATTTTGCAAGACCCAAGACCCGACCCAAGCTCGGGTCTTTCTCGGTTCTCGGTTCTGACCCGGACCCATTGCCATCCCTACCGTACGTCTTGTCTGGCTCCAATGCTCAATCAAATTAGACTTGGGAAAAAAAAATACTAGCAGAGAAAAGCAAGAGGGACAGTACATGGAGAAAATTGAAGTATTAATTTGTACCTCCATACTTTATTAATGGAATTGGAAAAAGAAAACCACTGTAGAGTGTAGATTGAGGCAAAACATACCGTCAAAGATGAACTTTAAAAAAAATGAATTAGGTGGAAAAAATGGTGCAGAAGCAAGACAGATGCAAGTGCCTATTAAATGCCAGTTGATTCCAGTTCATTTTTCATTTTCACACAGATAAATACGTATATGGAGTTATTATTGTACACGTTGTTATGTTTAAAATAAATAGACAAGACTCATCAATGCACTAATAAATATTTATCATTAAAAAAGAGCAAGTTAAAACATAAAAAAAAAAAAAAAAATTAACACTTATATTAAGTTCGATAGATATTACTAGTATTATACTAAAATTTAATGAAACCACCAGCTGAAAACACAAGAGTCTGAAAGGCTAGTAATCAGTGGTTTTGTTGTATTTTTGGAGGAATGAATAGAGGATCCACACCAACCAAATGAAAAGAGCACACTTGAGGAAGAACACTTACTACATTAACTATTTTCAACTTTCAAATATATACCCACATGTCAACTTGCGAAATAGCTAGTTCAGCAATTTTTTTTTTTAAAAAAAATATATAATAAATATTTACCCATATATGTATTTATTATTTTAAAAAAAATAAATTTGAAGTTCGACCAAGTTTTTGCCCTACGGCCGGTGCAATTGAGAACCCTTATTATTAATCTTCATTTTTTACCCAGTAATTTCATCATCTTCTCGTCTTCTTCCTCACAATTTCTCCTTGAATTTTCATATTTGCTTTTCCGTCATTCACAATTTTTCTGCACATACAATTGAAATTCATGAAAAAATCTAGAGAGCAAATCTTTAAGAAGATGATGATGTCGTGGTAACAATGAAAATCACAATAATACAATATACTCCCACCGTTTTTTTTTTGTTAGCTACTGTTGACTAATGAGTACTGTTCACTTATATATTTTAACTTAAAGTTTTCTCATGGTTATACAAGTTAAAATATAGCCAAGTGTGATTTTGTTAGATTCGTCTCGTCTTGTAGATTTTAAATATCGAACTTTTAGAATTTTTACATGTATCGAATTTGAATTATTAATGGTTTAAAATGTGCATTGAACTGCGTGCTGAGTGGGTCTGTAGCTATCTTTAAAAAAACGGAGGAAGTATATATATATATATATATATATATATATATATATATATATGATGATGATGATTTTGAAGCCCATTATATTACGAAACATAAATTAAGTAGTGTACTAATTTACATGTCAAATGTGAGAGAATTAGGCATAACATAAAAGTGATATATAGTCTCGACTCTCGATCTCGATCTCTCATCTTCAATGCTCCATTCCACATGGATGTGTTATAGATATATATATATATATATGTATATATGTCCACATATAATAATAAGGCCATACCGGTAGAGTTACAACCCTGAATCACTAGTTTCAGAAAATCCTGAAAGTGCATTATTTACATTGATGTGTTCTGTTAGTTTGGAGCATTCAATCCTTACCAATTTGGCATCATATACGTTCGAAATAAATTCTCCATCATGTGCCATAATCACGGGTGATTACTCCATTACCAAATCTGCAGAAAGACAACTAATACGTTTTGCAACACTCGCGTGGGTGAAGTCCAACGTCCCATGATACCTTCCGGCCTTCAAAATTGTCTGCATTGCCGTCGGAAACTAGGTCCTCACCCTCAATGATTTCTCTCTCGCCGCCAATCTCCTTCCTGCCATGGAAAGCATTCACTCCGACCTTGCCTCGCTCAAGCTATACAAACAGGTTGCAATCAAAGTTTGGCGATTGTAAAAGTTTCCCACCCCTCCCTCCACCATCCAACTCTGCCGGAATTTTGATGCAGAAGCTCTCGCTCCATTTCAGGATTTGGCGAATCCAAATCAAGTCCCGCTCCGTTTTGTGCTTTTGAAGTCGGAATCGGGAGCCACAGGGTAGAGTTGGAGCCACAAATATGTCCACATTGGAGCCACAGGTAGTGTCGGAAAATGTCAGAAAGTATTATTGAACAAGAAGAATCCAAGTCGAATATGACTTTTAGAGGCGTGGATTGAAAATAATTTAGCGCGTGGCCTTGATGAAACATTAGATGAATGATATCAGCACATACATGGCATGTAATAGCACGAATTGAACTTATTTAGCATTCGGCATGGATGAAACATTGGAGGAATGATACAGAACATGGCATATGTAGCATGTATCAAAGTTCATCTGACATAGTGAACCTAGCAATTCAGCACTTTAAAATTATCATGGTATTTAGCACATGAATAAGTATATTTATCATGAGATCACATTTATCTAGCACTTAAAAAATTTTAACTGGAGATTGTTTTCAGAAACACTTCCCTATTTTCTTTAAATTAGGTTGTAGAAGTATATGTGTTTCACAAGTTGTACGTGGCACATGGTGTTTTACTTATCTCATGCAAAGTGCTGTCAGATGAGGATTCAGATGATGGTGATGATGATGATAAAAGGGGCATGGCTGGAAGGTATTGGCGTTTGCGAAGACATCATTCCACAGTCCTATCTTTGATAATATGAAAGTTCTGTTAGAATCCTTGTTTTATGAGAAATGAACACCGAGATGGATGCAATAATCCCGGGCAATTCCACAGGAATATATTTATTGAAATATAATAACTAATTATAGCATGTAAATCATTGCATTAATGATAATATATAATGAAATTGACGCCACATTTCAATGTATGAAAACAGCACTATATAATAACAATCCCACATTTTCATGAAATCCTGATTCAGGAGGCAAACCGGTTCCGTAATCCTACTACATTCCTTTAATAAACAATTCCAGATCGACCTAATTATTAATATCTTCAATTCTAGATTCTAATATGCATGCAGGTGTTCCTCAACATTCATTGTATTTATGGGCTTTAATATATATATATATACACACACACACACAATTTCAATACATAATTCTCAATGTCGTCATAAGTAACACAAAATATAATCACAACCAAAAAAAATTGGTATTAGCAACACCTCAAAACTAAAATATCACTCACTTCAAAATTGTATTTGGAGGATATTTTTGATAAATAATAAACTTAATGAACTAAATTAATAATTAATGATACATAAATCACTATTTAGTTTGTTAATCTTGCCCAAAAGCCCTAGCTTCTTCACTAATTCAATATACTATCATCGGTAGCCTCTTTTTATAAGTTATTATTTTAGGAGGTGCAGAACTTGTAAAGAACGTAATAGTTAAGTGAACTTAATTCTTTGGTGTTAAGTCGAATAAAATATGACGTTTTCTCCAAAAATAAAAAATAAAATGTGACGCTGGTTTATTATGGACATGTTAAGTGTACTATATAGTAAATACTAAATATTTCTCAAAATATACTACATAGGAGTGTATTAATATATTATACGGATATATATATATATATATATATATATATATATATATTACTCCCCTATCTCATTTGAGAAGTCACATTTATTTTGGATACGATATTTTAGATAGAATGAGTTATTGTGTTAAAGTGGAATTAATAGTTGATGTGATGTTAATCTGAATAAATAAAAATTTTCTAAATAAGGAATTGTGACAATTGTAGTGAGACTACTCAAAATAGAACATGAGACATTTGAAATGAGAGAGAATGAGTATAATATACTCCCTCCGTCCCACAATAATGTTCACATTTGACTTTTTGACACTGTTCATTGTTCAACTTTGACTCGATATTATTGTAATTATATATTTGAAAAAAATAGTCGAGTTCGGTCTTGTTAGATTCGTCTAATCGTATAGTTTTAGAATATGTATTTTACATAATTTCTACTTGTATATATTTTGAGATATTAACAATTTAAAAAATGCATTGGATTGTGTGCAGAAATGAAATGAGAACATTATTGTGGTACGGAGGGAGTATTAATTTTGATGATTCGTCGGTTTCCAAAGCCTGATGATGATTGAAGAGGTAACCATGCAATGATGATTCGTATGATTGAAATGATGAATAAGCTAAGGTAAAATAATAGAGAAATGATGATATGTACTGTAAGTGAATGTGTGTACTACAGCTATATGCCAATATATATATACACACACACACACAATTAACTAAAACTTACACAAGATAGTGAAATATAATTATAAAAGGGAGAATAGCGATAAGATAATCACATGGGTTTTCGGACCCACCCGTTGGCTTTTGCCTCACATGCATGTCATCAAAAATTTGTAATACTTTCCAATAACCTCTCTTAACTTATATATACATAATATATTTCAAAAGTTGTTACTTAATTAAGGAGAAAAGAAAGAAAATACTACTACAACTCATGTATAGCCAGACTAAGTATAGAAAGAAACACATACTGGGGCAGTGCATATAAACAGAGATTAGTATTTAACTTTATTTTTAAACATGGTCTATTTCAAAATTGCTTCTGCTTAATTTATGACTCAATAATTAACCAACTCAACAGAGCCCAATCGCTCTTCTAATGGATTTCCAATTTTTATTGCTTAGGCCTAAAGGCCCATTTACCAATATGACATCTAATAATTGGGCCCTTTAGCCCAACCAATATCCTAAATTATTGGGGACTTTAGAGTTTAAAACATGGGCCCACCGGCCCAACCATTCTCCTAGACTCCTACTATATCTTAATTCACGATCCTGTCATCCACCGTAAATTACAATTTACACCCAAAAATTAGGAAGAGTTAGAATTTGTTTTGAGATAATAATAAATAAATAATAACTAAAAAGAGTTAAATTTTTTAATTTGGAAATTTAATTTGAATTTATCCTTAAAAGTTTAAATTATGAATTCATGTATATGACGGTAGGATAGAATAGCACCCTTTAATTCGTAAGGAACAATTAAACAATAAGCTTAATAATATAGTGTAAAATTTGAGAGTGTGGGAGACTGGTCGCAAGAGTTTGCGAATGGTCCCGTGGCATCACTAACTATTTTGTTACTATGTGTGTTTTTTAAAGTTATTTAGTGGTCTTTCCCCACCCTACATTTAAAAAATGGAATAATAAATTAGATCACATAAAACTTTATTTTATATATAGATCTCCAATAATGTGCTGCAATCAACATCAACCCTACTATTTTTTTTTATTTTTAATCAAGAAGTCAACATTTAAAGGTGGACAATTTTGTATGAAAAAAAAAGAAGGTAAAAATAGGTAGCTAAACACTATAAAACTTTTAATTCCCCCAAAGGTGATGAAAAATAAGTCCGTGCGTGGTTCAGTATATGAGGCAACGAATAATGCAACAAAATTTAATAGATAACAAAATTCATTTTATTTTTTGTCAACGGCAAAACTAATGCAAAAAAATATTTTTTGTGAATAAAGAAATCTTATGAGTGCCACCTGCATAAAAAAAACAGAAAAAAAAAAACTTAAAATGTCAGTATATTATTCTTATGATAAATTAATAACAATTTAATGACATGTTAAACTGATCAAAATGTTATCATTATGTGTCGTTATCTCTTTTATGTATGCCAAAAAAGAAAGAAAGAAAGAAAGATACTGCAATATTCTTCAAAGTAATAGTACTAATAAATCATGGTGGTCCTGTTTTATCAGAAATCAGATGCTTATTATCCTGTGTTATTGAAAAAAAAAATCTCGGATAAATAAACAATACTAATAATAGTCAAAATGGCAATTAGAGAGACACATCAAATTACTTTTTTTGAAAAAAAGGTTAAAATGCCACTTCTATATCTGTATAATATAATCAGGAATATCTTGATCATTAATTTGAGGAGCAACCAATAAAGGCAAATATAAATCAAACAGGCCATTTTCGAAGGATTTTTTAATTCTTCAATTTCGTGTCTGAAATACCCCATAGAACTGCAGTGACTAGTCACAGGTATTGTCTTGAGATGTGGCTTAACGCTATACTAATTGTTTTCAACCCTTTTCTTAATGACAACCTTAATCTTGTGTTTTTCTATTTTCGACAATTCTAGAAAATTGAGATAGCGAGATCCTTTCTTTCTTTCTTTTTTTGTCACATTCAAAAAGGAAGTAATCCAATAAGTTCTATAGTATATGGTCAGAATAGAGTGATGAAATGAAACCCTGGAAGATGTTTTCACATGAAATTATAGTATTAAATTAAAAGTTGATACTATGATAATTGATACTCGTTAATTATGCACGCTTAAACATTGAACCCTAATTAATAATAGTAGTACTTTACAGAATGAAATGATGCAAAGGAATTTATAAAATAGATACACATCGATCTAATTTGATACAGAAGTCAGTATTGGAATAATTTAAAAAGCCAGTAAATAATATAGTAATTGGTTGAGCCAGCTAAACAAATAATAGTAGATTTGTGCCAAAAGAAATACGAGTCCTTTAGAAATATTTAAAATCTAAGAATTTGGATGTCATATTCATATACATGCATGCCCTACCATTAGCTTTAATTATTTACTCTAAATCTCGATTTCAAACCCACTGTTGATATTTGGTATTGTTCATCTTGAATGCTTTAATTAATTTAATCAGCAGCAGCTGGCTCCACAATTAAATTAAATTCAATTATTATATTCATGCTCAATTTCATTCTAAATCAACCTAAACACCCAATGGGTCCTCATTGCCATACACCATGTGACACTCCCTGCCACCTACTGTTTATAAATTAAGGTAAAGTCGCTTATATTTATAACCCAATTAATACTATGACGAAAATTGTACATAATTTTTGTTACTTCGAAAAAAAAAAAAAAAAAAAAAAAAAAAAAAAAAAAAAAACACCTCACACTCTAAAGCATCAATGTAAATGACTTCAATTTTACCGAACTTGCGAGACTAAGGATGTTTAATCACAATATTAAAATTACATAATAACATTATATAAGTATTACACAAAATTTCCATGTAAAAAAACTAAATTCAAAAGGAAGCACCCTTAACAATTTCAAGCATAAAGATACACATTTGTTCATGGTAAAATGAATACACTTTTTTAAAAAGAATTTTATACATATATAAAAAAAAAAATTTGACTTTTGTGATTTCGGTTTTTCTTTAAGACAAACCTAGGCACATTTCATTTCAATTTTTAATTCAACAAAATGTACCCTATAAGCCAAATGCACACTCAATGGCCCCATCTGAAAAATAACAGACATCCCACATGCAGATTATTTAAAAGGAAGCAAAAATAATTAACTTTGCAGCCCATAATAACAATTATTAAAAAAAAATCCACTGAGAATTATCCCAAATGCTACTTGCTTGCTTCAAACATTTAAAAATAATTAAGAATCCTCCCAAACAAGGATGAATTGATTCCAATCTTGACAAGGCTACACCATCTTCAGACAAACCAAAGAATTCCCAGTTAATAATGATGTGCTTGTTAAGGCTGCAATAAAGCCATCATCACAAGCTCCAGCTAATGTACCCAAATCCACCCATACTCCCACCACCCCCAAATCCCTCAATTAATGACAAATCTTGACCCATCCCTCTGGTTGTTGAATCAATCTTATTATTACACACTCCCCTCTCATATGGCTTGCACCCCGCCAAGAATACAGGATTACTGACTTCACACTGATCCTCAATACACACAATACAAAATGTATTATGGGTAATACTTCCTCGGTTTTTCTTTATTTGCTAAGGACTCACAGTGTACGTAGTCCAATGCACATTTTAAACCACTACTAGCTCAAATTCGGTATAAATAAAAATTCTATAAGTTCAATACTTAAAAACTATACGACCGAGACGAATCTAACAAGATCCCGCTTTGCTATATTTTTACTCGTATAACTATAATAAAACTTTAAGTGAACGATTGTGCGTGAATAATGTCTAGAACTCCAATTGGGCTATTAAAACAAAAAACGGGGGTAGTAGTATGTAATAGGAATACACCTTTCCTTTTAAGGAAAGTTAGATAAGTAAGTATTAATCCTCCAAGGTAACATCAGTTAACTTGCCAATTATACTACCCTAATGCATATCTTTATTTCCTAATTAAACCCCACTAAAAACCAGGCATTTAGATTGTACTAATGAGGCAAACACATGTACCCATCCATCTAGCTAGCTAGCTGTGTCCTGTCGCATAAAGCAAAAGATATGCAAGAATCTAAAAAAAACACATAAAGAAAGAAAGAAAACCGGCATCTCTTCAAGCATAGACTATTAAATTAAGCTACTTTAGAACCATTAAAATAAGCCCCCCCATTATATAATATGCTAGAAAAGTAGGATAATGAATTGATCTTGTGTTTTAATAATCAGGTGAAGATAGCAATAAATTATTCCATGTTATGCCCTAATTACCACCTTTCTGTTGCCTCATTTCAGACCAACAACCCTCCCTGTTCCTCCACACATGTTACATGTACTGTGCAATTAAGTTTGAAGGCTAAACAAAAAAAAGTACAGTATAAGATAAAGATCAGGAATTTAAATAAATTTGATAATAATAAGATTGAATGGGTGTCATGTCCATGAATCATGATTCTTCTTTTCTTTTCATTTTCGGAATTTCTGGGGATTTTCTTTTTTGGGTGATGTCTAGTCATGTTCTCATATTGAATTGTTCATAGCTAAACAGAAAGAACAAGATTATCAGAAGCGAAAAAACCTAACTGAGTTCATGATATAATTAAAGCGCCAATTTGATGCCTCAGATCAGATAATTCAGATCCTCTTTCTCGCTAAATATTATACTTTTATTCTAATGAATATTTAATCACATTAGAGTGATCAAGATGAAGAAGATGATCCATTTGTACCGAGATTGTGGCCGCTCTCGTTGTCTTCCCGGCGGTACGGCGGCTCCGCGGCGGCGGTTGGAGGTGGTTGGGGTTGATTGTCCTTTTTGCAAAAGGTGTTCTTGTTGTTGTGCATCCAGACTTTGAAAACCCCTCTTTCGACCCCAATTTCGGTGCAGGATTCGCTAATTAGGTCTTCATCCTTCTTCTGCATTTTCCAATCCACTTTCTCGGCTAATTCCAGCATTTTATCCTTCTGATTCTGGGTGAATTTGGTGCGGAACCGCTTCCGACTGTTTGAATTCAATTGCGGCGCGGAGGCAGCGTTAACAACCGCCGCGCTGCCATCAAGATGTGGCGCCGACGCGCCATGGCTGAGAGCGAGCAGCATGTGCGGCGCCGAGGGGTAGTACGACGATGAAATCGGCGGAGGCGATGGAGAGTCGTTACCGCTGCTTCCTCCACTATCCCCTCCGCCGCGCGGAGCAGGCGGATGGTGGCGGTGGAGCGACCTGTACTCCAGAGCGGGCACCTGCACCGGCACCGCCGAGTTGGCGTCCTCCTCGCGGCGGTGGAAGTTCCTATGGCATCCGCAGGCTGCGCATTTCAGCGAGGAGGGTTCGGTATGATTAGCTCCGGGGGACGGCATGAACTCGCCGCATCCGTCGACGGCGTGGCCGCCAATTGAGGCGGCGTGGTTCTTCAAGCACTCCTTGTAGGCCACAACGACCGGCGGGTGAAGATGGTGAGTCGACGGCGCGTGGCGCTTGAGCACACCGTTTGCGTTGGCGGAGGGCTTAGCAACGGCGGGCTGAACCCTTGTGGGGGTCTCCGATTCGGCCTCTGGGGTTTTGACGTTGGAATTGGCGGCGGCGGCGGTGGCATCCATGGATGCTCTGCAGAAACAACATAAACAGGAATTAGATAGAGAGAATCAGGAACTTAGGGATTGGGGAATTTGGGGATTAGGGTTTTTGGGGAAGGAGAAAATCAATGGGAGAAATGGGAGATTGTGTATGTATCTGTATGTATGGGCGGAAGAGGATGATAATGATAATGCTGATGCTGATGATGCCTGTAAATAAATAGTACTCCTCTTTAATAAATCACATACTGTTAGTAAATAAAATCTTTGTTTACTTACGCCTCCTTTATTATTTACATTTATTTTTTTAAATTAATAAAAGTAACCATAATTACGTTTATAAGAGTATCCTGTAAAACATTCTTTTTACCATTTTGATTTCAGATTAGACCTGACACGCAAATGTGAGTTTAAATTATCCGATTTTCAACTTTATATTAGGAGTTCAAACTTTAGATTCTCTATTTAATTGTTTATTTATTTATTTATTTATTTATTTATTTATTATTTTGTAATTTACATAATATTGATTACATCATTCATTTATCAAGAATTGCATCAATAGGGATGAGGACATAGCCCAAGCGGTTAAGTCTCCTATCCCTCCCTTTATTTTATTTTGTAATTGTGTGGCATGGGGTTCCACCACCCCTTTCCAGGCCTTCAATGGTTCCTAAAAAAAAAAGAATTGCATCAATAAATACGCTGAGGTCTAATAGCTTTGCTCATTTCTTACTTTCATTTTTTCAAAATGTAAAATTTAAGTTGTCAGAGTTCTTTTTTATTTAATTATAATGAATAATTATATTGTGTTTTATATAATCAAATGCATGATATAAAGCATCACAAATATACCAATTGAGAACATATACGCGAAGTTATTTATATGTGCAAACATAGTAGACTGAAAAATGTAGTACTCCTATTTAACAAACCATTTTTTAACAGCTAAAACATAAAATTTCTTTTAATCCTCAACCTTGCATGAATCTAAAATACCTCATATGATATTCTTTACAGGAGAAAAAAATGGAGTCTAAAATATACAATATGGTATGATTACTGCACTTTAATACACCTCACATAAAATATAGTAAAATTTTACTGCACAATTTGATTTAGAAAACCAATTTGATGAATTAAGTATGATTTACATACTACTCTAACAAAAGTGTAAAAATATTACGCAGTTAAAATTTTATAACCACTCTGTCCTCACTTCTTAAATAAATATTTTAAATAATAGTAACAAATTTTCATTTTCAACTTGGACATGACAAACTAGATTTGTTTTATATTAATTTAATAATTTATTTTTTGTACGGTAAATTTCCTTTTCAAGTCATTTTCAGACCTGTGAATAATTACGTACGTAGTTTTACCCTAAGCTCGTATGTGAGTTAAATTTGCAATTTTGTAGAAACATGTAAATTAAAATAAAAACTATGAAGAAAAAAAAGGGAAACTGTGGTTGCGTGAGAGTTACATATTTTTACCAAATTGATGTAAATGTAGAGAAGGGGACAGGTCTGCCGTATTTACTGCACCCCTAAAAAAGACCATACTTACTCATTTTTATTAGTCTTTATTAGTACTACTAATAATTATTCTTTAGAAATAATTTTTTTTACTACATTCACAATTTATTACCCCTCCTTATAATGTGTATTTTTTATTTTTTATATTACTGTTCATTATTAAACTTTAGTTCAATTTTATTATAAGTATATATTTGAAAAAAATAATCAACTTGGTTTTTGTTAAAATCATATAATTATTTAATTTTAGAATATATATTTTATATAATTTTTTGATGTACATATTTTGAAATATCAGTAGTTGGAAAAGTGCATTTGAATTATGTGAATAAATGAAACAATACATATTAAATAGGACGGATGGAGTACAATATATGTCAAATATTTATGAAATATGAAGAAACAAAGATATCTATTCATTATAATTAATATATTTATAAAAAAAAGATGAAAATCATTAAATGGAAATTTATCCACTTAATTAATCTATACTTTAATTAAAAAATGAGCTCTGGCAATTTTCACTTCCCCTCACCCGAACCTCCTGTTCCGGCTGGTGATCCCCCTGACGGGATTAACTCGCCTCAGATTTTCACCTTTAGAGATGCGGTAATGACGGGTTCCGCACCATCTGCCCATAAAGCTGTTCAACAAACTGATCTCCTTCAGGCTAATTTGGCTTCGATTGTTAAGGATGGAAAACACCGTCGGTGCCCCCAAATTCGATTTGCAGAATCAGTGCTGGAAGATTTTTTCGCCCCTTGGAAAGAAACCCTAGTTATCAAACCTCTTGGAATCACGGTAGGATACGTTGCCATGAAAGATCGATTAACCCGGGCGTGGAAACTTGCTGCAAATTTTGATTTGTTAGATGTAGGCCATGGATGCTTTCTTGCAAAATTTGAATCCCCAACAGATCGAGAAAAAGTGTTAACCAATGGTCCATGGATTATATTTGATCACTGCTTGGCTGTCCAGAGGTGGTCTAGGGAATTCGATCCAGCAGCAACGAAGGTCAATACAATACAGGCATGGGTACGATTTCCGGATTTAAATCCAGCCTATTACAAGGAGCAAGGCATGAGGGTCATTGCAGCAGCCGTTGGTAAACTCATCAAAATTGATTTAAACACTCTTGCAGTAAATCGGGGAAGGTTTGCACGAGCGTGCATAGAGATTAACCTGGACGAACCATTGATAGGAATGATTGAGGTTGAAGGAAAAATAATACATATAGCATACGAAAGCCTTCACACAGTGTGCATGGTCTGTGGAAGATATGGACATTTGCAGTCTAATTGCTCCGAAAAACCAAAGCCATCGGCGAGACATGAACAGGCTTTCAACGCCGAGAAAGAAGCGGAGACGAATCTGGAGGACGGTGAGACCATGCCAGAGGCGGTGAGGAAGGATATGGAAGCTTCTGCCAGCCTGGTGCAAGCACATGAGAGAATTACACCGACAAGTGAGCAGTTGGATCAACCTGTAGACACAGCTCCTGGGCCGAATCCTCATGTTGGCCAATGGATGATTGTGGCCCGTCGAAGGCCCAGGAAAAATAATTTCAGTAGTTTCCAAAAAGATAAAACTAATGGGCCTTCCATGTCTGGGCCACCGGTGGTATTTCAAACAACAAAAAAACCTTCTATTAATTCGGCAGAAGATCGAAGGTTAAAGAAGAACACAGTGTCGCTGTTGTCTCATCCTTCTGCTCATGATTTCCAGTTGACAAAAAATATAGGCTCGTTGCAAGGAAATAAACGTGGAAGGATTGAAGAAAATTTCAGTGATATATTGGGGGAAGGGCTGCCGGGAAAAACAGAATTAATATCGACCCCTAAACCTACTATACATAAGAATAAGTTTGCTGTAATGCCTGTCTTGCCGTCAAATAACAAGATAGCAGTCATTCCAGAGCTGGATACTAAAATGGAGGCTGTCGAAAGTAGCGGATCTCAAAGGTCCGAACCTACTAATGCATAACCTTCACATTGATACAGCATGGGGTGCGGGTTTAATTCTTTTTAACTATTATGAATTTTAGAGAATTCTCTATTATAGCATGGAATGTATGTGGGATCATGAGTCGGACGGCACAACGTTGGATGAGTGATTTGGTTAGGGATCATCGACCGGATATTTTATGCGTGATGGAGCCTAGGGGAAAATTCGCAAGGGTCCAGGGTTTCTTTATGAGGCTTGGGTTCACTCCAGTGGCTATACAGGAAACAAGGGGTATGGGGGGTGGTCTTTGGGTTCTCAAAGCTCTTCAGGTGGATTGTCGGGTTTCTCTCAAGGATTATAGAGAACGGATTGTCACTATTGAACTAGAACAAGGTGGAGATAGATGGCTTGCTTCAGCAATCTATGCAGATCCCAACTATCAAAGACGCCGATTAAATTGGTTGGAACTCAAGGAACTTGCTGTAAACATTAAAGACCCATGGATTATCTTAGGGGATTGGAATGAGATACTGGGAGAAGATGAAGTACAGGGAGGGGTGTACATATCCGAACGAGCTGTGGAATTTAGAGAGGTTCTAGATGAATGTCAGTTGCTAGGGGTTAATTCAGTAGGCCCGGCTTTCACATGGACCAGAATGGCTGGAGCAGGCAGAAGGATTAGCAAACGTCTAGATAGAACAGTAGCAAACCTGGGATGGATCTCTAAATTCGAGGAAGGGCGTGCCTTTCATTTACAGAGGTTGGGCTCAGACCATTGCCCTATTAAACTAGTTTGTGGTGAACGCATACGTATAACAAGGCCTCGTCCCTTTCGATGGGAAGCAGCATGGAGCATGCATAACAAGTACAAGGAAGTGGTCCAAGCTAGCACAACAAGAGGCGAATCTGAGCTGTCGGCTATTCTGGGGCATGCACAACGACTTTCTGAGGATTTTAATCATAATATATTTGGAAATATTCGGGAACGAAAAAGAAAGCTTAAAAATCGGATTGCGGGGGTGGAAAGAATACTAGCCCGAGTTGATTCCGCATGGTTACTCAGACTGAACGCTGAACTTAAGGGAGAATTGGATGCGCTTTTGACACAAGAGGAAATGTTCTGGTTCCAAAAAGCAAGAGATAATTGGGTCAAAATGGGAGACCGAAACACAAGTTACTTTCATGCCCGTACCAAAATTCATCGTAAGCATAACAGGATCTATGGTCTACAAATTGGTGAGGATTGGGAACATAGACAAGAAATTCTCCAGCAGCATGTCGTTGATCACTTTGGAGCAAGCAGTGCTGAACACTCTGAAGGAATGGTGGGAAAGGATCTGGAAAGACTTCAACCCTTGGGAGAGATACATAAAAACATATTAACCCAAGATGTGAAAGACAAAGAAGTAGAGAGAGCTGTGCGATCAATGGCCCCGATGGCGTCTCCGGGTCCAGATGGCTTCCCGGCAATGTTCTACAAAGAATATTGGGAAATAATAGGCCCTTCAGTTATTAATATGGTGATAAAGGCGTGGTCTTCAGGGTGCTTGCCGACAGGCCTTGGCCATGCATATATGTGTCTGATTCCGAAGGTGTCAGTACCTCAAAGTATTCAACAATTCCGGCCTATAATGCTATGCAATGTGTCATTCAAGATAATCACGAAAATATTGGTACATAGATTACGACCCATTATGTCTGAAATTATAAGCCCTTATCAATCAGCATTTCTACCGGGTAGAGGGACAGCAGACAATGGCGTGTTGCTTCAAGAGATTATATCCTCACTAGAAAGCCCACGTTCTTCTTGTCAGGCTGCAGTGGTTAAAATAGATCTGGCCAAGGCCTATGATACGATCAGTTGGAAATTTCTAGAGGCATGCTTACAGGAATTGGACTTGCCTGATGGATGTTGCAAACTTATCATGACATGTGTAACCTCCGCCAGCTTCTCAATTCTATGGAATGGATCACCAACTGGAAACATCACTGCAGGGAGGGGACTACGTCAAGGAGATCCAATTTCCCCATACTTATTTGTCGTTGTTATGGAAAAACTCACTCAAACGATACTACAAGAAGTTAATTCAGGAACATGGAAGCCTGTGACTTTGAGGCCGGGAGGCATTGGAATTTCACATTTATTGTTTGCAGATGATCTTATTTTATGTTCGGTCCTCACGGAGAATAGCATTGCAAGTATGGCTTCAGTTTTAGGCCGGTTTGGTTCCAGATCAGGACTTAAAGTTAATTCAGCCAAATCAGTGGCGTACTGCTCCCCTGGTGCATCTGATCTTGAGATAAGCTGGCTGGAACAACATTTGGGGATAGCTGTCAGAGATGAGATTGGCAAATATTTGGGTTTTCCAATTATTCATGGACGGATGAAGTTGTCACATTTTGATGGACTCGTGAAAAAACTGGAAGACAGGATGAGTACTTGGTCTGCAATGCTTCTAAACAAGGCTGGCCGAGCAACTTTGGCTCGGTCTGTGTTAATGTCGTTACCCGTATATGTCATGCAAGTTCACTGGTTGCCACAAGGAGTATGTAATCAAATTGATAAACTTGTGCGTAGATGGATATGGAAAGGGGCAGATGACAAAGGTTTACACCTCATTCATTGGGATAAAGTCACAAAACCCAAAAGACATGGAGGATTAGGAATTAGGACAGCACGTCATATGAATATGGCTCTACTCGGACGACAAATTTGGGACTTGTTGTTTAAACACAATAAATTGTGGACTCGAATATTCATTGAAAAATATGATCTTCAACCGGGACAACTCCCAACGACTCATTACCGTGGAACCAAGGTATGGAAGACCATACTTAAAGTTGGGGAGGTATTTCGGACAGGCTATGGTGTTCGAGTGGGAAATGGAACAAGTTCAATTTGGTTTACACCATGGTGGAAGGGAGAGTATCTTTCCAACAAGGTACCCTTTGTACATATAAATGATATAGATCTTCAAATCAAAGATATTATTGTTGATGGACAGTGGGAGTTGAAGTCTATTTACTCAGGACTTCCAATTGAGATATGTCAAGATATCAGTTCATCTCCAACTCCCTTTATTTCTGCACAAACATCAGACATATTGCACTGGCGTGGAGACCCTAAGGGAAAGTACACGGTTCGATCAGGTTATAGGTGGCTGACTGAATCTAATTCTTCTGATTCAGGGTGGGCATGGATGTGGCAACAAGGCACACCGGAAAAAATGGGTATGTTGCTATGGTTATTAGGACACGGATGTTTGCCATGCAACTCACTCAGGTACATAAGGCATCTAGCGACATCTCCCCTATGTTCGATCTGTGGAGTTCACAAAGACGATTGGCGCCATGCATTGTTCCGCTGTCATTGGGCTCAGGTAACATGGGAGAGGGGAGGCTTTCTTCAAACACATATGGTAGAGTCTGTAAAGGATGAGGAGGCTAGGCATTGGTTTGACTGGGCAATGAGAGCTTGGGGGAAACGTTTTCTGGCCATGTTGTGGATCATATGGATAGAAAGAAATAAAATAATTTTTCGAGGGCATTGTGATCAAATAGACCAGTTAATTACTAAGGTGAATAATTTGGAAAGGGACTTGGTTAGAGCACAGCTTCGGGTAAGGAAAGATAGAGCATTGCGTCAGGTCAAATGGCATGTGGACGATGATGTGGGGTATATTCTGCATTCGGACGGCTGTGCAATGGCAGATGGTAAGGTCGGATTTGGGGCTGTTATAAGAAACCATGAGGGTGAATGGCAACAAGCTTGCAGTGGTCAGGGAAGTGGCAGAAGCATTTTAGAAATTGAACTCTTGGCATTATGGTTTGGAATCAAATTGGCCTTCCAATGCGGAATTCGGTTGTCAGCTTGTTATGTAGATTGTTTGGAGGCATTTCGCCTGATCATGGAAATAGCTGACTCCCATCATAGGCTGTGGCCTCTAATTCATGCGGTCAAAATGGCATTGCAAGATATGACAGGTTGTGTATTACGTCATGTCATGAGAGAAGGCAATCAAGTCGCAGATGCAATTGCAAGTAAAGCGGCCAAAAGCGAAGAATTTTATACTACATGGGCATTTCCACCGGATGACATAAAGGAATTAGTAGACAGAGATGCAACAGGGACAGTATATTACAGGAATTAAAATCGGGGGACTAGTAGATGGATTTTAGAGTCTGACTATGGTGGGTTTATTTTCTGTATTTTTTTCTTCTTTTAGCTAGCCTTCTAAGGCTGTGTAACCAAAAAAAAAATCATTAAATGGCCTACAATAACTTTTTTTTTTTTTGTGAACAAATGGACAACAATTACTTGAGCAAAGAAAGAATTTTGCATGTAAATAGACTTCTAAATAAATTCTAAAAGTTGTGCGATGACCTCCAATAGTGGCAAAAACAAATTAATTTTGAGTTCCTTAGGAGGCTTGAAGTAAAGGTGATATTTTGTTTATTTACTTTTTTTCTCCTCGAAAAAAAGGGAAAATGACTTTAGATAAATTAATTAATTTAGGTAGTCAAAGCTGGCAGTCTGAGACAAGACCAGACCCATTTCAACACCAATTTATTTTCTTTAGGTGAATTTATTTCTGTTTTATACTTTGAAGTTTCACAACAACCCCATCACACTATTACTTTTTGTTTGGTAAACAGAGATTAGGTTTATCAATTGCTTGCACACTATTTTTCGATATATAAATGTTACTGTTTACCAAAAATAAATTACTTGCACACTATTTGTCCTCATAATTAGAGAATGAAAGGCAATGTTTAATTTCCATTATGCGTTTATTACAGATTAATTATTAGAATATTTAAAACTTGTTATAATTAGTACGCTATATATTGCATGTAAAACAATTATTAAAGTTATTAATAAAACACTTATTACTTCATGTACACACCTGTTAAAGAGTAGTAAATGAATTAATATTTTTTTTTAAATTCAATTTTCTTTTTTTGGACAAGGCTTTTTCTTAATTGAAAGTTTGAATTGTTTTTTTTTTTTTTTTTTTTAAAGCTTAACAGCCATTTAAGGCTATAGAATTACAGCCAAATAAAAAGAAAGTTTAAAGAAAAATTAAAAAAGAAAACCAGAAGACAATAACGAAATCGAACTAGGCCCTGGCGAACCAAACACTACAAGAAAAAGCAGATTTCCCGACCGAATTCTGCGGTCGGTAGACCCAAGTTACGGGTCGCCTCGACGTTTCCCGACCGCGCTCCCGACCGGAACTCGCGGTCGGTAGTGAGTTTGTCGACAACTGGCTGTCGACCGAACGATCTGGAGTCGAGAAGCTCGCCGACCTCCCTCCCGACCGCAGTTGCGGTCGGTAGACCCTACCGACCGCACTAGTGACGGCACGTGCGGTCGGCAAAAACAGGTAAAAATAATCCTGGGTGGGAACTCCCGACCACCTTACCGACCGCACATGCGGTCGGTAACTATGAAATTGGCCAACAGGCCAGTCTGTTTTGGTAACATCCGACCTGTAAATAAAAACCATTCACCAAATGCATATAAAACCCAACAACATTCACCAAACTACAAAATACCATAACATTTGGAACCAATCTCAAAATAACATATAAAACAAGCTAAGTAATTTGAAAAGACGCCCAAAGACTAGATTCGATAATCTTTACATAAGTACGTACTAAGCGACTTGTCTTCTTAATAAAAAAAAGCAACATATTCAAAACTCTTAACTCCATCCAACTACAAAGATAGGTCAAACTCCAAAAGAAAATCCAAATAACACACAACTCAACATCCAAATACAAATCATAATCAATCAAGACCCAATATCCAATCAAGTCCAAAACTCTAAATGCCCTCAATGAGCAGTGATATCACCTGCCATTCCAAAGTCACCCCCGAAATCATCATCGCCATCGTCAGGGGAGCGCGGTCTGTGTCCTTTCAATCTCTCCACTTCCTCCTCAATCGTCTTCGACCTCTGGGACCATTCATCTATTGTTGTCTTTAAAGCTTCAAACTCATCCCTTCTGACATTGTACATCCTCGAGTCGTCAGTGGTGTCATCCCCGTAACTGCTCGGAATAGCCTTCGCAAGTGAACCTATATGTATTCATCATGAAATATTGAAATGTCTAACATGATGAAGTACCCCAAGATTTATGTAATGTCGTTGCAACATATGAAAAAATAAATTCACCCTTACCTAAACCATAGATCGACTTGCGCCTATCACGCCCACCTGCTACATCCACGAATAGCTGGTTTGGATCGTACTCCACCTGAGTTTCGGGATCTTGGGTTAATGTTTCCACAATTGCATTGTAATCCTCCTGATTTTGAAGTCAACAAACAATTTAGCTATTTGACAATACAATAAAATACATTCAATATTATACAACGTGTGATTTGTAACACTGTACCTGGACCTCCTGATCCCGAGGTGTAAGCCACTGCTCTTTCTCGTGCTTCCTTGTATGCGTGTGCTCGTGCAGCTCCGGATAGTAAACCGGCCTGTCATGTTGAGCCTCCTATACAATAAATAATTATTTATATGCGTTGTAATAAATTAATTTGATTGAGTATCTTATGTTGGGAACAAAATATAGAAATTTTATACCAGTGCCTCATGTGTCGCAAGAATTGTCCTTGAACCAGCTGTGTGGGTGGGTAGGGCCGGCGCATTTTCATCACCCCGTCTCCGGTTCAACTTACCTCTGACTTGTTTTTTCTTAAAATCTTCAGAATCCCAAATGGCCTGCCATCTAGCAGCCACTGCAGCATCTGATGGCATTGGCCTTTTATGTTTCCTTATATCCAGAGTGTAATCCTTATATCTAGAAGTTTGTGAAGGACCAACATATTAATATATTTTCATATCCACTATATAAGAGCAAAACACAAACCATGTATGCAAACTCTAACTAAAAAGACATACCTCGCGATGTTCTTTTTCTCCCACTCTTTCTTCACAATTAAATCGTGTTGGGGTTCCCAACTAGCAAACTTCTGCAGTTCATGCACAATTTAACGTCAGTAAACATACATTGAATAAGCTAATTTATTTGGAAGAGACGAACAAACCTGAAATTCCCCCCAATAAAAATCTTTCGTGGCTTGTGACACCTTCCCCCAACTGATCCCCTCCTTGTCAGTTCGCAAACCATAGCATTCCGTTATTTTTTTCACAACTTTATTCGGGAAGTCAATTCTGCAGCAAGACATAATAATAGATTGAAAAAAATATTTACGAAATGATTAGGCATTTCAGAAATGGTTAAACATTTAAATAATTAACTTACACTCCCTTCTTGTTCAGTCCAATCTGTATCCTATTCGCAGCCTGTTGCGCTGGCGCATTCACAATATTATTTCCAGCCCCTAACAAAGAAGATTTCATAACATTATACATTATATGATATCGTTATAAATTCATAATATGCATACCTGGGACTTGTGGTGGCGGGGTCTCTGGTACGCCAGGCTCGTCAGCAGCTGGGGCATCATGAGGTTGCTCTTCCGAACCTGAAGCAGCAACTGCCATTCAAAAGATTGAAACAAACCAAACAAACCAAGGTTAATAGGATATTATGTTATAAAAAATTGAATAAAAACATACATGCTCCCTGTCGACGGCTACGCTCCCGCCTTTCCCGGATTAGCGCTAGAGTTTCAGCACGTGTGAGCCGTCGTCGTGGCGTGCCCGTCTGGGAAGAGCTACCACGTGGAGTGCTAGAAGACGAGCCACCCCCCTGAGCATCCATCTGCAAAGATGAAGTAAAATTATGATACAACTGACCGGTAAATAGTTATGATCATTGTGGGAGCGCTAGAAGTAAATTGTTATAAAAGATTGTTATGATAAATAAATTCACATTTTAAACTTGGAAATCTTCATCTGAAGTCTCCTGTGAAGGATCATCCAGATCATCAGCCTCTAACTCATCATCAACACTCATTTCCAATGAGGATGAGGACTCGTTGTCCTCATCCTGCTGTAAGTCTACATATTGCACCACATCGTCCGTTAATCGTTCTCGACTTGATGTAATCATGGCAGTCTCAAGTCTGAGTTGATCTGCCACATCAACCTGGAATGCTTCGGCCTGGTCCCCCGTTCTCACAGTAATCACACCCCTAGGTTTTACTTTGCATACAGCCACCCAATCACTCCCTCTAGATGTTGATCTCATTGTCGGGAATGGGACATAACACACTTGCTCAGCTTGATTCGCAAAGATGAAGGGTTCGTAAACGGGTAATGACTTTGTTTTGTTCACTTCAACTATTTTGTAGTTCGAATGTGTTCGGGACCCAATCCCCTCACGAGGATCAAACCATCTACATTTAAAGAAAGTAACCTGTTTGATTGGCAATGCAGGATACTCTACGACAAGAACCTCCTCTAGTATTCCGTAGTAATCCCCTGAAAGACTAGTAATGCAAACTCCACTATTGTAAGTGGATCTTTGATTGACGTGACACTCGGTGTGAAATTTCATTCCATTCACAAAGTACATGGAATATGAGGTAGCAATTGGAAGGGGCCCTTGTGCGACATGAAAGATACATGGGATTTCAGGTGGATTGTCAGTCAGATACGACTCCAGCCATTTCGGAAATACATCCTCTATCGCTTTATCACATTCAGCTTCGGTTATTCGAGGATTGTCTTTGTGTAGTTGTTCTTGAAACACCCTGTAAAATACATCCATTAATGATAGAGCCTTAATACAGGCAAAATTTATTAAGTTAAAGAATTATGATACTAACTCAATATACTCCTCAAACTCTGTGCAATTTAATAGTAGGTACTTGTGGATGGCTTCCAATTCTTCTTGGGACAACCGTCGTTTTTTAGTTCTACCTTGACCACGTCCTGCATATCTGAAAACACTAATAAGGCCATCGTCCGTTTCTGGTAGACCCCCATCATCGTTTCTTGGCACATTCCTCTCACGTGTGAATACATGCTTCTCAAAATAGTGAGAGCAAAATATAGATGCTTCACGAACCATGTACGCATTGCATATGGAACCCTCAACGTGTGCCTTATTCCGTACTGTGCGTTTCAAGCGGTTCAGATACCTGAATTGTAACACAATTAATACTTCACACTGTAATATACAAAATTTTTAGTATATCCAACACAAAATCATTCTTAAAACTTACCTCTCGAACGGGTACATCCACCTAAATTGTACAGGACCAGCCACACCAGCTTCTCGAGGTAGGTGGACGGGTAAGTGTTCCATACAGTCGAAGAAAGCAGGTGGAAATATTGTTTCAAGTTTACACAGCACTATTGGAACATCTTTTTCCAATCTAACCATATCCTGCACAGTTATTGTCTTCGCAGTTAATGTACGGAATACATTGCTCAATTCTGTTATGGCCTCCCACACATGCTTCGGAAGCAGCTCCCTCCATCCAATGGGCAGAAGACGTTGCATGAAAACATGACAATCATGACTTTTCATCCCAAACAATCTGTGTTTGTTCATATCAATGCATCTCCAAGGTTAGACACACAACCATCCGGAAACTTTAAACTTGCAACCCAATTCAAGAACACATCCCTCTTGTCCTTATCCATTGTGTAAACGGCCTTCGGATATTTGCCCGTCCGAGGATCCTTATGCAATTCTGGCCTGTTACATAAGATGCGGATGTCCTCGCGGGCCTTTGCATTGTCCTTTGTCTTCCCTTGTACATCCATTACAGTGTTGAACACATTTTCAAACACATTCTTCTCAATGTGCATGACGTCCAGATTGTGGCGAACCAAATGTGTCTTCCAATACGGTAAGTCCCAAAAGATGCTCTTTTTTTTCCATCCACAACTTTTACTGATTGATGTATTTGCATCCTCACCACCCACATCAACTACACGACGGAGACCAAGGAATTCTAGCTCAGCTAAGACATCTTCCCCGCTTTTATATAAAGGTGGATTACCATGCTCTTCGCGGTCCTTTGAGAATTTCGACTTATCAAGCCTAAACGGGTGATCCGACTCTAGGAACCTACGATGACAGTCAAACCATGATTGTTTCCCACCCTCTTTTAATCTCAAAGATTCTACGCTGTCCATACAGACCGGACATGCTGTCTTCCCATATGTACTCCAACCAGACATCATTGCGTAAGCTGGGAAATCTCCTATAGTCCACATCAATGCCGCTTTCATCTGAAAGTTCTGTCTAGTAAATGTGTCCCATGTCGTGATACCCACATCCCATAGCTCCAGAAGCTCATCAATCAGGGGTTATAAATATACATCTATCCTCTGTTTTGGGCTAGATTTCCCTGGGATTATGCAAGTCAAGAACATGTATTCATCCTTCATACACATTCCAGGAGGCAGGTTGTAAGGTGTCAAAATCACTGGCCAACATGAGTATTGAGAGCCCGACTGGCCGAACGGTTGGAAACCATCAGTACATAACCCCAAACGAACATTTCGTCCCTCTGCTCCAAAGTTTGGATGAACTGTGTCAAAGTGCTTCCATGCCTTGGAGTCGCACGGATGACACATCTCGCCGGACTCCCCATGGTCATGTCCTACATGCCATGTCATGTGTTTCGCAGTCACTTCTGATGCGTACAACCGTTTCAATCGATTTTTCAGTGGAAAATAGAACATATACTTATGTGCCACACGTGAATTGTTGTTGGATTCTTTAAATCGAGGCCTGGCACAAAACTTACAGTTCTCTAGTGTCGCATCATCACGCCAATACAACATACATCCCCTGTCACAACAATCAATTTTCTCTACCGGTAATCCCAACCCTTCTAGGAGTTTCTTTGCCTCGTAGAAATTCTTAACCATAGAGTTTTGTTCTGGGAGTGTATCAATTATAAGTTGGCATAACGTATCAAAACATCTCTCCGATAGGTTATGTTCAGATTTAATATTTAGTAACCTGGCAACTGTTGACAATAATGTCATTTTCTCACATCCAGGCCACAAATCCTTGTCAGCTGCTTCCAACATACGGTAGAACAGTTTCTCTTGCGGATTAGGCTCCTCAGGCGTTGTAGGCTCATCATCATCCATACCACCCGATGTGGTATCAGGGATACCAAACCCCATTCCATCACACACCATTTCTCGGTAACGGTCTGATGGTTCAGTTCTACCCGTTTGTATCCTACATCCAGATGAACCCCCTACATCTATATCATCGCGGTATGGGCGGAAGGTGTGTGGTTCTCCGTGGCAAGTCCACCGTTCATAATTTGGGACAAATCCATCCCGATAAAGATGTCCAATTATGTCCCGATCGGGTAGGTAAAATCTATTCTTGCATTTTTTACACGGACACCTAATCTCTCCCTTTGCATTCTTGTCAATATCTGAGTTTTCATGAGAAGCCCGTATGAAGTATTCAACACCTGCTTTAAATTCTGGTGCAAGCAAGGTACCGCTGGGCAGGTACATCCAGCTTCTATCCATATTTGCTAAAAATGTCCTACAATTCGATTAATAGTGAATAATATTATTATAACGTCTCCCTTTATATTTCTATATTTGTAAGTGCTTTATTTATGAGTTTAGGTTTAATTAAGTGAATGGCATTTGAGATTTGTATTTGGAATTAAATTATTTTGTATTTAAATAGTTTATTACGACCGTTACCCATACTACTATTTGTTATTATATAGATCTCGTTTGCATTTGATAACCATATTTTGCTAAAATTCGTACTACTAAGCAACATAGAGAATATTTTCTAACTCTATAATTTTTCAACATAGAATTAGCTAACTCTATAACAATTCTACAGTGCCAATACAACATAGACAATATAATCTACAGTCACTATAAATATTCAACTTCCAAGAGCCTTCGAGTATTTTAAATTCACAGTATTTGGCAACCCCAATTACTTCAAAAGGCACCAACAAGTTCTCAACACTTCCAACGAGTACTCCATTACCACATACCAATAAACACACACAACTAGCAACTTGGTAAAGAGCATATCCCAATTTGTAAATACAATTAAAATGCTTACTTTCATTTTAAAAACTCATCAATTTTCAACAAGCAATTCAACTAGCATTTTTCAATTCATCCAACCGCTTACTTTCATGATTTTGCATCAAACCAAACCAACTAAAAATCCAGTTTCATTTCACAAGAAAACAAATCACAATTCTCACAATCCTTCGAAGACAAATTTCGTAATAATATGCATAATGTTCATCAAACCATTACTCCTCCCAATACTTAATTCATCAAACCATAAGTTTCAACATAACAAGAACTTCAATTGCATCCGATCAATCGAACAATGGTGAAATTACAACCAACAATCGAAAATAGATAGAATTACAAACCTGTAAATCAAGGCCCGCTAATTCAACTTCCAAGATCCACGGCAGTGGTGGTCCGGCGCCCGGCGGTCGGACGGCAGTGGGGGGTCCTCTCGCGGTGGTGGTCTGGCTACTCCAGCAAATTTCAATAATTTCAATACACTCTCAATAACATGTAATAGGTAAAACTTGCTTACAAATTTCAAGCCACAAATGGAGAAAATGGCATACCTGTTCGAATGTGGCACTTCAAATGGACGAAATTTCAAGCCACAACTGTGGCTGTCGCCGCACAACCGCCGGAATACGCGGACGTCGCCGGAGAAGATGGTGCTCCGTCGACAGGGGATGGCTGCGGGGCTGCCTGTGGTGGTCCGAGGCGATGGGGGACTGTAGAGCCGACGGGGACGACGGCAGTGGCGTCGTGCGGCGGTGCGGTGGCGCGGCTCCGGTGGTCCCGACACCGATGGGTTCGCCTATGGGCTGCCGCGAGTTGGGGGGTGGCTCGGGGCTTCGGGCAAGATGGGGATCCTCGATGTGGGCTTCGTGGGCGCAAGTGGGCGGCTCGGGGTGGTCGGCAACGGAGGGGGTCGGAGAGGTGGAGTGAAATGGGTGAAAATGGAGGAAGGGGCGACGGCGTGAACAAAGGAATTTACAGCCGTTGGAGACCAGTATATGCCCTAGGCTACCGACCGCATTTGCGGTCGGTAGCGCGGTCGGGAGAGTCGACCCGCCTTGGCCCGGTCGGTAGGTTCGGTCGGGAACTGGGTTTTTTCTTGTAGTGAAATACCCGCAGCGTCTGCCGCCAAGAGAGGCTTCAATGAATTCGGTGGAAAAACCCAAGTTGTGTAAAATAGCTCACTTTCTGCTCCAATCTTTGCTAAACCATATGTAACTGCATTTCCTTCCCTAAGAATGTGAAAGAAGTGATAATGTTGAAACTGAGCTCTCAGATCATGTATCCACGCAAGCCAAGGTGATAAACCATATTGCTTATTAGGATAAAAGGAGATAAGTCAAAGAGCTTCTTGAGAATCACATTTACAACAGATCTCCAGAATACGCATCTCCTCTGCCATTCTCAAACCATTCATGATGCCTGCTAACCCAGTTTCAATTACCGGAACCAGCCCAAGAAAACCAGACACTCTCTTTATACATTGTTTAGAATATAAACGTAAAATAGCTCCAAACCCGGCCCGGCCAAAGTTTGAATTGTTGATATGTTTTTACTTTTTTTTTCTTTATTCTTTATAAATTTGTGTAATTTATGCTACTGTTGGACAAGAACCTCAATAGATAAAAGAATTTATTGTTTTAATAAGTGTTTATACTAATTATATTTTTTAAATAAATTTAATTTGTTTATACAATATTTTAATATGAAAAAGATGGAATAATGGATACTCCAGGGGAGATCATTCGTAAATGAGTAAATAATATGGGAGTATATATAATTATACCTTCATTTATTTACCCTTTGCTTTCTTCTCAACATTTAATTGTTTATTAATTTAATTCAATTACTCCGTTCTTTTTTAGTTACCTTTTCAGAGATTAAAATGTATTCCAAAATAATTATTATTTTAAGTAGTTAGAGGTAATTATGCTATATTTTTATTATATTGCACTTCACTTTATAGCTATTTATTAACATTTATTAAAAATAAATTTAGTTGAAGGGTAAAAATATAATTTTATGAGTTAATTAATACAAACCTTAATAATTGAAATTGAGCTGAAAGAGATAACTATTTAGGAGTAGAGGGAGTATATATTGTACATACTCCATCATTTCCAAAATAGTAATATTTTTAAAGATGAAAAAGTGTTCCACAGTAGTTGTTATTTTGGGTATTTCTATTAAAGTTTCTAATACTATCCTTTTATTTCTCCAATAATGTTCATTATCTCTCCACACCAAGTACATTTCTTGATAAGTGAGAGGGGATAGATATTGAAGATTGTGTGGTAATAATTATGTTTCTTGGTTTGTATAATATTTACTAGAAAGACAATTAAAAAAGAACGGAGGGAGTAAATAATACTCCCTCCGTTTTTTGAAATGTTATAACATTTAGAAATTTGGTACTGTTTACACATGCACTTTGACTTAAGATTTATCATAGTTATACAAGTTAAAATATAGTCAAGTGGGATCTTGTCAGATTCATCTCGTCGAGTAGTTTTTAAATATCGAACTTTTAGAATTTTTAATTGTACCGAACTTGAGTTATTAATAGTTTAAAATATGCATTGAACTGCGTACACAGTTGGTGTTTCAATTTTTAGAAAACGGATGAATTAGAGGGTGTTTGGATTGGCTTCTACTAAGGTGCTTTTGGCTTTTGCTTCTGCCAAAAGCACTTTTGGGGAAAAAGAAACGTTTGGTTTGGCTTTTTAAAAAAAGTAGAAGCACCTCGAAAAGCTGCAAAAGTGCTTCTGGGAAAAGCAGCTCAGGAGGTGCTTCTCCGAAAAGCAGAAGGCAAAAGCACTTCGTAAATTGTGCAAAGACTTAAATACCCTCATTATTTAATATAAATTACACTATAAATATATCTTATTATCATATTAAGTAGCATGTCCTTTTTGGTAATTTATACATTTAAAAAGCATTTTTCACTTTTACACATCCAAACACACTTTTGAAAAAAAGTTGCTTTTCAAATATTCCATCCAAACACAAAAGTTACCTGCTTCTGCTTTTGACTTTCACTTCTGCTTCTGTTTTTGGCTTCTGCTTTTTTCAAAAGCCAATCCAAACGGGCTCTTAGTATACGTGATACAATTAGAGCTTTTATAAAATAAGGGGGTAGAATTAATATACTCCAAAAATAGGTGTTTAGTCAATGATTAACTCCTCTAAGCAACCTTTAAATACTGCCACGTGCAGTATTGTGCTCGGAGGGGCTGCCACGTGGTCACCCTGACTGTTCGAAGTCGTTTGTCTCACTTGTCTGGTCTGAGAAAATAAATGCATTTCTTCGGCTGTGTTGACTGTTGACCACTAAATTAGTACTCCTTTTTAATTACACTAGCAATTTTACATATTCATAACACTTCTATTAAGCATTCCTTACAGTATTATTTTGTGCAGTAAAAGCTGGAAAGCCGTTAGACACTGATTACTTTGTTTCTATACTACTTCCTCCCTTCTCAAATATTTGCTCCATCTAATTTTGGAGTACTAATCATTCATATACTTTAATTTAAAATTTTTATCATAATTATATAAGTTAAAATATATTCAAGAGGGATCTTGTGAGATTCGTCTCGTCGTGTAGTTTTTAAATATCAAACTTTTAAAATTTTTACATATACCAAACTTAAGTTATTAATGATTAAAAATATACATTACACTGCGTGCGCAGTGGATCCGCTGTAAATATTTGAGAATGGAGGTAGTACTAAATTGTTGCCACTTGCCACCATAAGTCCATAATATTTGTCACCAAAATATCCTATTCCTATCTACATCTCAACGCACAATTATCTCTAGTATCGCAAACACTTGCACCTAAAAAAAACTCAAGAAATTTATTTAATTTGCTTTAAAAAAATGAACTCTCTAATTTATTTAATTCGGTCTACATACAAAAAGCGAGACATGGATGAGAAATAGGTTGACATCGATCATTTAAAAAAAAGTCAAAAAAATGGCCTTAATAGAATTTTTTTTCTTAACGGTCTATATAAATTAGAAAATGGATACTAAAAACCCACCCAACAACAATTTATAAAAGAACAAAAGAAAGACATACAGACCGAAATCTAAAGATTAGAACATACGAGACTTGACCAATAGAGTTGAGTCGTGAACATTTATTCTTTAATCTCGTTTTCTTTCTTTTTTTTTTTTTAAAAAAAAAATATAATTTGTACACTGTGTGAGGTACTATATTTGAAAAGATGTTGATTCTTCTTACTAATAAGGTAGTAATAAAGAAGCAGCAATGGAATGATGGATGTTTTATTTTATATAATTAAATCTGGGGATGGGAATGTGCTGTCCAAATCACACCAATATTTTTATTTTATATATACAATCCAAAGCCTAATCAATTAACTTCTCAGTTGTTGCTTTCGAACCCTTCATTATAATCATGATTATGCTTTGCTTTTATTTACCATTCAGCAACTCTCTTTAATTTCTATGATTTTTCTCACAACTTATTTTCATTTTCATTTTCACAACACATTTGTCGCGTAGTATATCTGATCTGTGGCGTAAAGAATATATCTAAAATTAATATCAAATTATAATTAGTATATCTAAAAATGAAAAAATTCAATAAAAGTTATGAATGAAATTAAATTTGAAATCAGAATAACAATACTTGCAACAAGAACGAAGGGAATCCTAAATTTTCAAATAAGTTTAATTTTTGTTGAACTTGTTATTCCCATAACATTACTCTCTGTGCAGATGATGTAGTTTTATGGTTGTTGAAACTACGACAGAACTACGAACGGAACAACGCGAGCAGTTACTGACAGTTACTGACAGACATGTGCGACAGTTATCTGCTCTGTGCGCGTTTTAACTGACCCAGATGAATCTAATTCGTTTCTCTGAGTTTATATACCTCTGTTAGATCATCTGTAATTAAGAGTTCCAATTATTGAGTTGTATTTTACACACATTACACATTTTTACACACACTTGAGTCGGTTATTCTCTCCAAGACTTGATTGTTCTATTCTTTGAGAGAGTTAGGAAAATCCTTGTGTTTTTTTCTGCAAATTGAAGATCGTTCCATACTCACAAGGTCTGCACTACATTTATTCAACAAGATTTATTTGTTGAGAAAATCTTTCTTCGACACCCGATTGAAGAGGCTTTGCGGAAGCGCTCGATGTTTGAAGGAGATGAATTCAGGAGACTTCTATGCCAAGATGCCATGGTTCTTGAAGCCTGAACAACCGGAGAATTCAAATTGGACAGGATCGTCCGGAGACTGAACTGTGGAGGAATCACAACTGCAGTCTGTCTGCAAACAGGGAAGTGTTGCATTAGAGTTTGAATTGGTTGTTTTTGAGTCTTTTAAGTCTAGGTCTTTCTTGAGTATTAGTATAAGTCGCCTGGATTAGAATCCCCCAGACGTAGATCCGTTGGATCGAACTGGGTCACCAAATCTCTTGTTCTTGTTTTACGATTTCCGCTGAACACTCTGTGCACACACCACTCGTTATAACGTAGTTCTGACTACCGCTCGACAACGCGCTTAACACTTTTAATTTCAAGATTTCAGTATTGCAGAAATGACAATAATTAAAAATATCTATTTATAAAGTTTGTGTAATCTCTTTTAATAAAGAAATAATCAAGAAAAAAAATATATACAAGCGTGAGCCACGCCCATATTTGGATTAAGCCCAACTCTGCAATTTGAACAAAAATTCGGTTGAGGACCACAATAATATTTTTTGGGAGTATAAATTTGGATAAAAGGTTCATCAAAACTAAATGCAGACTCCAATTTGTAGTAGTATATATTATTTTTTCTCTTTAAAAAAAGCATGGAAATATTTGCAGTGAGATTTGAATTTATTAAAAAGATTTAAATTAGTTTTCCTAAAGTGCTCGTTACATTTGATCTACTCCAGTACTCCTAAGTCTATCATGTAATGGTTTAGCAATAGAATCAGTGGCAGGTCCACTAAGCAATTGGGGTAGGTTGTTAATCTTGTTGAGATCCCTCCTAAATTATAGTTTCTAGAATTATCTATTACATTCTTGAATAGGCTAGTATTATCTTCCTCAATCTTTAAACTTCTAGATGAGTCTAAAGCATTCCACATTCATTAGAAATCTAGAAAGGTAAGGAAGTGTCCTAGAATGTTCTATAGCCTAGTATAAATAGATGTGTAGTGGTCATTTGCATACAACCAACCACAACACAATCACAAGCACACAATCACAACCACAACACCAAGAGTTGTAAGAGTTGTAAGTGTTGAAGAGTGATCAATAAAAGCTCTTTCTTCCTTTGAAGATCTATCTTCATCTTTGAGAGTTTTCCTCATCCTTGAGAGAGAGTGCCACTATTATAGTGAGGATATCCAACACTTGCACACACACTTGGGAAAGAGTTCCGCTGCTAATACGTGTTCTTCCCAACAAAGTGGTATCAGAGCCTCGTTCGTTGAAGCCATCACCCTGCTAGATTGACGATGGAAGGTGTTGTGATGCACGATGGTGATATGTTCAAGCTCACAGCCGACAACTACTCCTATTGGAAGCCGATGATGGAGGATCATTTATACTGCAAGGATCTGTACGAGCCTATCAAGAATGAGAAGAAGCCGGAGGGCAAGAAAGATGCCGAATGGGATCTCTTGAATAGGAAAGCAGTCGCAATGATCCGTAAGTACATCGATCGAAGTTTGTTTGAGCATGTTTCCACCTACACTAATGCATATGAATTATGGACCAAACTAGAGTCCATGATTCAAAAGAAGACACCTCGGAACAAAGCTCATTTGGTTCGTCGGTTGGTGAAGTTGGAATACAAGGATGGCCAGAGCATGATTGAGCACTTGAATACCTTCAAAGGTCTTGTGAATCAACTCACAAAGATCGAGATGAAGGTTGATGATGAGTTGCAAGCTCTATTGCTACTCAGCTCCTTGCCGGAGAGTTGGGACACGCTTGTTGTTACTCTTAGCAACTCGTGTCCAGAGGGAAAGCTAACTATGGATATAGTTGCTGATAGCCTGCTCAATGAAGAAGCTCGGAGGAAGGAGCGAGGAGACTCTGCACACTACGAGGCCAATGTTATGGAGAAGCGAGGGAGAATCGAGACCCGTGGAAGAAGCGTCAATCGAAGCCGAGATAGATTCAGGGGCCATTCCAAGTCACGCACGAGGGTCACCTGCTACTATTGCGGCAAGGTCGGGCATATGAAATCAGAATGCCGGAACCTCAAACACGACCAGGGGAACGGGGTTGTCAAGCAAGACTCGATAGAGCCAAGGAAGAACGAAGATAAGAATACGACGGCGATAACCACGGAGAATAAAGAAGACATCTTCCTCATTAGAGAAGACTACTTGAACATTGCGTGTGACGACAGTACGTGGATAATCGACTCAGGTGCGTCAATCCACGTAACCCCACATAGAGAGTTTTTCTCAACATATAAAAGTGGTGATTTTGGCACTGTGAGAATGGGGAATCACGTGTCAAGCAAAATCGTGGGGATAGGAAACATCACTTTGTTAACTAACACCGGGTGTGAGCTGGTGTTAAAAGATGTCAGGCATGTTCCAGATATGCGACTCAACCTCATCTCAGCCGGTAAGCTCGATGATGTTGGATACATAACTCAACTTGGAGCCGGAAGATGGAAGCTTTCGAGGAACAACATCATCGTTGCTAAAGGAATGAAAGATGGGACGTTATATATCACCCAGGCCAAGCTATGCAAGGGAGAAACCAATGTCGCTCAAGATAGGCCGTGTCTGGATCTGTGGCACAAGAGACTTGGGCATATGAGCGAGAAAGGGCTGCAAATCCTTGCCCGAAAGGAGCATCTTGCCGACATGAAAGGTAAAACACTAGACCCCTGCACTCATTGTTTGGTTGGCAAGCAACATCGAGTTACGTTTTCAAGAAGTAATCAGCCTCATAGGAGAAAGCATATTCTTGACTTGGTGCACACCGATGTTTGCTCGATGACGGAGAAATCCATGGGTGGTGCATTGTACTTTGTTACCTTCATCGATGACCACTCTCGGAAGGTTTTTGCATATCTATTGAAGACAAAAGATCAAGTCATAGACGTCTTCAAGGAGTTTCATGCAAGGGTGGAGCGAGAGACAGGGTTGAAGCTGAAGTGCGTCCGAGCTGATAATGGCGGAGAATATCGAGGCCCCTTTGATGCATATTGCAGGTCACATGGAATCAAGCTCGAGAAGACTCCACCTAAGACACCTCAACTAAACGGTGTTGCTGAAAGAATGAATCGCACCATCACAGAAAGAGTTCGGTGCATGCTTTCTCACGCCAAGCTCCCTAAGTCCTTCTGGGGAGAAGCAGTGGCAACTGCCGTCAGCATCATCAATTACTCCCCATCTGTACCTTTGGATGGAGATATCCCAGAAGAAGTCTGGACGGGAAAAAGAGTCTCATACGACCGCTTCAAAGTGTTCGGTTGCCGAGCGTTCGTTCATGTTCCCAAAGATGAACGCGCTAAGCTTGACTCAAAGACGAAGGAGTGCATCTATCTCGGTACACCACATGATGAGTTTGGTTACCGGCTTTGGGATCCAACAGGCAAGAGGATCGTCAGGAGTAGAGATGTCATATTCTTCGAAGATCAGACTATCGAAGATTTTGGTAATGAGAAGAAGTTGATGGTTCGATGTCGTGCCTCTCCTGATACACCAACAGTGGAGCATAATGACCAAGGTGAACAAGCAGCCGAGGATGCTGATGCCGAAATACCTACCTCGAATGACATAAGTAACGAAGATGTTTCTTCTGAGTCAGGCGACACAGAATTATCACAAGAAGAAGGTGAGACTCTACAACCTCAGTTACGTAGATCCACTCGTGAGAGAAAACACTCCACTAGATACCCACCAGATGAGTATGTGATATTCACGAGTGAGGGGGAGCCACAAAACTATAAAGAGGCTATGGAAGATCAACACAAGGAAGAATGGTTGAAGGCCATGCATGAGGAAATGCAATCGTTGCATGAGAACCACACCTATGACTTAGTGGAGTTACCAAAAGGGAGAAGAGCATTGAAAAATAAATGGGTATACAAATTGAAGACCGAAGAAGGAGGCGCAAGACCAAGATACAAAGCCAGAATCGTCGTCAAAGGATGTGGCCAGAAGAAAGGGATAGATTTTGAAGAAATCTTCTCTCCCGTGGTAAAGATGCAATCTATCCGGGTAGTTCTTGGGCTTGCCGCATGCCTAGACCTAGAGATTGAGCAGCTAGATGTCAAGACGGCATTCTTGCATGGAGATTTAGAAGAAGAGATATATATGGAGCAACCCGAAGGATTCATGGAGCCGGGGAAAGAACACTTAGTATGTCGTCTCAAGAAGAGCCTCTATGGTCTAAAGCAAGCTCCGAGACAATGGTATAAGAAATTCGACTCCTTCATGGCCCAACATCAATTCCAGAAGACTCGCTCGGATCACTGCGTCTTCATCAAAAGATATCCTAATGGAGAATTTATCATCCTCTTACTCTATGTGGATGATATGTTAATTGTTGGTCGTGACAAAAAGAAGATCGAGGCATTGAAGAAGGCTTTGAGCAGATCGTTCTCCATGAAAGACTTGGGACCGGCGAAACAAATCCTTGGGATGAAGATCACTCGAGATCGTTCCAAGAGACTACTATGGCTATCTCAAGAAAGATATATTGAGAAAGTTCTTGAAAGATTCAATATGGATAAAGCCAAGCCGGTGGGCGTTCCACTTGGAGGACACTTCAAGCTAACTAAGAAACAATGTCCAACAAGTGAGAAAGGAAAAGAAGAAATGGAGAAGATCCCATATTCATCGGCGGTCGGGAGCCTCATGTATGCCATGGTCTGCACTAGACCTGATATCGCCTTCGCTGTTGGCATGGTAAGTCGATTCTTATCTAATCCTGGTAAAGAACACTGGGCAGCTGTAAAATGGATATTTAGATATCTCCGGGGAACTGCCAAAAGATCTATATGCTTTGGCAAAGGAAAACCAGTGTTAGAAGGGTATACTGATGCAGACATGGCAGGAGATGTTGATTCAAGGAAATCAACATCAGGATATCTAATTACCTTTGCAGGGGGAGCTGTATCATGGCAATCCAGATTGCAGAAATGTGTGGCGCTATCAACAACAGAAGCTGAGTACATAGCAACTACAGAAGCAGGCAAGGAGATGGTATGGATAAAGGGCTTACTCACTGAGCTATGTCAGAGTCAAGCAAGCCCGATGCTTCTCTGTGACAACCAAAGTGCGATATACTTGGCAAAGAATCCAACCTACCACTCCCGATCAAAACACATTGATGTTCGATATCATTGGATACGAGATGCATTGGAAGAAAAGCGACTCCAACTCGACAAAGTACATACAGATGACAATTGGTCAGATATGATGACCAAAGTGATATCTATGAAGAAATTCGAAGATTGTTGCGGAGGCGCTGGAGTTACAGATCTTCCAGGTTAGTCGGGAAGGGGGAGATTGTTGAGATCCCTCCTAAATTATAGTTTCTAGAATTATCTATTACATTCTTGAATAGGCTAGTATTATCTTCCTCAATCTTTAAACTTCTAGATGAGTCTAAAGCATTCCACATTCATTAGAAATCTAGAAAGGTAAGGAAGTGTCCTAGAATGTTCTATAGCCTAGTATAAATAGATGTGTAGTGGTCATTTGCATACAACCAACCACAACACAATCACAAGCACACAATCACAACCACAACACCAAGAGTTGTAAGAGTTGTAAGTGTTGAAGAGTGATCAATAAAAGCTCTTTCTTCCTTTGAAGATCTATCTTCATCTTTGAGAGTTTTCCTCATCCTTGAGAGAGAGTGCCACTATTATAGTGAGGATATCCAACACTTGCACACACACTTGGGAAAGAGTTCCGCTGCTAATACGTGTTCTTCCCAACAAATCTCAATTTTTGCATTTAAAACATTTTTATATACTGTAATATAATTTAAATTATTTAACTTTTTATATAATTAAATTTCAACCACGACTATTGGAATCACATGCCTTTCATAATCGATCAATTTCCAGCACAATCAGGACGAAATATGAAAACAGACCAATGGAATAAACAAAATAAATTTGTTACAAGAGGCACGGAAACGTGAAGACAAACAAGACTGAAAAAAACACGAGATCAGAATTTGCATTGCCATAACATTTAAATTCTAAAAATTTCTTCATATTTCTTCATAGGAAAACCTCATGGAGACAAACAAGTGCAGACATGAAAAATGGACAATCGAGTAATAAGTATCTAGTAGCGGATTTTAGCCGGCATTGGCAACAACGTTCAAATGGGGATTATTAGCAACTAACTTAGGGGTGTTTGTTTGTGCGTTTGGGACAGATTATCTGATTATTGCGTTTGCAAAACGCAAATAATCAGTTAATTCTGTTTGTGTACTAACTTCCAATAATCTATTATTTGCGTTTTGAGGGAATGAAAACGCTATTTTCTTGCAGCTACATTTTGGTGCTGCAAGAAAATTGCGTTCAGCGAAAAAATAGATTGTACCACATTGTTGCCTTTTGAGGTAATGAAAAATGCAAATCCAAACACTTTTTTAGTGATTATCTAATTATTGCGATTTGAAACAACATAAGCTCATCCAAATACGTAATTTTCTACAGCACGTTTTGTTACAGCAATGATCTGATTATCCGTTTTCTAAATACTACAATATTTTTTAAAACGCACATCCAAACACCCTCTCAGTGGTTTGGGACTGTATAAATCAGAGATTTATTAGTGGTAATATTGGGCTTCTCCTTCGAAAAAAAACGTAGTAATATTGGGCTTTAGGGCTGCGAGTTCTGAAATGACCCATTAAGTATAGGCCCATTAGCAGGCCCACTATTTACAACTCAAACACCAAGTTTCGGCATTAAGAAAAACACCTTTTGATATACCGTTATTTAATTGTTGAGAATCTTGAAATTCCCACCTTTTGGAATGTGAAAATCTCCGTCAATACATATTCAAGTCAATTTCCATACAAATACCAAACACAATAATCAATATACTCCTACTACCCTAGTGATTTTAAAAGTGGTAATCAACCAAATATACTATTAGAGTTTAGAGTTTCGAATTTGGAGTTAATAATGAAAATAGTTTTAAAGATGTTTAATATTACAGTTTAAAAGTATAGCTTAGATGTTGGAATTTAAAAAACTAAAAGTTGAAATTTTGGGGTTTAGAGTTTAAAAGTTACAATTTAACAGTTTAGTTAGTTTTTAAAGTATCTTTTAAAGTTAGTATTTTAACAAGTATTTTGAAAGTTAAACATTAAATGTATTATTATTATTATTATTATTTTCCCCTTAAATGCAACCTACATGTGTTGCCGCAGCGTGTTTTACCTTTGCTTCAAATTGATTTATTAATCCTAATTAGTTAAACTCAAATGACTTTTATAAAGTAGTCAATAATCATTTTTTTTTAATTTTTTTTTTATTTTTTTCCGGGGGAAATAATCTCTCTCTTTCTTTCTTTTTTGTTATTCAAATTAATTAATGGTAATCCGATTGAGAATCAACTACTGATGTCTGTTGTGGACGAGTTTCGACATCAAAGCAATTATTTTCTCGGTGGAAGGTCAAACTTCCAAAACAATTTTCTTCATTCACAAGAGTTCGAGATCCAATTGTAGTCTCCCAAATTAAAGCAAATTCTTTTACATTCATAAGAGTTCAAATCCAATGTAGCATATATGATTAGAGTTCCGTAAATCATAAAAATTGAATTTAACTGCAGTTGATTTTTAGTCAAATTAAAATTCATTGACATCGTGCTCTCCATTGTAATTAGAATTCAATTCCAATTTCCAAAGGGAAAGAAAAGGTTCCGCAATCCCAATTTCGGTTACAAAGGTTGTGGAGGGGAAAGAAACCTCCAAATTCTAGGAAATTTATGGAGCACTACTTTTTCAAGGCAAAGTCATTAATAACTTCCCGACAATTTTTTCTGTCTTAATTGGGAACGCGCAAAATTAAGTTGTTGGAACTAGGTTGATATCGAGTCGAGTCAAGCTCGAGTATCATGGTACTTGAGCTTGAGCTTGATAACATATATTCGAGTTCGAGCTCGCGCTCGAGTATCATCAAGTCAAATTCAAGCTCGAGTATCATCGAGTTCGAGTTTAAGTTCGAGTAGTTGGCGTGTTCTTTTTTTGCTAAGTTCGAGCTTGAATTTGTAGCTTAATTATGAATTTATTTTATTTTTCTTAACATTTGATTTTGAATTTTTAACCATAGCCTAAAAGACACAATGTAATTTGATATTTGAATATCGTGTTGATTATCGTACAACTAAAGATAGAACTAAAATTCTTTTAAAGTATTTTTTAATTTTTTAGAATGACTATTTTTCCTTGTTTAGATATTTTAAATAAGTGATATATTAGAAAATAGAGTGAAGTGTGAGGAAAAATATGAAATGAATATTAATTAAAATGTGTGTTAATGGTGTTATCGAGTCGAGTCGAGCTCAGTCGAGCTCAAATACTCGAGTCGAGTTCGAGTCGAGTTTGACTTGATGCGAGCTCGAGCTCGAGTTCGAGCAAGAGTCGAGTAGCGATAGTCGAGTACGAGTCGAATTTTTTTTCGAGCCGAGTCCCAAGTCGAGTACGAGTAGCAGAAATAGAGATAGGCATGAATAATCTTTATATTGGGTCCCACCCTAAGTGTAAAATGTATAGATGGACCTGCCCTGCCCTGCCCTACCTTACCTATATAGCCACAAAAATGATACTCTCTCTCCCTTCGTTTTTTTGAAGAGCCGTAGCCAGTCTCTCCCTTCTTTTTTAATTGTATAAGAGTAAAAAAATTTCAAAATAATTGTCATTTTTAGGTAGTTATAGGTAGTTATGCTATATTTTTATTATATTACCTTTCACTTACATAAATGCTAGTATTTGTTGACATTTATTAAAAATGAGTTTAGTTGAAGGGTAAAAATATAAATTTATGAGTTAAATAATGCAAACCTTGATTATTGAAATTGAGGTGAAAGAGACACCTAAAAAAGGAACGGAGGGAGTATTTCTTTGCATCTTCCCCAAACCAATGATATCCTCATGTTGTTTCCAATTCCATGACTGTATAGTTCTTACCAAATTCTGTGACTGCCCTAGGAAACTTCCACCCCTTTCAACCCCACAAATTCCCAAATCCCATATCAGTATATTTATAAATTCCCCAAAACCCCCAAATTCCTACACTATCACTTCTTCACTACACCCTAATTAATGCTTCATTTCTTCTCGAGTCAATAACCCAAACCATTTTCATCAACATTTCATCATGTCTCAAAACAATGAAATTCAGTTTCCTATTCAGAAGTTTTCAACCAGTCCAAACAGTATGCAGCGCCCACAGCTGTAGTAGTAGTAGCAGCAGTGTTAATCTTAATTGAGTTCTTGATAATTCACACCCTCTTTGACAGGAAAAGAATTGACAGGTTTTTGTTGAGATTACATTCCACTGTTGAGTCTCAGTTGAGGAAATTCGATGGCAGGAAAAATCGTCATCAGGAAGGAATGGACGAGGGCAGAGATTTTGAGAGAGATGAGCATGTTCATGTAGTGATGAGCGGAACAGAGAGATTGGGATCGTTCTGTGAAGCCTAGAAATGTGTTGCGATTCGGAAGAAGTAAGTTTTGGAGGCAGACGACGTAGATACTTCTTGCCTGTTTGACACTGAAAAACCTAGTTTGGATGAGGTAATTAAGGGCCTCTTTTGATGTGTTTGATTGTGATCGAGATGGGTTTATTGATGTAAAGGATCTGCAGAAGGTATTGTCCAATCTGGGATTGAAGGAAGGATCGGATGTTGAAAACTGCACAAGGATGATTGGGGCTACTTTTGATGAAGATGGAGATGGAAGAATCGATTTTTGTGAATTTAGTAGGTTTATGGACAAAAGACTGTAGCTCATCACGTTGAAGTATATGATGATGATGGTTATATTATGAGGTGTGCCATCATATTATGTACAATAACTGATGAAAATTTACTCTAATTTAATTACTGTACAGTATAATATTATATACTGTAAGGTGTGCCATCATATTATGAGGTGTGCCATCATGAATATAATATTCATGATGGCATCATTATCAGAGTTGAATATGGAATGTTAAAACATGTGACCATAAACAGCACGTAAAACATTATCAGAGTTTGACTCATTGAATACACCGTAAAACAACCGTAATTTTAAAACGTGCTGTTATGAATTGAATTAAAACATGTTTTACGGTACGTTTGACTCATTGAATAAGTTGTAATTAGCTTGATACATAACAGCATTTGCTTTTTCTTGTGAAACCCTACATACTAGCTTCAACCAATTTTTTTTTTTTTTTTAAACAGTGACACTCCTATGTCGACAAAGTGTGTGGGAGTCCAAACCACACAGATTCAACCAAATTTCTTAACAATATATGTATTCTCTAAATTTCTTATTTTTAGTTCATCATGGCTATAGCAAATTAGTATATTCTCGGAAAAAGTATAATGAAATGGCAAATAGAATTATTTGAAGAGCTAGAGTGAACATATGATAATTACATGGCACCATGCCCGCAGCGCATATATTTTTTGGTATCTCTTTTCTTAATTATTGGGAAAAATCGAATTACAAAACCATTTATTGGTACCCATATATAGCATGTCCAAAATGACTACATCCGATTATTATTATTAAAATAATAGTAATAATATATCGTATTCTCCATTGACATCAATATAATCACCACACTCATAATCAGTATTATTATTATTATTATTCAGGAAACTAAAAACACCCCAAAATTAGTTTTCCCATTCATGACCAAAAGAAAGCACTTCCAGTTCGTCGTAAGTGGGTGGCTTCGCCGGACTGGCCTTCGGAGGACTGGACTTGGGTGGCTTCCCACGGTGGGACTTGGGGGCCTTCCCACAGCGTCTGCGGCGGCGTAGTTTGCGACAATGTCTGCGACAAAATTCGCGATGCTTGTGACTGAGCATCTCATTACCCGCGTCCTCTTCTTCGTTGGTTGAATCTCCATCGATCTCTGCAATAAAATCCTCATCATAATTAACGGCGGGACTAGGAGTAGGGGCGGGGCGGGGCGGATGATGATGACAGCCGCGCCTGCGCCTGCACTTGCATAATCGGGCCACGTAGGCTCCGACCGAATCAGTAGAATCGTCGTCGTCGGTTTCAAGATAGCTGCTGCTGTCTTCTTCTAACAAGCTGGATATAGCTGACAATGTATTGTCGTCATCTTGTTGGTGTTGTGCGGTCTGAATGAGAGACGAGGAAACGGTTGTGAGGGCCAAGAGGGCAATGAGGAAAACAGAGAACAACAAACGACACATCATTTTTCTCTTTTATGGATCTGATCTTATGAGAAAAAAGAGGGTTTTGCTTTCTGTTGTGAAATTCCCACACGACATCTGCTCTGCTTTATAGTGCGAGATGGATCGGTTAATGTCAAAATATCAGATCATTAATAATTCAATTGATTTTGCTCTTGTACGTTATGGAAATCAGATTCCCTTTATTTCTGGAGCTTATAATAAATATGGAAATTGATTCATACGATCCACATTTTTTTTTGGGAGGGTAAATGGAATCCGCAATTTTAGTATCCAAATCCGCAATTACTATCCAATTTTCAATTTAGGAAGTCATAATAAAAATATGTATTTTAAAACGGACAGTTAGAAAGCCAAATTATACCAAATGCCTGAAGTTTAAAATATTTAAAATATTAATTCAACAATATGTCCATTACATTCTAATGATCTACTTCTTTTTTAAATGTATACTGTATATGATGATTTTATGATTTTAAATTCAAAAATCTTGACAATAATTTCTTAAATTAGTCAAGCGCAATTATCTTTTATTGCCAAATTAATAAAATTACATATACCTGATAATCATAATAATGGCAGTTTTCAATATATATGACGACAATTCACAATTAATTAGTTACACGAGATGTAATGTAGAATTTCACCTAATCTGATTAATACTGTTAATAAATACTTACGTGTTAAGAATTGTGGCTCGTGCGTTGTTTACTTATGTTTTGCTTCTTTATTTTTGTTTCTGATTATCCGTTGAAAAGTGGGTTATTTTATTGGTAAATGCCCCTAAAGTGAAACACAGTTTGTCAAATGGGAAAAGTGAATTATCAATATGGAAAATAAAGTATAAATGATGAATTCTGATTAGAAAATGAAATGATGTGAAGCTAAGGGTGCAACTATGCAAAGACGACCACCATGCATATTATATCTAATATATATATGCACCCATTTACGTTTCACTACGTAGGAATATTAGCAGGTAGTATATGTTACAACATAATGGCAAGTTTTACATAGACATTAACATACGGTTCGAGGGGTATGCATGGGTGGGGTGCTGTCAGACATTACCTGCCGGCAAAAGTAGATGATGAATACCAAAATATAGAGAAATGATAGATATAATGACATCATCACTTCTGAAGCCTTAACCATCGTTCTTGGAATGATGGGTACCCATAGAGAAATTATGGATATAAATGACAGCATCATTTCTGAAGCCTTAGAGCAACTCCAACAACAACTGTAAACTAGTGGAAAACTTTATTCTAGCGTGAGACATTTCTCCAACAACGAACTGTAAACGGCAGACGCATCGCTATTTTTTGGGGGAATGAATAGTGCCACGCTATTTGTAGCGGGGCACTGTAGCACAACGCTATTGGCTGTTCCTCACTTTTTTTTTTTTTTTTTACCATTATATTTTGCTTATACTTTTTGGGAACATATTTTGCTCTATTAATTCTTTTCAATTTGTGCTTTTATTCAAATTTAAAACATTAAAAACAACAATAAAATTTAAAAATTATGGAGCATATTCACTACAAGATTTTATCAAAACAGCGACTGTCAATCCCCGTCGCTAAAGGCCTGTTTCTGGTAGCTATAGAGAACTGCGACCAACTCGGCGACCACACAATGACAGGTCGCTAAAAGGCTGGTTAGTATCCAAGCAACGACCAGCAAATGGTGAGGTCGCTAGGCTTAACAACCGTCTCGGCGACCGCTTTATGCGGTCGGTAGTATCAATAAGAAGGGGATCCAGAAAGGTCCCGGCCTGATCCATGCGACCAATTTCGCGACAGTCAAAGGCGGTCGCTGTTTATGAATAGGCAATTTATATTACTATTAATATAAATTAGCCACATGCACTAGAAATATAATCCTATATACCAGTCAAAACCTCGATTCAGTACTATTTAAACCTTATCCACATAACAACAAAGAGCATAAACAACAATCAAATCTGATTTTCACCAAAGAGATACTAAAGTTCAACATCCATAAATACATCATTCAACCTAGAAAACAAAGAAAAGAAACCTAAGTACTTCATCAAAGCATTGTAACTGCACACAACCAAATTTCTACAAAACACTCTCCACATCAAGTCACCGAGTATAAAGTCCATAAATCAGTGCACCGAGCTATCACAGTGAAGACCGAAACTACCTCCAAAATTATCATCGCCACGATCGCAGGAGCAAGGTCTGCGATCTCCTTGCAACTTCTCCACCTCCTCCGCAATCGCATTGTACTCCTCCTGTATTCATAGTCTTTCAGAGATATTAATAAATACTTAAAGTGGGAAATCTTAATTGCACAAGTTAAAATAAATACTTAAACAATTAAGGAATTTTATAGTTACCTGCTCTCTAGCAACAGATTCTCTCACGGGTCTCTCGGACCAGAGCAGCCGTATCTGTCATAGACCTATCTAGAGTGCCAGAAAAGGAACCACCTCCCTGATCAACCACCCACAAATAAACATTCTAATTATAATATGCAGACATACAAACAATTTGTTAAGATGTCGTAGAATGAAATTGATCATAGAATTCTTTAGCTATTAAAGCAACTACACGAATTGGGGCACCACAGTAATGACAGTATAAACTATTAAATCTATATACAATTTCGAACCTATATTTAGATAGTCATTTACTAAAACAATTTGTATTTGTGAACAAGACTTTATCACTCGTGTGTAAGGTTTGTAGTACCTGTGCTATGGATTGGACCGATGTAGTTTTGCACTTACAGACCAAGTGAAGTATACGGGGCTGCATTCTGCAACTTTAGTTTTGCATCGATAACCTGAAATGCAAACACTTAGCAGAGAAACTTGAGTTATATTCAATTTCATCTGAATAATTCAAACAAGAAAGACATTCCAAAAAATATATATAGAACAATGGAATGAGCATATTTTAAACTGTGGTCTCTGATCCATATATTGGATTGCCAAATAAATCTGTATTTTGATGTCATTGGTAAAGGGACTCCAAGCATGCTTCCTTAAATAGGACTGTTCAATTGTGGCACATTTTACCTGTGAAGAGTTTGCCTTGGACGATGCAATGAGGAGTTTATTGCAAGCATTGTGGGTGTTCTGAAGTATGACATGCAGTGCTGTTTTTGTGTTGAAAAAATACCAGGATAAACATGTTGCCATATATCAATTCTCTATGTAATTAATAATGATGAATATTATTACTATATAGCAACAGACAACACTGATAATGCACATTATATCAAGTTCCAGGCATCATCTTTTCCAAATATCGAGCTACATGGACTTTTCATTCAGATTATTACCAAATAGAAGGATTAAAGTAATATCCGTCCACACATGCCCAGATTTCAAGCTTCAGCTAATGGACAAGGGAGGCACAAATCATTATTAACACTATATACACATCCTTTAACTTTCAATCCTAGAAATGCTCAATTAATTAAGTCACTCAAATTTCATACCAGGTTGCTAATGAAGTAGGAGTATAAGCAAATATGGCATGAATAATTTAAGGAGAAAAGATTAACATTGATATTCCAGCAAACATAAAAAGTATATGTGTAATTTAACATTTATATTTTGGACAGTTCAAACTAAAAAGTTATATGAATAATTTAGCATGGGAAATGGCAATAAATCCTAGTTTTAAAGTATAAGTTCCCCTTATCTTATTACACCACTCTGGACTATATACCATTGATTGTAACTAGTGCCGTGCATTCCTTTTTGTTCTTTATTTCAATAACTTTGTCCTTGGCAAAGAGTTACTGTAACTAATGTTGATGGAAACCAACTTTTACAGATGACCTAAAACTTCTAACAGTGCTCAATCAAAAAAAGAAAATAAAAATCACATACACAAAATTAAACATATAGAAGTATTGTCTGGGTTATTAGAATTAAAGATGACTAAAACATTGATTATGAATTGATATGCTATTGTTTGAAGCAAGCAATGAGACAGTCAAACTACGCCATTGACACAAAGAAGATGAAGGTGTTATTGTTCCTAATCCCTGCACCCTCTGTAAGCCATTTTATTTTTCTGAAATCTGAAATAGTTCAGCACAACATCCCCAATTTATTCGCATAGAAACGCAAGCAACAAACCAACACAGGTATACGAACTCCAACATTTTACCAAACTTAAAAGGGAAATTTGAAGATATAATGCACCTTAGGTTCAGGGAAAGTACAGAAAATCGAACCACTTCCGCTGACACCCACCAGCGGTCTATCCGCTATTTGCGCCGAGAACCTGCGTTTGGATTTACTCCGGGGGGGTTGGGGCCGTCGCACTGTGGTAACGGTTCGTCCCCTGACCTAGACGGCACTTGTGGTGGACTGGTGGCTCGAGCTCGTGGGTTCGAGGGTTTTCTGCTTGATGGGACGCGCTCGAGATGGGGTCGGGGAAAGCGGTCTTGCTCCTTGAACGGTAGAAATCCCGCATGGAGTCGCGGGGAAAGCGGTCTTGCTCCTAAACCCTAAACCCGACAGTCACATTTGACATACTAAATAAGAAGTGTAACCTTAAAAAAAATGGAGGAAGTAATATACTCCCTCTGTCCCATTTAACTTGTCTTATTTCACTTTTGCACACAATCCAATGCATTTTTTCAACTGTTAATATCTCAAAATATGTACAATGAAAAATTTTGCAAAATATATATTATAAAACTACATGATCATACGATTCTAACAAGACCCAACTCGACTATTTTTCTCTAAATATATACTTGTGATAAAGTTGAGTCAAAGCTGAACAATGAACAGTGTAAAAAAGTCAAACAGGACAAGTGTGGTGGGACGGAGGGAGTAATATATTAATTTGATATATAAAATTAAAGGAATAGTAAAAGGAATCAAAATGAAATATTCTTAAATAGAGAAAATTTTAGAGTTGATTGCTGGAGATAAAAAGTGAAAAACTGTAAACTGGACTGGAAAATAGAATAGAGTTGACTGGGAAATGGAGTTTATTACTGAAGATGGCCTTAACCATTATTTCTTGATGTGCAAACACTTATGTTGCCTGTACAGTAACCGGGTCGTGGTTCAAGGCTTTTTAATAAGGATCTCTACAAATAATATTAATCTCATGACAAATGACAAGTGGAGGATTTTGAGGGAACAGTGTCATTCGCACCAACATGTTTAGAGAAATTGCACTACCTACAAATCACTTTGAAGATAGATGGCTTATAGTCCCGCTCAATTGGTTTTATTTCTTATTAGTCTCTTATCAATCCATTTTTGCACTGATAAGAGGTTAATTCGATAAGACCAATTAATCGAAAGTTCACCTCTTTTTTTTTCCCCACTTGTAGTACAAGAGTGGCCACCCCAACAAATTGGGCCACACACGTGGGGCACAGGCCTAAAGGGACATTGGGTTAACCGCTCAAGGCCGAATATAAACATTTTTGGAAAAACTAAGGCCCGGTACCTATGGAAAAAAATATTATGAGAGTCAAAGCCCCTCCATTTCAAACATTGTGTTTTAGGCCCTATGTAATAACTTGATAAATCACATACCAAGAACTTGGTAAACCACATACCAATAACTTGGTAAACACATAAGGTAATCGTGGTAAAGCACATACTAAAAACTTGGTAAAGCACATATGGTATATGTGGAATAAGTTGGTAAACATCATAAGATATTTGTGGTAAAGCGCATACCAATAACCTGGTAAACACCATAGATATTTTTGGTAAAGTACATACCAAGACTTGGTAAATACCATATTGTATATGTGGAATAACTTGGTAAACACCATAAGGTGTTTGTAGTAAAGTATATACCAAAAACTTGGTAAATACCATATGGTATCTGTGGTAAACCACGTATCAGTAACTTGGTAAGTACTAATATATGGTAGCTATGGTAAAACACATACTAATACAGTGGTAAACCACATATCATTAACCTGGTAAATACCATATAATATCTAGGTAACGCACATATAATGACGTGGTAAACTAAGTGAAACATGTGATAGGGTGCAAAGTGTAATAAAATTGGAATGAGGCCTAAAAAAAGGGAAAAATTTACCGAACATTTTTAGTCCTAAAAGGAAATTGGGCCAACCGATCAAGCTCAAATACCAATATTTTTAGCAATCCATGAATATATGGTAATACAATATGAATTTATTGTTGAATTATAGAGGATAGATGGTTGAATTACATTGAACGGCCGAAATGGGTAATTAAAAATTATACTCCATAAAAGAAAGTAGGATCGGATCCCTTCACCTTTATATTGGTAAGTTAATTTGTGGCACCATTAAACAAAAGATGCCTCGATAACTTTATATTCCAACATTTCAATTATTCCAATTACCTAATTTCAAAACAAACTTATTCCAAATCCAATCGATGCGAACACGGGCCAGCCACTATAAAATGACAAAGAGATGTCATGCAGAATTTCACAACAGCAAACAACAAACACCCTTAAATTACACACAATACAAGAAATGATCATGTATCGTGTGCCGTTATTTGTGTTGCTTATTGGCCTCTTGGCCGCTCTGGCAACCGTGTCATCATCATCATTATCTTCCATTGACACCACACCACAAGATCTAGAAAAAGCCATTCTAACCTTACTAGACGATGACAATGTAGTGAACGAAATTGGCAACGATAGTCCCCTGTTGGATGGGCACAGGAAGAAAAAATGCAAGTGCAAGTGCCGCCACGGCCATGGTGGTTCTCCTCCTCCTCCTCCTCCTACAGAAGATCAAGGGATGCCGACGCCTACCTTAGCTAGTTTAGATTCGATTGGGTTCCCAATGCATGATGCTGCAGGTAATAATAATGAATTGGTTCCTGAAGAGGTTATGGGCGACGAGCACGAGCTTCAGCACCATGGCCACAAGGGTCGTTCCAAGAAGAAGTGCCGCAGCTATTGCCGCAAGAAATGCGGCGGCCGCCACGACGGTGCAAAGCCACCCAAGTCGGCCGAACCGCCCAAGGCTGATGACCCACCACCTGCGGACCCACCTGCAACGGCTGGTGATCAACCACTGCTGCCCACATTCTTTGATGATTGGGAAGACTAATTTGACACACAGCTGCTTCTTGTGGGAAGGATGCGTGCTAAAATAATTATTTATTATTTATTATATTGTAATGTTTACATCCAAATCTAGTTGGCCCTCGAGACTACTGGAGATCCGGGTGTCAATACTATGGTTATGTAATAAATTTTCACAAATAAAAATAAAATGGTATCTTTCGTTAAATTATACTACTCCGTTCTTTTTTTAAATGTCACGGACCCATATTTCACGCAATCCAATATACGTTTTTAATCCTCGATAACTCAAATTGTATACAAATAAAAATTATGAAAATTTGATATTCTTAATCTATGCAATTAGACGAATCTAACAAGATCTCACTTGATTATATTTTATCTTATATAATTGTATTAAAAACTCCAATCAAAATTACTCAATTAACAGTGACAAAACCTACAAAGTGTCAGTTATAAAAAAAAACGGAGTAAGTACTATGCTATCTTTGATTCTGAGCATAAGTTACAATATAGGGGGAGGCAAACGGAAAAGATGCTCCCCAGGACCTATGGCTCGAATGTTATGGCCTTTACAACATAATTTCTTTGACAGGTAAAAAAATCAGGATTCGAGAAGTTGTATGTCTTTCAATCCCTCTTACACACAAAATCAATTCATCATCAATTCAATACAAGTATACAACAGCGGTCAAAGTTCTCACTTACTAATTAAATGTCCCTCACCTACCACTCTACCGCAATAGCACGTATCTCCTTTTCTAATCGACCCAAAAAAAAGAAGAAGATAGAAATAACCACAAACTAGGGGTGAAAGTGGGGCGGATAATATCCGTCCGATCCGACGCCGTATTCGATTATATTCGAATCCGAATTCGAATTTTTATATCCGGCGGATACGGGACAGGATATGAGATTGTAAATATCCGCCCGTATCCGAAAAATCCGAATATAATGCGGATATTATCTGTATTTTCTATCCGAATATCCGAATATTTATATATATTTTTATATGTATAATATAATATATTATATTAACTATAAAATAAATAAGTAATACTATATGTATAAATATAATCAAAAGCTTGAAAGCCATATATAATTTATTAAATCAAATCATATTAATCAATTCGACTACATCATTAGGTTATTTGCATCGAAACTGTAGTATATAACATCTTGTAGTGATGTTATTTAGATGTTTTGAACGAAATAACTAATGATCTTGGAAAATTTAAAAATTTAGTTTAACTTACATAGTAGTATATTTCGATTTCACTTAAAAAACTATAAAAAGATTTAATTTTAGTAATTATAAGATTATCTGAGTTAAAATCCGAATCCGTCCCGTATCCGTTTCCCGAAATATTCGAATTCGTATTTGTATCCGGCCTATTCGTATCCGATTCCATATTCGATAAAAAAAATATGGGATAGGATACGGGATGAGTACTATCCGCCCGTATCCGTCCCGTTTTCACCCCTGCCACAAACTACCAAACATGCATAACACTAGGATTTATTAACACGTGAATACACACTCTATTAAAAGAAAAAAAAAACTAGGATGATTAGCAACACCTAGAAGTTTCTAAAATAATAGACATTGCAAATTAGAAAGGAAAAAAAAAGTTGTAAAACTCAAATTTTACAGTCAACAATACTTTTAGCGACGACGTACGTCGACTTCAAAGATATTAACTAAAGTAAATATTTGAAGTAATTAAGGTGACAGTTTGCTCCGACCCTCCTTTTTACCCCGAAAAAAAAAGGTCCGGTTATATACACACATTTTTTTTTTACTTCAAACACATAAAATTATATTTGGATTAGGGCACACAAGAAAACTCTACCCATTTTACCCTTTCAACCAAAAAAATAGAATTGGAGTCCAAGTTCCTATTTTCCAAACGCACACACAAAACGGGAACAAGCGAAGAGAGGAAAAGAGGTGGAAGAGAAGACCGAAGAAGACATTGAGCTATCATTCCGAGAACGCGCGGAGGAAGGGCACGTGGTGGCGGCGGGCGTGGAGTCCCCGGCGGCAGCGAGCGTGGTGGAGAAGGCAAGCTCTTCCTCTGCTTCAAAATTTTTTTGGGGCAAACAGCCATGGTTGGCCATGGCCGAGTAGAACCAAACGGCCACATGTGGCTGTTAGAGATGGAGACGAACGTCCAGGACTGGACGTTCGTTTTTTGTTTTTTTTTTATATATATATACACAGGCAATGAACGGCCATTGCTGGACGTCTGTGTGGAGCAACGAGCGGCCATTGCGGGTCGTATGTGTCATAGTATGGCCGGCCATTCCTTTTTTTTTTCTCCAATTATGTTCCAGTTCTGTTCCTCCGTTCTGTTAAGCATTGTATTAATATATAGGCTTATTACCTCAGGTGGGGTTCGTGTTCGTGTTCCACAGACCGCCTCATATAGACGACAGCGTCGAGCCATCACCAATGAGGCCGGGCAAATTATGGCTATCCCCTCCTCGCTTAATAGTATGCAATTATGCTACGATAAACAAAACGATCAAACAGAATGAGAAAAGAAAAAGTAAAAAGAAAAAATAGAGAACGGCCAGCTCTGACCGTTCTCCCCAGTGTTGGCCGATCCTTTATATAGCCAAACGGCCAGAGGTGGCCGCTCACCCCATTAAAGGATCGGCCAGAGTTGGCCGTCCACCCCATTAAAAAAAAAAATACAAATTACGATTAAGTAGGGGTATTTCAGATATTTTACATATAAAAGTGTGCGCCCTAACCTATTTTACGTGTATATAACGGTGGCCAAAAAAAAAAGTGTAAGGTGACAGTTTTAGAAAATTTGGTAGTAGAATTGGAGAAATATATAATAATTTTAAATTAGAGTTAGTTTATTTACGTGAAAAGTGAACTTTTAACCTTAAAATTGATTAATTAAAAACTATAAGAATTTCCAACTTAACTAAATTCCATCGCTCAAATTTCATTGTTAACAAGTTTTGGTCATATATAAACTCGATACTAATCTCATTATTAACTGATTTCTAAGGTTCAATTTTTCGATAACATATATAGAATTTCTCAAACATAATAGTATTATAAACTAATAGCGATGTCAATCATCATAATATGATAACCCGATTAACCAACATTTATCTGTCTACTTTACTATGTTATCTAATTATTGTAATTAATATATTTTTATTTACTTTACATGTATTTAACACTATTTTTATAGACCGGTCTCCCACCACTACTTTGTTAAAAAAAAAAACGGTTTTAATAGGATTCCAAATATTGGCAAGTTAAATTGTGGCATCATTTTATGTTGGTATAGCTTATAAAATAAATTAAAGATCCCAAAAGTCTTTTTTTTTTTTTCCCAAAAAGAACACAGTAAACAAAAGATGCCTCTCTATAACTTTATATTCAACATTTCAATTATTACAATTACCTAATATAAGAACAAACTTAATTTAATCCAATTGATGAGAACACGCGCGGGGAGCCACCGGCCATGCACTATAAAATGCGAAGACAAGTGATGCAGAATTTCAAAGTAGCAAACACCAAATTACTCTTGTATACACAACACGAGTCAAGAACATAATATGATCATGTCTCGTGTGTCGTCGTTATTCATGTTGCTGCTTATTGGCTTCTTGGTTGCTCATCATGTGTCTTCATCATCTCCCATCGATACCACCACACCCCAAGATTTCGAGTCTGCACTTTTATCCTTTTTGAATATTGTTGTTGATGACAATAATATTAATAATGTTGTAATGAGTTCAATCAGCAGTGATGATAGTAGTAGTCCAGTACTGCTGGATGTGCATCACATGAATGAAAAATGCAAGTGTCGGTGCCATCGTCGTCACCACCACCGTGCTCCTGTTCCTGCTCCTGCTCCTCCTCCTTCTTCTCCCACCGCAGCTAATAATGATGATCCATTTGGGATGATCCCATTTCTCAATTCAGATAATTACTTGGTTCACGAGGATGATGTTAATTATGCCATCCAGGAGGAGCTAATTATGGCCGACGACAATCATCATCACCACCACCACCACCACCACCACCGCCATCATTCCAACCAGTGCCGCCGCCATTGCCGCAAAATATGCCGCCACGCAGATTCACCTAGGTCTGCGGAACCACCCAAGTCTGCGGCCGATCCACCTAAGTCCGCGGAACCACCCAAGTCGGCCGATCCACCTAAGTCTGCGGAACCACCCAAGTCGGCCGATCCACCTAAGTCCGCGGAACCACCCAAGTCGTCTGCCGATTCACCTAAGTCTGCGGAACCACCCAAGTCGTCGGCCGATCCACCAGCAGCAGCTGTTGCAGCTGATCAACCACTGCCGACATTATTCTATGATGACTGGGAATACTAGTTTGATGTGTTTGGCTTCATTTCATTTACATCAATAGTGTTATTGCGGCGGGTTGGATATGCCAGAATAGTTATAGTAATACTATTAACATCAATATATAAATGGTTATGTTATGACTTATGAGTTTTCTCTAATAAAACATGCAGATGGAGATGGTATATCTTTCACGCATTGAATATGCAGTACAATTTTTTATTATGTTCCTTTCAGAAGACAACCGGCAAACACGGGATTTTTCCTCTATATATTTTCGATTTTTCATTCACGGTTATTCGTGCATGAGTTTAATTAACCCCAAATTTCCATATATGTCCATATGTAATACTACTCCGGTTCCTTTTTATTTAATATTTTTGCATAGTTAACACTTAATACTATTTATTAAATAATTTTTTTAATTAGTGTAATTTTTAAAAATATTAGTATATTTTATATTCTTTATGTGGACTCTTTTTTGTAACAAGGTATATAATTTTGCTGACACGACCAGCTTGACCTTTAATTTGACCATGAAACTAAACAATCCGGCCAATATATTTATCCAATATAAATTAAAGGCAATCGCTTAATTTGATTTACAATTCGAAAAAGCATCTTTATATGTAGTTTTTGGGAAAATAATTGATAGTTTAGTTTCTTTTGATTTTTGCCCCTTTAATTTATAATTTATTGCAACTTTTTAATCCCAAATGAGATTAATTTTTTCGTAGTCCACACTAGGGGTGTCAATTTCAGGTTTCGGGTCGTGTTCGTGTCGGGTTGATCAGGTTGTATAATATTTTAGGTTGGGTTTCGGGTCGACCTGATTTCGGAAAAAAAATCCAAAATGACCAAACCCAAACCTGAAATTTTTCGTGTCTTTCGGGTTCGTTTTTTCGGATTATAGGCCAAAATTGACACAATTTCAGATTTCGGATCGTGTTCGTGTCAGGTTGAGCAGGTGGTATAATATTTCAGGTCGGGTATCGGGTCGACCTGATTTGAAAAAAAACCCAAAATGACTAAACTCAAACCTGAAATTTTTCGTGTCGGTCGGATTCATTTTTTCGGGTTCGTGTCCAAATTGACAACCCTAGTCCACCCGATGGATCGTGCATAAGCTCGCTCATCTTGCCTAGTTTGGACCTTAGTTGAAAGTAACTTTGCACCGTGAACTCAATTTAAGGGGCCTAGCTAGACAACTAATTAGGGTTTATTACTTTATTATTCATACTACCTCCGTTCCTTTTTAAACGCACGTTTTGACTTTTGGTACTGTTCATTGAGTAGCTTTGACTTGGCTTTTTAATTCAATTATATAAGATAATACTACATCCGTCTCATTGTTTTTGTCACGGACCCACCCGGCACGTATGCCAATATACATTTTTAATACTAGTTAATAACTTAAATTGTGTATAATAAAAAATTATAAAAATTTGATTGTCTAAAACTACAAGATTAGACGAATCTAACAAGATCTCAATTGACTATGTTTTTTCTTACATAACTATGATAAAAATTTGAATCAAACTTAATCAGTGAATAGTGTCAAAAAGTCAAACGTAACAATTATACGGAGACGGAGGAAGTATATAGTCAAGTGGGATCTTGTTGGATTCGTCTAATCGCATAGATTTAGAATATCAATTTTTCATAATTTTTACTTGTATGCGATTTGAGTTATGAAGCATTAAAGATGTGTATTGGATTGCGTGAAATGTGGGTCCGTAGCATTCATTTAAAAAGGAACGGAAGAAGTATTATCTAATCTAATAATGTGTTTCAATTCATGGAGAGAATTAGATACAATTACAATTAAAATACTATAAAATCATTAATTAAATTTGTGAAGAACATTTTATTTTTATTTTTATATTTATAAATCAACCAGGCCACGATAGATATTTCGTTGTATGGTTCGTTGCCTAACTAATAGAAGTACCTTGCATAGTTGGGACTTGGGAGATGAACTGACTTTCATCGATTGCCTAGTTTGTCACCTACTTTTTGTCACCTATGTTTGACCTCTTTTCACTTTGGACTCAATTCAAGCTCCATATACGAAGTCTTTCAAATTAAATTAGATAGGGTTTTTTTTTTAAAAAAAAAAAATCAGGATAGGACAAGTTCTGTCATTTCAATCCCTCTTAGGCTCTTACACACAAATCATCCATCATCAATTCAAGACATGATGTATAAAAAGGGGTCAAAGCTACTCAATAATTAAATGTCCCTCACCTAACCACATCAGTACCGTCCTTCTCTAACCCAAAAATATACTGAAGCCCCAACATGACTGCATTGCTTCTCATAACACATTCAAACACATTCAATCCCCCAACAGATATACAACAGATATAGTGTATGTTTGGGGGTCAGCAGATCTGCTAGCAGATAGCAGATTTGGAGAGCAGATTGTGAGACAATTCTCTCTCCGGATCCGCTATCCGCTAGCGGATCCGGCGGCTTCCAAACATCCCATAGCCATTAAGAGCCCCTACAGATAACCCTAACTTACCCTTTATTGCCCCTTGGACCAATGCAATGGCCAGCTGCTCAGTTTCTGAACAACCCTTTTCAAAAAGGGAAAACCTACCCACTTCAATTTAATTTCCCTGTCTGAACTCAGCTGCAGCATTTACTGAACACATGGGTTCAATTCATCATTATTACATGCTCGATGCACACATGTTTGTGTGTGTATGTATTACTACTATATCAGTATATAGCACTGTGCTGTATGTTTCTCTTCGTTTTTCAAGAATCATATTTTTCCCTCAGCCAATCAACAATAATCCTCTCTGATGATAATAGTGTGTATGTGTAGTATGCGGAAAGGGAAACCCATGTTTTCTTGTTCCTCTCATTTGGGAAAAATTAGGGTTTCCAATGATTGGGCACATTTGTTTGAGTACAATAACATGTGTCCGTGTCTGAGTGTGTTTCTTGTTTGCAATTGGCTGAGAGGATTTGGAGACGCCCTTCTAATTTGGTTATCATAAACATAAGGGCTTTTGGAGTTTTGCTTCATCTTTGATTCTTGCATGGGGAAATTAGGTTATTAGGTATAGCCAAGGATGACTTGCCGGCAAACCCCATGGTTTCTTATTTTCGAGGTTCGGCAAGTTATTTTTGGTTATATCTATGCTTAATTCCTTTCTATGTAAGATTTTGGATGATTGAATATAGGGCGCATGCATTATATGATTAGGGGTTTATTATTGTGCATTATTGTCATTTCATGGTTTTGTCTATGTAGTGAACTTATGTTTTACGGGTTTCTTGGAAGGATTTAATTACTTAAATATCTATATAATTTGGTTTACCGAATTTAATAACTTGTAAGGACATCTAGCCAAAAATAACTTGTAAGGACACCTCCGAATTTATACAGCAGGCCCATAATATTAATGGTTGATATATTTATGTACAACTCAAAATTGAATGCATGTTAGTGGTATATACATTTTTGGCTTTACATTAAAAAACACTAAATTTTTAGTATATATGTATGAAACATTTAAATATTATTATTGTTGTTGTCGTCGTCGTTTTATTTTATTTTTTTAATTTAATTTAACGGAAAAGTAGAATAAAATCTCCCTCATCCCTACTTATTCCCATTATTTCGGGAAAAATTCAAAGTCAAACGAACGAGCTCCACGGTTAGCAAGAAGATCGATAAACAAAATTGCTTACCCTATTAAAATATTCGAATCCAGGAACCGAGCAAGAGACTCCGAAATATTCACCACCAAGGGAATATAACAACCAACAATCCGAATGGCTTAAGTAAAATGTGAATTTAGATGACTTAAGTTTAGAACGGAAAAATAATGAATTTTGATTGGACAAAATATCATTTATTTCTTTTTTTTGTTTCCTTTTTATATTAATAATAAAGAAAATAAATAATAATAAGGGCAAATTATTATTGGTGCCATTTTGGCATAAATCTATTCCCAAAGATTTTGAATGATTTAAATCAAAAGGTAAAAAAAAAATTAAAAAATTTACCTAATGGTACTAAAAACTAATAAAATGTCAAATGGTACCATTTAGCAAATGAAAAGTGCTAAAATAACACCAATAAATAATTTGTCCTAATAATAATAATAATAAAAATTAATGGTATCAAATTAATTAAAAATAAAATAGTGAATAAAAATTGAACAAATTAACCATAAAAATATATATTAATAAATTAAATTAAGATAGATTTTTTAAAATAAAACAAAATACTAAATAAAAAATAAATTTTCTCTTTCGTTAAACCACGTAACACCCCGTGACCGTCCTTGCCGCGTTCCAGCGATGCTTTCACTGTTTCACATTCACTTTTCGTTTATCTGCCAAATTCCATTTCTACCCCCTCATTCTCAGCAATGGTCGCATATGGCTGCACAAGGGCATTTCCGTTCTTTCACAGCCCACCGGAGCCCGACACCACCCTTCCCTCCGGCGGTGCAGGATTCTACGGGAAGAAAAATTCGTCCAGCCTTCGTGCCCTGCCGCCGCCTCGCGGATTGTCTTCGTTGATCTTCAAGTTTCCGAGGAATTTCGTTCGTCCGTTGAGTACCAAGGCGAGGCGAAACTGTAGCAACATCGGCGTGGCGAAGGTGGTTGCGGCTTCGTGGTCGAACAACCCCGACTCCCCGGACTTCGGCCCGCCGGCTAATTCCAGCGATGCGGCCGCTATCACATCGGTTGAGGCGGAGGCTGGCGTTGAGAAGGTGGTTAACGTGACACAGAATGAGTGCTGCGACGGCGAACATGTAACGCTCGAGGGTTCGCCTCTTTCCGATTACTCATCTTTCTTGAAATCGGATGGCAGCGTTGCCATTCATGCTGGTAAACCCTTGAACTTTCTTGTTGACATGTATCCAACGTATTCCAAAAGAACACTATGTATGATTGATCATGTATCAACTTTTTTAGTACGAGTATGATATTAGCACAGATGACGAGATGAACTCAATTTTTATGAATTTATTTACTTAATTCTATCTTCAGGACGTGGAAGAGCTGCATTTAAATGCTTATGAAAATGGTTCAGTTTTTACTTCAAATGTTACAGGGTGTTTAAATTTTGGATGATCATTTAATTGAATGTTATTTATCACCGATGTTTATTTATTTATTTTTTGCATGATACCCAACACCGTTTCCTTTTGCTTAAAGAGTTGGTGGTAGCCATGACTTTGATAGAAACCTTTTTATTTATCATTGATGTTGACGACATTACAATTTGCAAAATTTTAAGAGTATAACTACCGCACTTCTGGCATTCTTGCACAAACAAAATCTGAAATGATTGATAGTTTTGGAGAATTTCTTTAACCTTGCAGGTGAAAGATTGGGTCGTGGCATTGTTACAGATGCGATAACTACCCCAGTTGTTAATACATCTGCTTATTTCTTCAGGAAGACTGCTGATCTCCTTGATTTTAAGGTATTCCCATTTGGTGCTTGATGATTACTTCATTCATAGGGAATGGCTATGATACCTTCTCTGGAATACCACATTTTTTATTGGTATGAAGTGTTGGAATTTTTAAATCGGGAGAACAACACTTTTTGAGAATTTAGAGGTTGTGTATCTAAAACTCGTTCTCCATTCTCTGATACCAATTCTGTTATTCTGAATTGGGGAGATCTATTGAGTTTAGGAATTATGTTTCTCTAAAACTCGTCTCAATTTTTTTCATTAACATTACACGGCTATTTATAGCCAGAAGGAATACAAACGTAAGAATATAAAACACAACATTCTTGACAAATGTGTTACACGCAATCCACAATATTTGACGGATTGTTATTCAAACATAATGGCTCCTTTGATTACGCGGGGATCTTTGATTTCGGCTGAGCATCTTTGAATACGGCTGAATCATGCGTTGTCGGTAATCTCTTGCTGCTACATTGGACGTGAATGAGTTTAATGATTCAACATTTTCCCCCCTAAACTCATTCCTTTGAAATCTTGAATTCCAAGCTCTTGATAATTCTTCAATCCATAGAGCGCTTTCTTCAACCTGTAATTATCTTGAATGGAACTGGACGATATCTCATTTCGGCACTGATTGCTCAACAACAATTAATTTTGCACTGATTTTCTGAATGAATTCTTCCCAATCCCAACTAATTCTTTTCTTTTTTTTTTTTAAATCACTCCACACTTTTTTTTTAAACAAAAATCCGCACTATTTTTTTTTAATCACTCTATTTCTTTTAATACCTCATTAACCAATTTCTTCACCTAATAAAACTTTGTCGGTTGACTCTCAACTCCACTCATTTTTTTTTAAAATTTGCAGTGTCCCACCTCTTTTTTTTTGTTTTTTTAAGAAAATCATCCTCTCTTGGTCTGACTCTCCACCCTTCTTTTCCCTTTTTTTTTATATAATTTCCCAATCTCATAAAGATCCCTATCCACCACTTCCGACAAAATCAATTTCACTAATTAATTCCAAGTCCCAACTTCAATTCTTGGCCCAGATATTTCACCCACCTGTTTTTTTTTTTTTTTTTAATGCCCAATCTCAACTTCAATTTGCCTAGAAGCTAAGGCTAATAAATAATTTTGGGAGAGAGAGGGACGCAAGAGACCAAGAGTAGCTAGCAGTGGTAGTGTTGGATGGAGAACAAGGGATGTAGGCCAAGAGAGAGCAGTGGCTGTAGTAATTGGTGAGAGCGGCATCAGTTTGCAAGAGGACGCGGCAGAGGACTGCTGCTTGGAGAGGGTTCCGGCGTGCGCGGCGGCGAAGGCAGGGATGGCACTGGAGGGTAGCGACGCGCAGGCGAAGGTGGTGCTTCTTGGTGCTTGTGAGCACGGATTAGGTGGTCTGGACAACAGCTCAATGGTGGCTGGACTAGGCGGCGCGACTGGGTTGTCTGCTGCAGTTCGTGCAGGCGACGTGGATGGTGGAGTAATGGAGCAGTGGAGTGGCTGGAGCTTGTGGGTGCACCGGGGAGATGGCCGGCGGAGGCTGGGATGTGTTCGTCGTTGGTAGGAGGCTCTTGGCACAAGAGCGGCGGTAGCGGAGGCTCAATAGATCGGGCCGGCGGCGATTGGCTCGGCGATGGTGTCGGATCTGGTGATAGCAGCAGGCGGCACTTCGGCGGCGTTTAGTGGTGGCTGCTGGTCGGCTCTCGATGGTGCTCCGTTGTCGGAGGAGAGAGCAGAGGCTCTGGCTCGTCGGAGTTGTGGCGACGATCTGGTGCTGTCGCTACTGCAGCTGGTGTTTGCAGCGGGCGACGCTCGACGCACGGCGGTGGTTTAAGCTCGTCGTAGGTGTGGCGACGGCGGTGGTTCTTTCGCGGCTGCAACTGATGTTAGCAGCGGCTGGCTCAGGTTTCTTCCTGGCAACAGTGTGGTCTGCTCTTGCAAAACCCTGTAAGAAATGTCTTTTAATTGAGTGTTTATACTCAATTTTTTTTTAATGCTCTGAGTTTGGATCGACTCAGGCTCTGGGCTCCTACCCAGCTTTTCTTCTTTGCTCTGAGTTTGGATCACTCAGGATCACTCAAGCTCTGATACCAAATGTTGGAATTTTTAAATCGGGAGAACAACACTTTTTGAGAATTTAGAGGTTGTGTATCTAAAACTCGTTCTCCATTCTCTGATACCAATTCTGTTATTCTGAATTGGGGAGATCTATTGAGTTTAGGAATTATGTTTCTCTAAAACTCGTCTCAATTTTTTTCATTAACATTACACGGCTATTTATAGCCGGAAGGAATACAAACGTAAGAATATAAAACACAACATTCTTGACAAATGTGTTACACGCAATCCACAATATTTGACGGATTGTTATTCAAACATAATGGCTCCTTTGATTACGCGGGGATCTTTGATTTCGGCTGAGCATCTTTGAATACGGCTGAATCATGCGTTGTCGGTAATCTCTTGCTGCTACATTGGACGTGAATGAGTTTAATGATTCAACATGAAGTTATCAGCCAGGCAGCAGGTGGTTCATCGATAGTGTCTTTTTGAAGAATCAATATCATGTTATGAATTTGTTTGAAAGCCCCAACTGATCATATATGATATTACATTATCATGATTCAACTAACGAGATTATATGAGAACCACTCTAACTCATACTGCAGGAGAAAAGACGTGCAAGTTTTGAATATGGACGCTATGGGAACCATACTACTATTGTTGCAGAACAAAAGATAAGGTGTTAGATTCTTTCCCTTTTCTTGTCTTATGGTGTTTGTTTACACCAAGTCGGTGGGTAACAAGAGAATATTGTGTTTCAAAATTGCTTCAGTGCACTGGAAGGGGCTGAGTCAACAATTTTGATGGCATCAGGAATGTGTGCCAGCACTGTTTTGTTGATGGCACTTGTCCCATCTGGGGGGCATTTGGTGACTACCACTGACTGCTATAGGAAGACTCGGATATTCATTGAGACCATCCTTCCCAAGATGGGCATCACTGTATAAGCTCTCTGCCCCATCTATGTGGTTCTTTGGATGTGTTTTGTTTTTTCTGGTTTGTTGGTTGGTGGGAAGGGAGGGACAACTTGAAAATAAAGGAAAACTTATGTAGACCTATAAAGGTCTGCATGAAAAACTATACGTATTAGGTGACTAGTTAATTACAAACATTATGGCCTAAGATTAAATCCAAGAGATCTTATGTTCTAATACATGACTGCAAAATGCAGGCCACTGTCATCGATCCGGCAGATGTTGAAGGTCTGGAAACTGCCTTACAGAAGAAGAACGTTAGTATGAACAAATAGTAGTGTATTTTCCTTTAATATACTTTGTTGTTAAAATCCTTATTGGCCCATGTTTGCTTCCATGTAGGTTTCACTTTTCTTTACTGAGTCTCCAACCAATCCCTTTCTAAGGTGTGTTGATATTGAGCGAGTATCAAAGCTTTGCCATGACAAAAGAGCCTTACTGTGTGTAGATGGGACATTTGCTACCCCTATTAACCAGAAGGCCCTGGCACTTGGTGCTGATATTGTTTTACACTCTGCAACCAAATTCATTGCAGGCCACAATGATGTATATATTGAATATATAGTTCTTACTTCTTGATGCATAGATGAATTTATGGTTACTAGATTCTAAGGACTTAATGAGTTCATCATGCTGTGCAGGTTCTTGCAGGTTCAGTCAGTGGCCCTGAAAAGTTTATTTCAGTTATACGTAACTTGCATAATATTCTTGGTGGTGTTCTAAATCCTGTAAGTTGAAGAACCTTGATTTAATAATAGTGTCCTGTATAAAACTAGCCGATAAATATTCTTTATTGATGTTTTCATTATGTTATATGAATTTGTGTACCCTGTCATGCGCTTTAACCATCTGGCAATATTTAATATCACTAACCAATGTTAACTCTCCCGTTTCATCAGAATGCCGCATATCTTATCATCAGGGGCATGAAGACACTCCATCTCCGTGTAAAGCAACAAAACTCAACAGCACAGAGGATGGCCGAGATTTTAGAGGCACATCCCAAGGTACACAATGCCATAAGTTTTTGACATTTTCATTTAAGTAACTGCCCTATATGAAGTATAAACTCTCTGCAACTCGTTCGCATACCATCCTAGGTGCTTTCTTCTACTTTCTTGGGTCTTGATAATTCACGTGTATCATCTAGTTGCTGAAAAATGCTGCTTGCAATTAGTGTGCATGTGTGTGTGCACATTTTTCTTATGTTCCATAGACCAGGGCACACATTATAAGCTCTTCTTATTTCTTCGAAATTGTTTTATAATAGAAGTATATGGATAGGAGCTACTCCACCCATTGCCAATTGGTTTTGGGTTGGAACCTCCTATCCATGGTTCAACAAATAGAATTATTCTAACACTTATGGAAACATTTATTTCAAAAATATTAGAATCTATTATATGTCCAAATACCTAGTTGATCAGGAACCTTTGTTCCTTGGCATCTAATACAAAACTTTGTCATTAGCCTCCAATTTGGTATGTGGTTGGTGCCTTGATGGTACTGTGGTACAAACTTGTGTATTTAATGTTGCAATCAGACATAATACTACTCCTTTTCTGTATGAATCTGCTATTTCATTGTTTTGTACGGCAATGGATGATAACCCAGAGAAAATGAACTGCAGATTAGGCACGTCTATTATCCAGGCCTGGCTAGTCATCCAGAACACGACCTTGCTCAGAGGCAGATGAATGGTTTTGGTGGTGTGGTTAGTTTTGAGGTGAGTTTTGCTCTACTCCTTGAACATAGCTTGGGTTATTGACTTTCTATGGTTGAATCAATTTTTCTGGAAGTCCGCCATGATGATATTTAATTAGGTTGATGGGGACTTGCTGACCACTGCAAAATTTGTTGATGCACTGAGAATTCCATACATAGCCCCCTCTTTTGGAGGTTGTGAAAGCATTATTGATCAACCAGCTATAATGTCATATTGGTATGTTGTTGACCTTTCAAAATTACTCGGCAGAAAAATGATAATATACAGGAGTTGTTCCTGTCCAAGCTAGTCATTGGATTGGTTTCCTATCACCATTCATACTTGCATAATACCTTGTTTGTTCTAGTATCCGTTTTAGCAAAATCGAACATGTATGTGCAATGTGCCGTGTGTTTTATGGGCATGTATTGCATAGTGTTTGATCATATTCCATCAACAATGTTGTTGTGAAACAATTTAACATGTACTATGCCATTTAACGTTATTTGGAGCAGGGACCTTTCCCAGTCAGACAGAGCTAAATATGGAATCATGGACAACCTGATTCGTTTCAGCTTTGGTGTTGAGGATTTTGAAGACTTGAAGTCCGACATTCTTCAGGCTCTGGATTCCATATAAGTAACCCATGCCTTAGGATGTTTCCCTTCTCACCTTTTCCTCTGTCCATAGCTTGTTCTAATCCTGGAATTGTAAGTGTCTCTTTTCAAAAACTATTTCCAGTTTCCCTTTTGTATTCCCATAAACAGAGATTTCAAATTTATAATAAGAAAGAATTGTTTTTTTCCCTTTTTCGCTCAAGAGTCTCAAAAGATTGTTTGTTTTTTGAAAAGTTACTATGCTGAACAATCTATCTTCATGCAGTTCCATTGAATAGAAAATTAGAGGCGTACCTTTTGCCTATATAGAATTATGGTGGGTTGTTTTTGGAGAAAAAATAGTACTATATATTTGAGATAAATTGCATAGTAAATATGAGTATTTGAACTGAAGGTTTTTATATATTCAGTAAGTATATGCATAATAGGATTTAGGGTTTTCTGAGTCTTTAGTACAAATTTTTTGGGTAAATTGACGCCAAGCGTCAGCGAAGAAAGAAAAAGGGACAAAGTTCAATTTCAATTTAGATCATTCTACATTCATATTTTGATATAAAAGAGAATATGTGGAAGAGGTCTTTTTTGTGATAAAAGAGAGGTACTGGTTGGTTTAGGTAGACCACTACCAAAGAGGCTCTGCATTTACGAGGCATAACCACATAAGACAACTGTTGTTAAGGGGCTAGAGCACCATAACCACATAAGACAACTGTTGTTGCCTGTTGGTTGATATGTGAGAAGGTTGTGGGTAGAAATTTATGTTTTTTTTGTGAAAAAATCTAAATAAAAAGAATATTTATAGTAGATGTACATCTGAGCATGGCTTAATGCCTGCTTGTTGTGTTTCAGATGGAAGTTGTGTTTAGTATGTACTTATTGTTTACTTGTCTGTATTCCTCTTAGTGCATTGTTCTAGACAAACTTCATTTCTGGCAGAACTTAGAAGCTAGAGCAAATTCTTACTCCATTGTTTGAACAGCGATAATTTTGAAGATCCATTTTATTGAATTTATGTTCTCAAGATCTGTATAAGAAAACTATTTAAGTGTAATTCAATTGGAGAAATTGAAAAAAAAAAAATGAAATCTTGGGAAGGATAGCTATTTTGAAGTAATCTTACCAGAATGGAGGGACATTCTTCGTTTGTGATACAGGCCCTACAAGAAGCTTTGTAAGAGTAATCGAACTCCATTGGTGATAATCTTCAACTGGACAGTGCCTAGCTGGGGCTTCAGGAAAGTTTTGCACAGATACTTGATAAGGAGCTCAAAAAATTCAATGATTTCTACATCAATAAGGAGGAAGGTCATCCACTTCAGATCTTCCCTTGTTTACTTTATTTTAAATTTTCCTATGTCTCTGATTGTCATATTTAGAAATCCCTCCAATTGTGTGAAGTAATAAATTCTGAAAAACATGATGTCTATTTTAGAAATCCCTCCAATTGTCATGTTTACTTGAAACTGGAAAATACCTGAGTTTCAGATTGATTTATGAAGGATTTGATTTCTTTCAACTGTTTCAAAATTTGGGCATCTAAACAGTTCACTCTAGGAACTGATAAATTCTATAGAAGGGGGGAGAACACTTCACAGTTTTCCTTATCTTTGCATCCATCTATCAGCACGAAAATCATGATTTAACATATTTCTTCAAAAGCATAAAAAAATGGAGACTATATCTACATGCTTACATATAAATATATCAATATGTATGTGTATATGTTCTGGGGAAAGAATTAGTAAATTCACCTATCCTGGAATTCGGAAATCACCGTAGTCTTCTCCTCCTTATTAATGTAGAAATCATTGATTTTTTCGAACAATAGGAAGGGTCTGACGTGAATCTGAGGCATACCAAGTTATTCCTGATAGGGAGACTTGTGAAGGCAAGCTAATGTATAATTTGAGGCATACCAAGTTATTCCTGATAGAGGAAACAAGACTTGGTTTGGGAAACTTGTGAAGGCAAGCTACATGACCAGAAAGTCATGGTGTATGTTTAGCTTACGTGAATCTGAGAAAAAGGGTCTGCAAGGGTAGTTCTTTGACTGGTTGATAGGGAGAGAAATTCAATGTTGATAGTATTTAGTTGTAAGTAGTGATCAATATTTATGAAGTACTGAAGTCAGATAGTTCAAAAGGGATATCTCAAGGCATATTCCATGATTCATGTGGTAATTTATTTATTTTTTGCTTTACTGGACTCGCTAAATTCAATGCATCCTTTCATGAACTTTCACTGTGCCTTCCTTACGGTTATTGAATCAAGAGTGTTTGGTTGGAGGATCTGGATTTAAAGATTTTGATTTATATCCAAATCTATGGATCCAAGAGGTAATTATATTGGTTTGGGTTTTAATACATTGGTAAAACTTTTGTTTCAAATCCAAAAACCTAAACTATAAACCATTACTTTGGGACTAGCTAGCTAATATTAATAGATTTATCTATGCCATGATAGATTGTCTCTCATTTATCTGTGCCATAATAGATTTATTGACATATTGATGCAGACAAACAAGACACAATGCTAAACAAAGATGTCCATTCCTGAAAATAAACCATGAATACGTTTTGGTACATTAGTATATCTGTTTGAGTTTTGTGGTTGCCATATATGAATAGTATCTACGAGTATGCTGAGCTTGCATGATTGAATAAGCTGCAAACCAGAATGCAACTTGATGAGATGGTACATTACATTTTGGATGAAAAGGTCCTCACACTTGTAAATTCTTTCACTATGTTGTTTAGTTGATTGTTGGAGATGGAATTGGCTACATTTTCGTGTTAGCTTGGTTCTTGGTATTGTTATTGTCTTGTACACTGCCGATTAAGCGGTGTGTTGCATATGCTCCTCCTTGACTGAGTTTTAGGCCCTGTTTTTCTTCCCAAGAGGAAGAAGGGTGAGATTAGTCCATTAACCATTCTAGGAATTGTCACCTTCTCTGTCCAAAGCTATCAATCACAGCCCCACAGTAGTGCCTTGTAAGGTTTATGGCAGTTCAGTTTTGGTGATTGAGATTTAAGTTATGAAGACGTGCTGATTTGCTGAACATAAATTTTGGGTATAAGAATTTGAATTTTGGATTTCAATTTCGTGAATCCAAACCTTATGTTAGCACACTTGTTTGCTTCGTTAGGTACCTCAATATTAATACGTTTCTTGAGCAGTGTTATGTTACTCCAGTTTTTTTTAATTCAAGTAAAATTACAAAATCCTTTGGGATTGGGATGTTCACTTTAGATAATTAGATTGGATGGATTTATCGAACTTAATTACATTTCCACTTTTCATTATTAGAACTCATGACTATGGTGAGTTCAAAATTATTAGCCTAAATTTATGTGATTATAAAATTGGGAAGCTAGAATGGGATTTTCCACAGAGGAGCCCTACTTCCCCCTATATCTTCTCACTTCCTTGAGAAGCCTCAGTATCCCATTTCGCAAACCTTATCCACACAAATTCCTCTCCAAACACTCTCGCCATGCCGTCATCGGAACAGACGCCGGAGGTTATCGCCGCCCGAATCGCCGAGCTGGAGAGGGTAATCCTTTTCCTATGCGCCACCGTTTCCGCAATAGACGCCGCCGGCCGCCGAGAGATAGAGCGGCTGCGCGAGGAGCTGCGCGCAGCCCGTGAAGCCCAGCGCCGCCTGTCTGCCTCCATCCTCGCTGCCGTCGTCATTCCGGTAACCACCGCCGCCGTGTGCGCCCTGCTCCCGAAGAAGAAGCCCACCCCGCGCCGCTTCTCCCTCAATCTGGTGCTGTGGTGGATGATATTTACCACTACCGAGGCCGGCCAAGTTCTTACCGATTGAGGTGGAGATGGGCCTTCACCCACCACAGCACCAGATCGAGGGAGAAGCGGCGCGGGGTGGGCTTCTTCTTCGGGAGCAGGGCGCACATGGCGGCGGTGGCTACCAGAATGACGACGACAGCGAGGATGGAGGCAGACAGGCGGCGCTGGGCTTCACGGGCTGCGCGCAGCCGCTCTATCTCTCAGCAGCCGGCGGCGTCTGTTGCGGAAATGGTGGCGCATAGGAAAAGGATCGCCCTCTCCAGCTCGGCGATTCGGGCGGCGATGACCTCCGGCGTCTGTTCCGATGACGGCATGGCGAGAGTGTTTGGAGAGGAATTTGTGTGGATAAGGTTTGAGAAATGGGATACCGAGGCTTCTCAAGGAAGTGAGAAGATATAGGGGGAAGTAGGGCTCCTCTATAGAAAATCCTCTGTGAGAAGATAAGGTTTTCTTTATCTTGTATAATTTGTGTACTTTTATCTCTTATATCTGTTTGTGGACATTCCTCACCCAGTTTCATATTCATTTTCTTTTATCTTTGTGTATTTTTATCTCTCATGTCTCTTTGTGGACAATTACTGGTGTCTTGAAATAATACAATTATGTTTTAACAAATAGAAGTAATAAGATAATATGGAGAATTTTATTTTTGTTTTTTGTACCGGTATCCATGTCATAACTAATATACTTACTACTCACCAAAAAAAAAAAACTAATATACTTACTACATAATTCAGGCCGAGTTTTTTTTTTTTTTTTCCGAAAGAAAAAAGTAGATTTTTTATGTATAGTGATTGTAGTACAAAGGTTATTGAACTTGGCAATGCCAATTAGGCCAACTCCAACCGACTCTGCAATTTGTCGTAAATTGCAGGGTCAAAATGCAGGGTGGGGGCTCCAACCCACCCTGCATTTTTGCAGCACCCACCCTCCCAAATGGGATGTGCTACAGTGTTCACCCTGTATTTTTTTTTTTGCTTTTTTCATTTTTTTTTTAAATTTCTGTATATTCTTTACTTAATAAAAATAAATATATTATTTATATTTTGTGTAAAAATGTTTATAAATATTATTTATAAATTAAAAAAAATTATAAAATAAATTATATGAAAAATATTTTTTCATCCAGGGTTGGATTGGAGATGAAATTATTGTAGCTATCATGTAAAAATAAAATAAAGATTTGTACTGTGCAATAGGAGATGACCTTAGCCTCCATTTGGGAAAACTTGGAGGAGAAAAAGAAACACTAATACTAGTAACCTCATGGATTGTGTAATAAGATTCGGAGTTGAATGATAATTTTTCAAATTTTTGTAGCAAGAAAGGAATATATCATCGCTTTCCTTTTCTTGCATCGTCTACTAAAGTGACAGCGACCTTCATTGATTAGCGTCACAGATCACTCATCGCCCATTTCCATCGGAATCTGCGATTTATCGTTCCCCGAGAGAAGCCCTAGCACAACGGCCGGTGTCCAATGGCGGCGATAATCCTCTCGGTATCTCAGGACGGCACCGGCGATTACCGGACGGTGCAGGAAGCCATAGACGAGGTGCCTCTCGGAAACACGCGGCGTACCGTGATTCGTCTTTCTCCAGGGGTTTATCGGCAGCCGGTTTACGTTCCGAAAACGAAAAACCTTATCACACTCGCCGGAGTCAGCCCGGAGGAGACGGTGCTGACGTGGAACAACACCGCCACCAAAATTGAGCACCACCAGTCGCCGCGTGTTATTGGAACCGGGACTTTTGGGTGCGGTACTGTTATTGTTGAGGGGGAGGATTTCATTGCTGAGAACATTACTTTCGAAAATTCCGCTCCCCAGGTGTAATTATGCTTCCATTCCCCAATTTCACTTTAGATTATTCTATCGAAATACCAATATCTGTTTAAGATGCACTTGATTGTGATGATGCTTTTATTGTATGAAAAATATGTTATTTAGGGTTCAGGCCAGGCCGTGGCGCTCAGGGTGACAGCGGATCGATGTGCATTTTACAACTGCAGGTTTCTTGGATGGCAGGTATGTATATCGAAGCCTATTATCTCATATTCAGTTGTTTTAGGTTAGATTGGTAGCTACATCAATGGTGAATGTGGAGAAAAATGCTTTCACTATGTGGAAGCTGGGCTTGTTGAAATTCAAAAATGTCTGACTGTTCTTGTTGATTGTGTTGTCGGATTTTTTTTTTCCATTGTAAAAACATGGAGTTGAACTGATTGATGAATTATGGTGTGAAAGAATATCGACTTGGTGAGAATTTGGAATTGCAAAAGAACTTCTATTCATCGGTATGAATTGATGGTACTTCTTCGTTTGCAGTGATTGTGTACCTTTTGCCCTGGTCATTGGATTATGATTTGTAAACAGTTGTTGCTAATGATTGTTTTTGATGAAATGGTTAAAGGTCGAGCTTATGTCTACTAATGGCAATTTTATTAAAATTTAAGTCAATCATTAGAAATATTTATGTAAAAAGATGTTTCGGTAAATATGCATTCCTTTCTTCGTCTGAGTATATTTACAGGATACTCTGTATTTGCACTATGGGAAGCAATATATACGGGATTGCTACATTGAGGGAAGTGTGGACTTCATTTTTGGTAATAGCACGGCTCTTCTAGAGCATTGTCATATTCACTGCAAATCACCTGGATATATTACTGCTCAAAGCCGAAAATCTTCTCAAGAGACAACTGGATATGTGTTCTTAAGGTTTGTCATTGAGCTTTAGTATACATTGTTGTCCACTCAAACCATGAGTCCATGATGTCTGTGAGATCTCATGCTTATGTTCAACATTAGCTTGTTTCATGGGCGCATTTACAAGCAGTTTTCCCAAGACGAAAGGAAAGAAATAACATCTACTCCCTTTTGCTGAATCGATTTAATTGTTATGTGACAACCTGACTGGCTGTTTTGGTAGCCACCTTTGAAGATATTCCTTATTATAGTTGATATTGGAGATTAGATCTTGTGTTCTAGGCTAAATAATGTGAATTATTTGGTAATGGTTCTGGCACTCCATTACCCTTTCGCATGCATAACTGACCAATACCCTAGAAGCATGCTTGATATATCAAATTGAAAAGGTCCAATGACATTACCAGAGATTGTTTGCATGCGGTACCTTTTGCTCATTTACAGTTCACTTGGCTGCCTCGTGAAATTCTTTTTATTCTTTTCTGTTATTATGGGTAATTGCAAATTGTCTTAGAAAGCAACTCTTTGGCATGTATCTCCTCTGAATGTGTTGTCATCTTATTTAGTATATTGATGCAGATGTACCATCACTGGTGGCCGAGAGACCCAATATGCATATCTTGGACGACCGTGGGGGCCATTCGGGCGAGTGGTATTTGCCTACACATATATGGATGCCTGCATTAAACAAGTGGGTTGGAATAATTGGGGAAAGCCCGAAAATGAAAGAACTGCTTGCTTCTACGAATACAAGTGAGTTCCATGAAACTTAATCCACCTTTGAACTTTCAGGTTTTCTATCTATTAAATGCATAGTAAGTGTGTGAACTCTTATGGGTTTTTGATTAACCTGAAATGGATTTAAATCCATATGACTAATTTTAAATTCCAAAATCCTGACCTAAGTCCTGAATTTGCTTTAAATGTTAATTCTCTGTTTCTTCCTCGCACACGCTCAGGGGATGTGCTTTCTTGTATTTATTTCTTGCACACATCGATGTTCAAACACATCATCACACAAATGATGCTACCACAGTTAGTTAATGATCAAACAATCTGTCTCCTACTGCACAAAGTCAATTATGCCTAAACAAATTTTGTGAATCTCATGTTATTGTCTTCTGCTCACTAATTTTGGCAGGTGTTTCGGACCAGGTAGCTGTCCCTCAAAACGGGTGACATGGGCGAGGGAACTAGAAGACGAAGAGGCACAACAGTTTGTTACTCATGGCTTTATTGACCCGGATCAGCAACGGCCATGGCTAGCACAGATGATGGCAATACGGATACCTTACACAGCCATGTCGTGAAAGGTAGTGTTGCTGATACACCTAGCCTTGTCTAGTTATATTTTGAAATAAGGTCTGCCTGAGAATCATATGTTGTACGCAACTTGTTCTGGATCTCATACATATATATATGGAGTTTGAGTAACAATATACTTCCTCCGTTCTCAAGAAAGTGCAACATTCCTCCATTACACGCAGTCCAATGCACATTTTTAACGATCAATAACTCAAATTGTGTATAAGTAAAAATTATAAAAAGTGGATATTCTAAAACTACAAGAAAAGACGAATCCAACAAGATCTCACTTGACTATATTTTTTCATGTATAACTATAATAAAAAGTGGAATCAAAGTCGAACAATGAATAGTAAAAAATAGTGCAATGTTACACTTTCTTAAAAACGGAGGAAGTACTTCATTATTTAATTATTGCATTATTACGGTTTGATGATGTTTTTTTGTCTGTTGTTTTTCGGATGTGTATTCAAAATGTTGACATCTTGATTCCGGGAATTCTGGGGTGTTTCTTGACCCCTAGATATGTTCATACTTCATACTACTGTATATGTTAGACAGTGGCGAAGCCATGAATCTCAATAAAGGAGGGCCGGTTTCATTAAAAAAAAAATCACAAAGAAAACTAACTCGAAACCGAATGCAAACTATTTTAAAATATCGTTCAAATAACGTTATATAAAATAAGAATGCAGACCTAACTTTTAACTGAGGGAGAAGAACCTTCACGATCAACAAGTGGAGATGCATAGCAATTAGAAGTTGCTCCTGTTCTTCCTTTTATTTGTGTTTTTGCATAGTTCAAACTTCAAAGCATATTTTAGAAAATTAGTAGACTTTGGAACCGCATAAAACCTAGTGGAGAAGGAAGAGGTATAAGTAGAATATGGAACAAGCTTTACTTCAATACTTCAATATAATTGGACCAAGAACTAGTTGATTATAAAAAATTGGGCTCTTTAAAATTTATAAGAACAAAATACTAAAATAAGGGACATACTACTATAACATTTGACTATGGGTTGTTTGGGAGTCAGCGGATCCGGTAGCAGATAGTAGATTCGGAGAGAAAATTGTGAGAGAATATGCTCACTCAATCCGCTATATGCTGGTAAATCTACCAACAACCAAACACACCCTATATATGGTAGACTTTGTTGCAAAATTAATGGGAGGGCCCGAGCCATTGCTTTATTAGCTCTAGTTTCGCCCCTGTTAGACAACCCCATTTATTCAGGGTGACAGATTAAAATAAAAAAATTTCAAATTTGATGTCGAATTTCAAAACATTTTTGGCCAGTAAATTTGTTTGTTGTGAAGATACATATAACACGGAATTTGTTGGTGTGCAAACAAGGCTGTAAATACAAGTGAAGGCAAGTTAAATATCCAGTAATGAAGTCTATACAATCTACATAACCTGGGAACATTACTATTTAGTACTAGTATTTACTAGTATACAAATTTCAAAAGGTTGCTCCTGCCATGGATGCATTGCAGAATTTACTTTCCAAAGGGAGAAAACTGAAGCTGTCGGATTCTAAAGCAGGTCCAATGGAGGCAATCAAAAAACTAAATAGGCCCCAAAATAGATGGGCTTGGACCGTATTTACCCCAAACTCAATGGATCACACCATATTATTAAACTGGGTTTAAAATCTCGGTCCAACTGAAAAATACTCCCTCCGTCCCACTTGAAGTGGCTCAAAACTTTTAGGCACGGTATTTTATGTGGAGATAATTAGTATACGATGTAGGGGTAGGTTAGTGTTTAAAGTAAGGGTAAATTAGGAATTGGTGTGATGTGATTGTAATGAGTTTGAATTTTATATTAATTTATTTATGTATGATGTGATGGTTGGGAGTTTGAATTTATTAATGGTAGTGGATTTTGAATTATAATATATTTATTTATTGGTATGATGTGATGGATAGGTTGGTGATTAAATATTTAATTATTTCCTAAAAATGAAATGGGACAAAATGTTGGGACGGATGAAAAAGGAAAGCGAGACACTTCAAATGGGACAGAGGGAGTATTATTGTAAAACTAAATAATAAATGGAGATGCGGGGGATCGAACCCCGTGCCTCTCGCATGCAAAGCGAGCGCTCTACCATTTGAGCTACATCCCCTTTTGATGAAAAATATTTAATATAATGTTTAAAACTAATGTTCTTAGTTACCGGTCTTCAGGATAATCTATATTCTCGAAAATCTCCTCCATCTGGTAAATCCAGTCTGTCAAACCAACCGGATCTGTTCCCCCGTTGAATACTGGCGGCTGATAGTGCCTTGCGAGGTGTACATAATCTATGGGTCGTTGGGGTTGTGGCGCTGGTGAATTTGTCTGACCCTGGTACATGCCCTGCATAGCATTAAACATGAACTGCGCGAACTGATTCTGGTCGAAAGGCATCGGCCCTGGTGGTGGCGGTGGTGGCACTGGTTCGTCTTCGTAGTTCAAGTCATCCTCCATCTCCATGGGCTCCTCAACTGGAACATTTCCCTCATGCCCAATATCAAACCCATCATCGTCGCGATACTGTCCGCGGCCTCCAACAACTGGCCCCGGATTCCTGTGGGGCCTTCCCCTCCTCCTAGGCTCTCCCTCTCTGCGCGGCGGCATCCTATACTCACAACACAACATCAAACATTCAGTAACATTCGGTAACCGATGATAAAGTAATAACGAATAATAAATAGCAAGTATAGACCTCCCGGGATATGGCCTGGCTGGAATTGTTGGTGAATGAATGCATCAATACTAATTAGGAAAATGTATCTTATGGTTATGGGATGATATTGTATACTATATTTATGCATAGCGAGGGAATGTTTTTATTTGGTCATAATTCTAGGATATTTTGTATAGATATGATCAAGTCTGTCAATAATATACATCCAGGAGTACAAAAATCGAGTTGTTTTAAATGCATACTGAATTCTATAGTTTAGACAATAGTTGGGTGAGCCCTAAATCTCAGGTATACATAGCCAGATAGGCTATAGGTACTACTCATTTTACATATACTTAAATCCTTGAGTTCCTTGCGTAATTGCGTTTGTTCAGCATTGTAGACAGACAGTAGGTATAATACAACGTGGTTGCTGCGAGGCGCAGCTACGGTACTGCTACAATAAAAATGATTCATAAAATATTTAAATCAATAAGTACTGTAGCTACATGACTGCTACAGTAAAATTGTTCGTGAAAAATATTTAAATCAATTGTCAGCAAACGCGCAGATACTATAGCTACAGTACCGTTACGATACAACGATTAGTAGAATATTAAAATTTAACACTATTCATTAAGTAATTTTAATTCGATTTTTTCACACAGTTACATAAGATAAAATATAGTCAAGTGAGATCTTGTTAAATTCGTTTAATCACATAGTTTTATAATTTTTTATTTTATAAAATTTGAGATAATACTCTTTAAAAATGTGTATTGAATTGCGTGAAAATAGTGAATGTTAAATTTTTTTGAATATGGTGGGAGTACTTCCTCCAAAGATAGCTGCGTTTGAATTTTCGCCACTGTTTACACATACACTTTGACTTAAAGTTTTATCATAGTTATATAAGTTAAAATATAGTCAAGTGTGATCTTATTAGATTTGTCTCGTCGTGTAGTTTTTAGAATTTTTATTTATACCAAACTTGAATTATTGATAATTTAAAATGTGAATTGGACTGCGTCCTGTGTGAGTCCGTAGAGGAAGTAAAAATATTTCAATTCATCATCGCCATTTTGTTTTATTTAAACTATAATTTTTAATCCCAACACCACTTTGAATTTTAAATTTTAAAAAAAAACTAAATTAATTAATTCAATAATTATCGAGGATAAATAAAATTTTAATATATAATAATTAGATTAAAAATTATACGTAACACTTTCAAAGTAATAATAATTCAATATCACACGCAATCTAAACCAAATTAAAAATCAAAATCCTTGAGCTAATAATACATTTTCTTTTTATAAACATAGCAATGGACAAAACACTTGATAAACATCGCTCTAAGGACATTAGGAAAGCAGCACAGGATTCACTTGAGGTGGATAACCGCCTAGAAAAAACTGAATTTTCCCACATTTGCCAAATGCGTTTCTATTTTTTTTTAATTCGTTATTTAATTACGACATAAATAAAATGTGAGATTCTTGAATAGTCTATTTCCCTTCGAATAATGAGTCCTTTAATTCTTATCATATACTATGAACTTGTACCCAACTGAAAATGTACCGCTCAAAACAGTGCATTCCATTCATTCTGGTCGGCATAAAGTACGTAGTAATTTCACTAATTCACAAAATCTAATGCCAAGAGAAAATGCAAATTTGGGTGACAAATTCTACCACCCAAACCAAAAAGATGGAAAACAATAACAGAACAGAAGCTGTACATGACATATATATTAATATAGGGAACATTTGATTCAACAACATCCTTGCAGCTGGCTCAGGTTAACAATATCAGAATTTAAGTGATGACTACTCAATTTCTTCAGGCTATCCATAAATTATCTGATAAGTCTGTTGAAAAAGGTAAAAAGAAAAAAGGCCCTCATAGCCAAAGCCAACAACGATATAGGCTTGGTGCTGACATTTGTATCTAAGCAGGCATTTGTCTTGATGCTCAGCTGGTAACAATTTTTATATACAGCATCGTCAACTTCTAATGCTCCCAAAAAGAACAGCGTTCTTTTTTTTGGGTAACGAGCTTCAGAGGACGCGAAGCTGAGCAAGGAAGGCAGCGCATAGATCAAGAAACAGGAACTGTGGCCCCTGGACTCGCTGAAGGTCCAGCAAATACTTGTCCTCGCGGGTTTTGTAAAGCTGAGGATAAAATTAGCAATGAGTCCTTTAGTAGGGCAGTTTTACCATTCTGAGCTTTAGGGTGCAGAGTTATAATTGTTACCTGCACTTCGAATTTGATCACATTTTGTGGCCAGGAATTGGTGTCGTTCTCCACGATAGCAGAATCATCTCCAAAATAGTTCGTGTCATGCATGGAATTGTTGTTTATTCCTTCACGGCTCGATCCTGGAACCCATCTGCATTTCATGTTGTAGTGCCCAATCTTTTTCCAGTAAACATTCAGTTCTTGTAGGGCTTTGAGAACTTCGGACATTACCTCACGAGGATGGGCTCGAGACTACAAGAGGCAAATGGATAGAAGAATATAAATATAATGGATCTACAAATGCCATTCATGGTGGGAACCAGGAAGAAAACAATCTGAACCAAGGAGAAAACCAAGTGTTTTCATATTTGTTATTATTGCAAAGATAGAGAAATTTGTCGAAATGATCTGAAGCGCTCAAACTAGAATCTCCTATTAAGGAAGAACGTGGGAAGTTTTGAGCCAATATTATCAAAGTGGTCGGATTCCAGTGTGTTTTACTTTTTCTCTAAACAAGATCTTGTCAAAATGATTCGAAACAAATCAAACTAGAATCCACTACTAAGAAAGGACATTAAGAAGTTTTGAACCAGTATTATGAAAGTGATAGGTATCCTCCTCAACCAGAAAGATATGTGGCTATGAAGGAGGAGGGCTTTATGGCGGATGCTTTATTATAGGTTGATGTGTGTGCTTCTCTTTTTCCTTTTTTCCAAGCAAGATCTTACGGACCTGTCCTCTCAAGATTACGAAATCGACAACTACTAACCTGAAGTCCAAGTGCCCATTTCCGATCAACTGGATACTGCCTGCCTCCAAATTGTGGGTAATCAATGGCTCCAGGATGCCGCCCAGCAGGAGATGCTACAGTTTCATTAGGATTCATGCGACCATACCCATATTCCTACATAGGTAGAGATTTAATCAATATACTCAAAGAGAGGCTTTCCTGCAGGAAAATTTTCAGGTCACTAGATTACACAAAGTAGCCATGTTTATAACCTAATTTGTCACAATCTTAATTTATTCCTTCTTAATGAAGATAACTTTAAATATATTTCTCAATAAATTAAAAATATTTCCATAAATTATTTTAATATTACTACTTATTATTTTAAATCCAGTAACTAGACAATTCAGACTTCAGATTCAATCACCAGGGCCTTTAATCCTAATGGAAGCATTCATTCAGTCTAAATATTCCATGCAAAATGGTATCCAAAATTAACTGGTTATATTTTAATTAATAATGGATACGAAATTACTTAAATATACTCCTTGATAAATATAAATGAATTCTAGCCAGTTTGTTTAATAAATTTACAAATTTTCAGCTTAATGATTCATAAATATAACAAAGAAAGACAACTACATTTATCATCCAGTGATGAGAAAACACACCATGTTCTCCTGAAACTCAGATCCCAGGTAGCCAGTGGAAACACGAAACCGGTTGTCAAGGAGTAAGTAGTATGTAACAGTACCCTGTAATGACAGTGGATTGGAAACCATAAGTGATGCCACTATACCTCCACAATAGTATGAAGTAACTTTACCATTTGAATCATGTATCAGCCAAGAAATACAAGTGATGTCAATATGCAGAAAAAATCACCTCATTCTGAACCCTATTACGGAGGGAATCAACAAGCACATTCCTGTCAAATCCCATTTTTAGCACTTCCTGAAGAATTTCTTCATCAATCTGACATTAAAAAAATATTAAGAAATGGTTAATTACTTATAACTTAATATTGGTAGTACGCATATATGCCTAATTTTAGCCAAACAGTCCTTACAAGAAGCATCTATAAAGAGGGCCAAAATACATAACAGAGCGTGGACAGCCTAACACGAGAGAACTATTACAATCCACATAGCAATAGAAGTTTAGGACAAAAGTTAATCATTTCCTTGTGATCCTAGAATAGTAGAATCAGATAATGCCACAACATCTTCCATGTATTTATTATATTAGCAACCAATATACGTGCAGAAAGTTTTATGAACCTTTTTAGCCTGTTGTGCTGTATCTGGTGGTGGAACAGCTAAGTAACGCGGCAGATGCGCTTGGAACCAGGGGTGGGCACGAATCTCAGGAATGGTCATCCTCTTCATAGGATCAACAATAAGCATCCTTGGGATTAGATCTCTAGCACCAACAGACAGATGACTGGGAAGTGTATAAATTCCACCCTACATGTATGTTAAGATTAGAAAGATGGAACAATCAGTATTTAAAGCTATAAGTTTCATTGCCCGTATACAAGTATACAACAATTTAATCCAGTGAGAATAATCCAATCACCCAGGAACATTAAACAAATTACAGAATCTAAGGTTGGGGAACTTAGGTTCCTGCTAGCTATGATCTAAGATTCATACAAGCCAATTAGGAAATGGAGATAACATAGTAAGTCATGTAACCTCAAGGTCGACAAAAACTCGGGCAAATGGAGCAATTGCACTAGTGAGATCTAGTAAAACTTGAAAATAATAAATCGTATCTCAGTTCAAATAAGCTAGTGGCTCCCACCACTTTTATTTCCCAACTGCACGGCCAGTCAGCCACTCAGGCTCCCTTAGTCTCAACTCATTAAGATCTACTTCCAAGTTTGGTGGAGTAATAAAGAAGCCAAGAAATGAAATTCTGACCATATGTGCCACCAACTTAGCTCAAGTAACCTAAATATGTTCAGACAACCCAATACACTATAACAAATTCCATAAGTTGAAGACAAGATTATAATTGACACAAATCCAATCAGAGAATCTTGCATAGTTTCATCCCATGATCTTACAATACACAGACAATAATTCAAATTTAATAAAATGTGTGGTCTAAATATAAGCTAGAAATACCTTAATCTTCTTGAAAAGGTTGGGAATGTTTTCATCATCAAATGGTAGGGTACCACAAAGAAGCGCATAAAGGATAACACCACAGCTCCACACATCCACCTCGGGCCCAGCATATAGTTTACCAGATATAACCTATGGATGCCATGTATATTTGGTATCAAAGTCATATTAGCACATTCAAATAATTTGCAAGAATTCAAAGCTGGGTATTGCTCTAGATACCTCTGGGGCAGCATAGTTGGGGCTCCCACAGCTTGTTTTCAGGAAATGGCCGTCACGCATAATATTGCTCAAACCGAAATCAGCTATCTTCACATTGCACTTTGAATCCAATAGTAAGTTTTCAGGCTTCAAATCTCTATGAACCACCATGTTCCTGTGGCAGTACTCCACTCCCGAGATTATCTACAAACATTGCACTTGATCATGCTATTTCTGATCAACAAACAGCCAAGTAAGATCACATAGAAAGAATCCAACCTGCTGAAAGAAGTTCCGGGCTTCCTCCTCATGCAACCTACCCTTCTCCACAATGTAGTCAAACAACTCCCCAGACTTCACATATTCCATCACGACATATATATCAGATTGTGTCTCGACAACTTCATATAGACGTATGATATGGGGATGCATAAACAGTCTGAGAATTTTGATTTCTCTTCTAACTGCAAGAAGACAACCACGTTTAAACAAGCTCAGAATAATGAAATAGAAACATATGAACAAGGTGACTTTTGCCCAAATGAATCGAGAGAATTCCAATCAATACAACTAATAGCACCATGAAATGATGAATTCACCATATGACACATATACATCATCCACTCAATAGAGATTACAACAAGTATACAATGCTGTGGCATTTTATATCCACAATTGAAGAAAAATGTCGTAAAGCCGCGTAATATATATATATATATATATATATATATATATATATACCAGAATGATATACCCAATATCATCATCATTTAACAAATGAACTGCACAGATATCCACACATAACAATGAATTGCTGACCAGGCATTAGACATAGAATCCAGGGATGACGGCTTTCTGCCAAGATAGAAGGAAAACAATAACTACTCAAAATTGCTTATTCTCCACTTATCTTAACTTACCTTTTTCTTCCATATCCATATTCTTTATTTTCTTGCGGTTGAGGATCTTGACAGCAACCTTGTGACCTGTGAGCGCATGTTCGGCAATTTTAACTTTACCGAAAGAGCCAATTCCAAGAGTCTTCCCAAGCTTATAGTTCCGCAAGAACGAATCCACACTACTACCCTCTTGGGTTGCTACATCCATTTTCCTATATATGTATATATAACTCGAATTAATGTAGATAATATAAGGTGATATTAAAGGAAAAAAACAAAGTGCTCACACACGATATCAATCATTATGCCAAAATTCACACGCGTAATCATACATAACAAACTCAAACCCTCGTAGTTGCCAACAAACGGATATAACATGCATAACACCTAAATGTTGATGGCAATGGAAACACATGTTTCAAACCCTCCTTGCCCATTGAAAGATCACAAAAACCAAGCAAGTGATAAAATAATTATTAATTATTCTACAAAAAAGAGAGCACAAACCGTAAACAGGTTCAAATATTTCACGTCCATAATGTACATTTGTGACAATATGTCAGTTTCACGCCCAAATTGTCTTTCCCTCCCCACCAATTCAAGAACAATTATTCAACCCAAAACGTCATTTAACAATGCAAATCGAACAATAACCAGCTAATTTCAGCTCAGGAAAAAATCAAAATCCAACAACCAATACCAAACCAAGAAAAACAAAAAGAAAAAATCCACTAATTTTCCGAATTCATCACAAAAATCCTAATAACGCAAAAAGCCAATATATATACCCCGAAAGCTGTAAACTTGACAATCAAACATAAACATCCCCCGAATTCCCCAAATGCAAAAATCCACAAACCCGCGCACCAACGCCACAGATCTGGAAAATTCATATACAATTACATAACAACAAGTTTCAAAAATCAGGATGCGAAGTGCGTTAATCAAAACGCAAACAATAAGCACCTAACAATCAAGGGCAAAGCAGACTTACAGAGAAGGGATGCGCCGAGGCAGGCAAGGCGAAATCTCTAATTATTGCGTAAGGTAGTGTAGGGGGGGAAATGAAGAAACCCAGGAAAAAAAAGAGTATATGAAAATACGATGCCTTTAATAAGTAAGCATTGTGGAGAAATGATTCGGTGCGGACGATTGTATGAAAACCGATTTCCTCCTCGAATCATTCCTTATTTTATTTTATTTATTTATTTATTTTTCTCGTAATTAACTAATTAAACATATTTTCACATTTTACTCAATTGCTCTATCTTTTTCTGGCTTGGCTTGACGAAAAAAATCAATTTTCATAAATACTCATATAATTCCCAAAAAGAAAAAAAAAAATATCAGCTATTTTAACACTTTTATTAAAAAAATAAAAAATCAATAGCTGCTCCAGTTATATTCCCTTTTTTGGAAACAAATGACTCGAGGCGTGCTCTAGTTATATTTTTCTTTTTTGGTGAATTACGGGTATCTCAGATCCCATTGGATCTAACACTAATCCCCGAGGAAGGGCGATCTCTCCGAAAGAAGTTTTTTGCATACACAAAGTTCGAACCCAAGACTTTGATTATGCGACTAGAGCCCCAATCCACTCAAATCAACTGTGGTTAGTAGTTATATTTTCCTTTTAAATAAATATATTGATTAATTGTTTTACTATTAAACAATGTACTAAAGTCATTCAGTCATAAATATTTCTAAATAATTCTTACCCTTTTAAGATCAATTACATAAAAGTGAATATGTTTTTATGGGAATATTATTGTAAGAAATACTACTAATTGTTTCTCATCTAATCTAAGTACTAATTATTTTAGCAAAGCACCCCTACTTGACTTTATAATAAATCTGACTTTCATCGTGACCATGTCTCAAGTGAACGAGAATAAAGGAATAAAACAATCGAAACAACGATGTGATAAAATTAATACTCACTCTGTCCCAACTAACTTGTCTTGTTTGACTTCTGCACACAATTCAATGCATATTTTTTCATTAATATCTCATAATATATACAACTAAAAATTATGTAAAATATAGTATATTCTAAAACTATACGATTAACGAATCTAATAAGACCCAACTTGATTATTTTTCTCCAAATATATTTTGCAATAACATTGAATCAAAGTTGAATAATGGATAATGTCAAAAAGTCAAACCATACAAATTTACTGGGACGGAGTGAATACTTACAAAAACATAAAGTCAAAGTTCAAGAGTGTTAAGAGCAAAATGTAACCACAAATGGCGAGAGGAGAGAGTATGTATTTTTTCTGGCAACGAAGAATTATTATAGCAGCCTCTCCAGATGATGATTTGATGAAAAGAACAAGCCAAAGTTAGCCGGTGCTAGAGTTCCTTTAGCTCCATACAAAGCACAAGACAAAACCGTTGCATTCAAAACAGTTGATTGAATCTACTACTATAACTATAATAATGCCCAAATTAATGTTGTAAATGGACAATACACAGGCAAGTGTCGTCCTCAGCGGAAGCTTCAACAACCCTGCCTACACATCCCCTTGCGGTACACAGTGGGGGATCCACTTGATCAGAGGGTCCTTTTTATCATCGACAAATTTATCAGTACACATCGTAGGTGCCAAAAAACAAATAGTCAAAACCGGTGGTTTATTGGTTATAACCGGCTACAACTAAAATCCCATTGAAGAACATTTTCACGTGGTAGAAGTTAGAACCAACCTCCCCAGGAATGTAAGGTTTCCACAGTATCGCAACGGTGGACCAAATCTAATTGAAAAACTCACATTGGGGTTTACTATTTAGGGATAATCAAGGGTGAGGACCACTTTGTACAAAATAGAATCTTTATGCTCGGAACCTCACAAACTGCCATGGAGCTTCGAAGGAAACTGTTTACCATCATCCTAGGGATGCCCATGTTCCTCATTGTACACAGTAGACGACCTCATAATCAAGTGGATCCCATTGTGTGCAATGAGGGTTTTAGGGGTGATGGACAATTTCCTCGAGAGCCACCCATATGATACTAAGCTGAAACAATGACAAAAGAATTGTTCAATACTAAATAAAAGAATTTTGAAAAACTTTTAGGTGTTGAGTTATTCTATGATTTCTATCCAAGTTTTCATGAATTGCATCATCTACGCTGTTGAACTGATTAAGATATTGTGAGCACCTGAGCTGCAGGTCAACAATGTAATGCCATTTCTTCTATCTCCATGCTCAGTTTGCTACCACTATGGAGGGTACTCCATTAGAATACAATACTGGAATCAATCTATTGTACGAACAATATATTGGCTTATAGCTTGAATATACAATGATTTGAATGGAAAAACAACACTTCATAGAGAAGTATGAATAAGAAAAGAATAAAGTCGAGACTTAAGTAGTACCAATGATCAGTAGAAGGTTTCAGTAGTCAGGAATTGCATTAAAGTGGTATCCATAGGCGCCCCTCCAAGAATAGTAGGCAATTCGAGTTTCATAGAAGCCTACAGCCATTTGATAAGGAGTAGGTATTAAAACATGGCCATTGGGTCGAAGTGCTGAATAATAGTAATTGACTAATTGCAATGGGAGGAAATACCTGGCATGAAAGCGAGAAATCCAAGTCCCAAGAGACTGTATGCTTGAGAGAGCTCCCCTTCCATGTGACCAGTGAAGATGAATATAGAAAGCAGCAGAAGAAGACATCCAAGGAGGAGCAGAAAAAGCGCAAGAAATATTGACTTCCAAGGAACTCTGTCATATGTTTTGGGTGTATAGTCGAATCTGGGGTCACGCCGGTTCTGGCCATCATATTCATCATCTTCATCAACGGGAAGGCGACTATAACGTATATTTCGCCTAGATGCCATGTTGTTTGAACTGACTCTCACAGTTAATGAATATAGCTCAGAAAGCTCACCCTGGAATAGAAACTACACAGTTCAAACTCACAACGGAGATTGAAAAGGTATAATGGAAAAGTGACCAAAAAGGAAAGATAACACGAGGACAAATTGAAACACATCTAAAGTTTCTTGTTTCTTCAAACAATATCATGAAGTAAAACTAAAGAAACAAAGTTCTTTCTTATCTATGCAGCCTTCAACACCCCACCACAATTCCAACACGGAAAATCTTCGAGTGATGAGTCAGATAAAAAAATAAAAAAAAATTGTTGAAAAATTAAAGCCCTGGAATTGCTACAAGCATACAATTATACAAACCCTTAGCACTAGCTTTCTCCTGTTATCCGTAGTTATTTATTAATGGAATAATCGTATATCAGCCTACTGATATATAGGTAATCGATTTTTGTATTCCAACAACATATTCCCTGAAGTCAAGAATCCATTCACAATTAAGCACAGTGGTCGAATAGTAAATCATTTGCAGTATATTCTTCATGAACGAGGATAACAAACATGAGCAAAACTTATCCTCTACTTAAATCGCAAATTGCAATTTACTGATATATCACTTGAAACAGTAGCATAGGCATTACGCTGAATTCCAAAGCTGTAGAAGCTCCCAATGATCCCCATAAAAACTACTCCAGTCTCTACAGATTATGGACGATTTATAAATCTAAATAAACAAACAGATAAGCCCAGTTCTTTTCAAGAATCACCAAGGCGGAATGCATCCGGAGAACTGACTCGGAAAGAGAAGGGAAATGATCTGAACAGATAAAAGAATTTCTTGGAAGCGTTAATGTCGACAAGGAAAAGGAAGAAAAATCCTACAAACATCTCTTTCTTTAATGATCTCCCAAATGAAAGTTCTCATTCACAAATCCCTCCAAATAATCTTGGCCAATAGAACTACATTAATTCAATTGCAATTCATAAAATCGGTCAGTTTCCAGATTCATCAATTATACTGACCAAAATTCCTCATGTCTCCGTACACAACGGATCCATTTTAACACAGAATGCACAAACTATTAGCAATAAACTTCATTACACCTCAAGTGATCCACAAAAATGACCCATTCATTACAGATGCGGCACACGAACATCCAAATAAATCAAATAACGAGTTCAGATCATCTATCAACAGAAGTAACAACAGTTCATAGCAAGCATGAGCGTAAAAAATATCTCAAAACCAATCAAAATTATCAGATGTATAGAAACAAAAAATTAACCGCCGGTGGTGAAAGACTCAGGCGATTGTGGAACGACCTTAACCCGTAGAAAAGTGGTAGCACGTATCGAGGAGGCAAATTGAAGAAAAATCACTCAATTTTCGGAAAATGGAAAATTCCAGTCGGACCGAAGGATCGACTGATCGTTAAAAATGTGCCGGACGAAGCTTCGAATCAAAGTTCTCAAGCCTCAACTAGAATAAACCTATACTAATATTTATCTGGGCCATAATGGGCCTTTCATTTGAACTGTATTAACTTGGGCTTCGAGTAGTTACACCTTTGTTTTCTTTATACGAATAGCTTCTTGTTTCTCTTTTCTTTTTAAAATTAGTGCAGTAACTAATTTGTAACGTGAAGTTAGTATTTTAGTCGTTCTAAAAGCAAAAAGGAAAATTTCCTAAACTAGGGAAGATGAGCTTCCAATTGAAAATCCATTGTCAACATTTAAAATTATTACAGTATTTACTAAACAATCTATTCTATTCACTAATATAAATAAATTTCCCCTGCATATCCTCAAAGACCACCAAATGCGATACACATAGCATGCCCAAATCCTGCTTTAAAAAATAAGCATAATTCATATAGAAAATAGTTCCAAAGTACAAAGTCTAGACAGCTTTATTTGACGCCCAAATTCTAGCTAAAAGAACTTTCCAATTTCCACATACAATACACAACAACACAACTTCTATACAATTTTCTTACAGTATACAAGGGTCTGGAGGAGCCTAGCTGTTATTCCAAGTTCCACCATGTCTGTTGCTGCAGAAAAAAGCTAGGAGTTCCTCCAACTTCGTTTCATATCCTTACCAGGCTATAATAACAAGGCTAAACAGTTATTCGATTTATCTGTCACTCAGTCATGCTGCAATTCGTTCTTCTTTGAGCTGTAGAGTCATCGGTATTTGGTCTTTGTTGTTCTTCCCATATTCTGCTTCTTGTTCAGGATTTGACTTTTGTGTCGCCTTTAACTGCTGAGAGGTGATGCTGTGCCGCCCGCCAATTGGGAGATCGTGGTTGTGCTTCCCCTCGTATGTAGTGATAACAGCTTTTGGGTCTGCTGACGCCCGTTCGACATGTTTACGGACATTACAGCCTTGATATGTACATCTGTAGTAACTCCTGCAGAAAAGATAAGTAGTTTTCTGTCATGCCTCTTAATTTGTAAAATTCAGGGATGGAAATAATACAGGCATATGGAGACATTGAGACAATCAACTTCAGTGGTTGAAAGAATGACTCGAATTCGAATATTATGAGCAAAACATAATGTAATATCGTGTACACTCTAAGTACATTTTGTATGAATCCAAGTTTCCAAACTTTGGGGCTAATTTCAGTTTTATCAAAACACAGCCTAACCGAGATGAACTATTCAAATCACAGAATACAACGATGTTCCGTCAGAACACATTCTCCCCATCAAAACACAGTTTCTTTCCAATTCTTACAAGGGCTTCTCCTTTCTCTTTAAATATGAACAGATGACTCTCTATTTCTACACGTGGTACACAATGGCACATGAATACATAGCTATAACTAGTTATTGAAACCAGCCAACAACAACAAAAAAAGTACTATCCCAGTGCTCACGAAATCATAGCATACGGCTGTTAATTACCACCGTTAGATTACATCACTAAAGCACTAAAACATTTTGAGGACCTAGACTACAATACAGTCAAGCACAAATTGACTCATTTGCACCAAGAAATTCAAGAGGGAGTGCGAAAATTTGATGTTAAAAACCCATACCGAACTGCCTCATAACAAACACAGCCAGCTAGCTGCAGTGGCATATTACAACACAGTTGAAAGAAAAAAGCCCAAAAGATGGTTTTAAAAATATTCTCATGTATATTTTACAAAATTCAGCATCATTAAAATAGATGCATTACTCTAACGTTTTCAAGTCTAATTTTTCCAACAAGAGAGTCAAACAGAAACCGAACCTTGGATAAGGATTTCCCTTCACCACTTTCTGTCCATATTTTCTCCATTTGTATCCATCGTCCAAAAGATCAACTTCACTTCTTGTCTGCAAGACAATTTTCGATTCTGTAACCGTTTGGTGTGTTGTCGCCAGACTTGATTGTCCCGTATCCGTGTTCCTGCAGCCCAATTGGATGGATTTCATGTACATGAAAATTTTGGGGAAGGGGCAAGTACGTGCACACAAATATACTGTATTATTTTACCTTCTTTTGGCATCTGGTTCATTGCCATCCCCCCTATCTACTGCAGTATCTTTTCTTTCATCATTTCGACCAGCAACAGGATGGTTCTCCATAGCCTGTTGGGCAGTTGTGGCCTCAGCTTGGACGGTCATAGCGGCATTTAACCCATCAAACTGCGTCTTAGCTTGTGGGGCAGAAACGGGCTTGGTTTGAGAGTTTGTCACTTTATCCAAAGCACTATTGTCCTTTCCCCGTTTTTGAGGTTGGGGTGGGTCGTGATTGTGCTGGCCTTTATATGTAATCTCTGATACGCGGCCATCTAGAGACCGTTCCACCTTCTTCTTGACAGGGCAATTAAGATGTGTGCACTTGTAGTAGCTCCGAGGGCATTCACTTGCCTTGACATGCTTCTGCCCATACTTTCTCCAGTTATAACCATCGTTAGCCGGTTTATCACCAGAACCCTGACTAAGTCTTTTCTCAGATTGAGAAGCTTCAGATGACTCAATCTTCAAACTCTCTGTTTCCGATGGTAGATTATTTGTCTGCTGTTGGGAAGAGTTTTCTGCAGCATTTGTAGGCGCGGAACTCTGATATTCAGTTTGCATTTGCTTGAAAGATTGGGAAAAAGCTGCCTGAGCAGTGACGTGCGCCAGCGCTTGCTGGTGGGACATCCCGAAAGGGCTCTGTAAGAAACATCAAGCAATGATCAATTCCTCATTACACACCAATTTTGTAAATTTACAGTAATGCACGTGCAATCATCCAGATAAAAATATTCTATTCACTGGAAATACTACGAAAATAATGAGCTTTATGTCAACGTCCTTGCAGAAACTAATAACCTATGAATGAATCCCATGTGCAGAACCAATTTCGGGAACCCTAAAAATCATGTATCTGATTCCCCATCAAAATACAATAATCAGATGTTTCTGGACAAAGAGAACCATCAAGTTTCAGATTGAAGAATTCCTCAGTCTTGCCGCAAACTATTCAGCTCAAATTAGGTAGTTGAAATCACAGAATCATGCTAAGCCCCAAATTCTAGGGTTTGAATTTCTTCCCCAAAATTTTCCAATTCCACCAGTAATAATCATAATGAATTTAAACACCACCAATAACCGAAAGATTACCTGAAGGGGGGACAAAAACCCAGGCGAACTAAGGAACCCAGGGCTGAGCCCCGGCGGAGCGACGAACAAGGAGCTCAAATTCTCCATCTGCAGCGGCGGCGGCGCCACCGCCAAATTCATCGGCCTATTCATCTTATTCCCGGTGGCGCCCTCCCGATTTTTCCCACCACCACGATTCTCATCTTTACCCGAATCCCCACCCGGCGGAAAACCCTTATTCGCCGCTAGCGGGGACGCCATGGCGCCAGCCAGCAGCTGGGAGAACGAGAACGGGCTATTCTCCGGGAACAAATTAGACACCAGCGTCATCGGGCCGGGGCTGAACCCGGGGCCCGACCCGGTCAGAAACTCCATAGAACCTCGCGGCGGGACGAGAATAGTCGGCTTAGCTTTCGCCGCCGCCGCTGTAGATGCGTCCTCTACACCCTCCCCCATTTCCCGACCCCCAAAACCGAAATCCCACGGTTGATTTACTGATAAAATTAAAAAAATTGGGTCTTGGCAGCAGGTAACGCTCACCTAACTGATGGTGCAGGCAGAAGAAGGGATTGATGAATGGATAGATGCACTGTGGCACTTGTGAAAGGGGAAAAGGAAAAGTGGAGCCCGATTCAGCATTTAATAATTGTTATTATTAGTATTACATTGGAAAATTGTGTCATAAATTAAGAGGAATAGCAACTTGGTTGTGTCGTCGTCCTCGGCGTCGGTCGTCTCGTCAATGGCGTAGAGACAGAGAGGATGAAAGCTTGGACGGTCCAGGGCGGATTGTGCTGGTGGATCAACGGTGTACGCTTTTCGAGGAGCGGTGGTCCCGGGAGCTTTAAAGAATGGTGTGGGGTTAGGACAGGACTCACTCACAAGGGTCCGGTTATGTACACACAATAATTTTCCACAATAACACAAATTTAGGGGCACATCACACGTAGAATAAAAAAGAAGAAAGAAGTTAGGGGCACTCCCTATATTTTTACCCATTTTACCCTTGTATCAAATGGAAAAAATACTAAAGGCACTCAAATAATAAAACCCTAATACCCAAATTCAAAACACACGATACACCACATAACACACACCAATGGGTTAGAGGAGCCACGACCACCGAGATTGAGAGAAGAGCTCCCAAGCCACAACCACGGTGAAAGATGTCCGGCTTTAGGATGCACGCACGGCGGCAGCAACCGTGATGGACGCTTGGGTGGGGAATGGCCATGTCTATTTTTTTTTCTTTCTTTTTTGTGCAGCAGCAGTAGCAAACGGCCATGGCCTTCCATAGCCGTATGGAAGCGAACGGCCATACGTGGCCGTTTGCATAGATGGCCGAACGGCCACCATTGGCCCTTTGTGAACTTTGAAGGCCGGCCATTGATGGCCGGTAGAGGTGTTTGTTTTTTTTTTCTTTTTTCTTTTTTCCTTCTACATAGTTCGTTTATGTCCTTAAGTAAGTAAAGTAGATGAGAATGAGAACTGCTCATAGAGCAGATAAAGTAATATAAATATAAACACTAGCATCTCAACTTCCAAAATGCAACTATATTAAAATAAGTTTCTTTCAGGGAGTGCATGTGTGTTTGGGGCACTCAAATTCCTACACTGAGAAAGGCAAATAAGAAACCAAACGTGGTGCATACTACTGATCAGAAAGAGTTGGCATGATATATGCATAATAATGACCTTCATGTACCCAACCTCTGTGGGAACCAGAACACTAGATAAAAAGACAACAAATTTCATTATATTACTAGAATTAATATCTGCCTACAAAAAAAAGGGAAAAAAAGAACCATAGTGAACGGCCATGCCCAGCCGTTCACTCCTTGTGAGGATCGGCCACTGATGGCCGACCAGTCTTAATGGCGAGCGGACGTTGATGACCGTTCAGGTATTAAAAGATAGATAATTGTACATAACGACCACTCATGGCGGATCCTTACTTATTCTGAACGGCCATAGGTGGTCGACGAAACCACTGCCCATCGACCAATAGTGGCCAATTTCTGCAAGTCGCAATTTTAATATACAGAAGTAAAGTTTCAATATGCTAAAGGAATAAAACGCGAAATGTGCCTCTAAAAAGAACTTTGGTGCCCCTTACATGATTATATTAGTAAGGGCATTAAGGAGATTTTAAATGGCATTGAGTGCCCCTAACATTATTAGTGTGTATATATCCGTGGCCCACTCACAATGTAGTATAGCTGGAAACTGGAAGCCTTGAATAGTGGAGAGTGGTTTTCATATCAAGAAAAATGTTGAAATTGTGACAATGGACATGGCAATAATTGGTCTTAAATCTTAATTAAGTAGTGCTGTAGTGCTAGCTTTTCTAGACTCAACATTCAACAATAAAGTCTGATTAACGTTTGAATTTTCAGAATATTTTCACTCCAAAAAGGATTTGATTTATTGATGTTTTTTTGCTTAACGATTTCTTGATGTTAAAATTGTTAGCAGAATTAAGCATAATTATTATAAAAATTAAAAAAAATATATATATTGTATAACCAAATAATCATGCGACTATATACATTAATACATATACTCGTGACCGACATGATGTCCTTGCAGCTGGCGTTTCCATGAGCTAAAGGGTGTCCACCAGGAGTGGATTTTGGGTGGTGCTCCTGGGTCTGCACCGAATGATCCAAACCATTGATGTATTAAATGAACAGTGTAGATTGATCACCAGAATAGGGTTCACAGAACTCCCAAAGAATCACCACTTAATTGAGCTTGAAGATGATTGAGCCAAATTCAAACAAATACTCGGTGAGTCCCAACTAAAATATCTTACTTATTTTTTTGGAAATTCTATTATAAATATCTTCTTTTATAAATGAAAATAATTTTAATCTCTAACAATTCTATGAACCTTTCGTATATTCACAAATAAACTCTGACTTAATTCACGTGTCCAACAATAACAAGACAATATAAATTAAATGGGACGGAAGGAGCACCATCTAGCCAAATGGAGAGAGTCCAAACATTACATAAACGAAATTAACATACAACATTTAACTCGCTAAAAACTTCAACCTAATTAATCATTCTGACTAAATTAACCAAAGGAATTTCCAGTCCTAATCAATCTAAGGTTCGCACTCACTGAAGAGTGAAGGGTAAATACTACTACCAAACACTCCTCGTATGTGCAGAAAACAATCATATGACTATTTCTAATCCGTAGCAGTAGGTTTTATGATATTTTTTGAAAGATTTTAAAAAAGAACCATTTTTTTTTTTGTCTAAATTTTAGAATTAGTTCAATCAATCAAGTCTCCTCAACAGATACTCAACCTGGACTTGCTTTGTCAATGGCATAATCCAGTCTCCATATACCTCCGCCACTAGGATCGGGTTTATCTTGTATACTAATTTTTGGTCATTATTGCCTTCGTCCATGCATACCTCTTGCCCGTACTTTTTGGTTTTTATTTCCACCCTCTTCTCAATTGCCTTCTCTATTGAAGGGTATGTTAGCAACTCCATCAGTTTTTCTCCATCCTGCAACCGAGTTCAGTGAGGTTAGCAGTACTTTTAATCAAGTATAGCCTAGTATTTGATTTTTTTTAGCATAATATAAATGTTTGATGTGCAAAGATCGAGCTTTTAATGAAGAACTCAATGCGTGGCTACTTTTGCTCAAATTTTCCAAGCTCAAACTCATTCTAATATAATCCCATTTCTAAAACCCTGAGGAACCGAGCTTGTTGTCTTGATTATCTGAGAATTGCATTTTGGAGAATAATTACAGCACGGTATGCGGATACACTCACTTTTGCTTGGATGGCAGCTCTGTAGACATCAGGGGAGGCTCGAAATTTAGCTTCTGCAACAAACTTGCCATAGTGGATACGCTTGGACAAGACCTGTAACCAGAGTTATGAATACAGCGAATCTCAACAGACGAAATTGAAACATCATGAATAAGGAATTTGAATTTCACGAAAGTTGCAAAATTGGGCTTTTAATTCAGTACATGAAATGTCAACTGGGACCCTAACATTTTCCCCAGATGTAAATAAACAATCAAGAGTATAGCACAAGACTGAATCAGTTCAAATGGACCATTCTTTTGATTCTCTAACGATATTTCCTCGCTGTATCAATCAGAAAGTTCACTTTTAATCACTATAATGTCTTAAAAAAGACAAACCTGCAAGCAAATTGTGTCACAGACTGCAGCTGATCCATAATTACCATCATCACCATCTTTGACAAGCCTTGGGAGAATATTCTTGAAATACATATTCCACACTTGTCCATTAATATTGATTGAATCTGCTGCTGGATGAAGGACCTGTAAAACATTTCAACCATGTCCTCTCTTAACAGACACAAACAATACTAAGCCAGTGGAAACATGTATGATATTCACATATGCCATAATATGAGCAGATACTAGTCTAGCAGTCAAATGTAGTGCTAATCCTCGAAAAAGGGGATTATTTTAGTGGATTAGTTTATCTAACATTGTTAAATAGGCTTGATTTTATACCTCAAATATCATCAAGGACTCAATTCAAAACCTTTTAAACTGTTGGATTATCCATGAAAGTAGAAACCATCTCTATTGTCCTAATTGTTCACATCGAACATGCATTACTAGTATTATCCTATTTGAAATAAACAGTAGATTTTCTAGCTCTCAAAATTTATAAGGCCTTAGACTAGTAACGTACCCTTGGATACTGCAGTGGGGGCAACAGTGGCTCGGGTAAATCAGCAGGGAAGAAAGGATGTTCGTCAGGACTCTTATATCTTCCAACCTACATTAGTCAGCAACTACATTCATATGTACACGCATTCTTACAATTTCAAAGACCAATTTAAAGGCTCAACTTACTTTTGAGTGAAGCATTTCGGTTTCTTTCACCATGTACTCAACCAAAGAACCATGGAATCCATCCATGTGAAAGGCGTTCGGATCATATGCCTCAGAATTGTAAGAAAATTGAGCTCTCTCCACTAGACTGTATATAATGCTATCCTCCTGCCGTATCAACGAGTTTCTAATACCCTCAAGCGTGTAGCTTTCAGTTTCATCTACCCTATATTTCCTTCCCGATCTAACAGAAAACAATATCACACTACATTACAAGTTCAATTGACCGGGTAGCGTAATTATCCAAAAAAGGAAGAGCACAACACACTACACACTAAAATATAATCTACAACTATGGAGAATCCGCCATAAAAGGATAAAAAATCGCGTCCTTGAAAGACTGAATGCGTATCCACCAATTAAACTTAATATACAATGGTTCTTCGGCAATTCGATCGATATCAACAAAAATTTGTCTGTAAATCATTCTTTACTAAAATCAGCACTGACAACAAAATCCCGCGAAAAAGCAAAAAAGCAAAAATCTCCAATCCAACACCTACTAGCACCGTACCCAACGGAAGATGCGGAAGCGTGAATCGCCCTCGCCTGAATGCCATTCCTCGTACACCTCTGAATGCGAAACCGAAAGGCACGGCACGATTGCATAACTGGACGGCGATTGGATCCACCAATATTGCAACTCCGGTAGCCGAGCGCGGTGGAAGCAGCGCCGTCCATTAGCTTTGCTTCCATCTTTATTTTTATTTTATTTATTAAATGGGAGAAAATGCTGATTACTTTATACTCCTCCGAACTTAAGAAGTACTGCATCGGCCTTCGGTTGGGAAGTGTACAACTTACTACAAGCAATCTCTTCCGGGCATATTGACCCAATAAACGTTGGGCCGTTGTAAGATGTATCTGAGTCTATACAGTAGGCCCAATTAAAAAGACACTGCTCTATAGATTATTTTGCGCAAAGGCGAGCATGCAGCCAGCCATGCACGGTTGAAGTTGTTGACACAATCAAATTGTGTTTCTCACAATATCAGGCTATATACTGAAGTGTAAATTACACTGTGTAATAACACTGATGTTTAATTTTATGTGGTTTGTGACTTAATAATTCCGTAGTTTTTATAGTATAATAATAACATTGATTGAGTAAATAAAAGATTAATTGAATTTAAAAAAAAAATTAAAAAATTAAAAAACAGGTCCTACCGGGAGTCGAACCCAGGTCGCTGGATTCAAAGTCCAGAGTGCTAACCACTACACCATAGAACCTCGGACGGTGATGTAGAATGAAAGAAAATATTTCTTGTAGCACCAGCTAATTTTGGAAAGCTGAGAAATGATTTGGTGCGATGGGATTACGAGCCTGAAATCAGTTTTAACCCATGGGCCCGTGGTTAATGCTCCATTACACAGTGTATGTGAGCTTTTTTTTTTTTTTTTTGGGTAAACATGACACTTATGTGTCGGCAAAGGTGTGTGGGAGCCCAAACCACACAAATTAAAAAGGGGGATAAAGGGAAGGGATAGAGCGCATGGTGGAATTCGAACCCCAGTGTATGTGAGCTTTGATATATACTTCTACTCCACAATTCCACATAGCATAGAGGGATGTAGGACATCATAACGATGAAATGAATAATAAATTAGTTAAAATTAATTATTTAATAATTTTGATGTTAATTTTTGTTCTATAATAAGCTGATTTATATTTATATATATATAATATGTAACCTTTTATCTATAATATATTTTATGAAAATTATCATTAATTTAAAGGATTATTAAATGTATAGGAGTATATTCCGGCCTCTGGCTTTTCTAAAAAAAATGTATAGGAGTATATAGGAGTATTAAATGTATATATGCAGTAAAATCATTTTTGTCCCAAAGTATTAATTTCACCAGATTCGACATCCGTATTGTGAGTAATTAATTTGACTGGAACATAAACAACAGCAGAATCTGCGTAGTGCCCAATTATTAGTAGCGTAATTACACCTTCAATTCTTCTTCCCTCTGTATGTGCATCTACACCAGTTTATGCATCCTCGCCGGAAATATTCATCCGTAACCATGTCGTCCTCACCGATTAACACCGCCGCTGCAAAACCGTACGACGTCGCAATTCTCGGTGCCTCCGGATTCACGGGACGATACATTACCCGTGAGGCTCTCAAATTCCTGAACTCTCCAAATTCGCCTCTCAAAACCCTAGCACTGGCCGGCCGGAACCCGGCAAAGCTCTTCAAAGCCATGTCCTGGGCTACCGGAGCCGCCAATCCGCCGGCAAATGTATCGATAGTCGTCGCGGACGCCAGCGACCCGGTTTCACTCGCCAGCCTCGCCGCGAAGGCGAGGATCATCATCAACTGCGTTGGACCGTTCCAGATACACAGCCAGCAAGTGGTGGCGGCCTGCATCGATCAACGCTGCGATTACTTGGATATCTGCGGCGAGCCGGAGTTTATGGAGAGAATGGAGTTAATGTACCATGAAAAAGCGGTGGAGAGAGGCTCCTTGGTGGTTTCCTCCTGCGGATTCGATTCCATTCCGGCGGAGATCGGCCTGCTGTTCCATCTCCGCCAGTGGAGGTCGTCGGCGGCGCCGAATCGTGTGGCGTCATACCTTCAGTCCGATAGGAAGATGGTCGGTAACTACCCGACCTACGAAGCGGTTGTCATGGGGTACGCCAATGCCGGGAGTTTGGCGAACATTAGAAAGTCCAGGAATAAAAGTCCCCGTCCCAAAATACCGGGACCTCCACCTTCGCCGCACTCCGAATCCGTCGTGCAGCGGCAGAGCCACCTCGGGCTCTGGTCCGTCAATCTCCCCGTGGCCGACGCCTCCGTCGTCCGCAGAACCCTAGCCACCCTCACCGCCAACCCCGGCGGCCTTCCCGGAGTGAACGAATCTTCCGATCATGCCGCCCGGCGCCGATCCTTCTGGTCCTCGATCAAACCAGCCTATTTCTCCACAAAAGTGGGATCCAAATCCATATCCGGACTCCTACCATTCCTCACGCTCGGATTCTTCCTCAACAAGCTCAGCAGATTCTCCATCGGCAGATGGCTGCTCCTGCAATTCCCCTTCCTGTTCAGCCTAGGTCTGTTCTCGAAGCGGCGGCCGACGGAGGAGGAAATTGATCAGGGAATGTTCAGTATGTTCTTCGTCGGGGAAGGATACGGCGATGGGAGGGCGGCGGCACGGCCGTGTACGGTGGTGGTGACGAGGGTGACGGGGCCGGATATGGGGTACGTGACGTGTTCCATGGTTTTGATCCAGTGTGCGTTGGTGGTGTTGGAGGGAAGAGACAATTTGCCCAAGGGCGGTGTTTATACACCGGGAATTGTTTTTGGGCCGTCCGATCTGCAGGAAAGGCTGGAGAAGAACGGCTTGTCGTTCGATCTGATTACGAGGAAAGTCGTCGATGTGTAAGTTTAGGGTCCATGTTAGCTTGCTTACCCACATGTTTATTTTTCATAATTAAGATTTATAATTATTGTTTACGAGTATTATGATATTAGTACTCTTAATTCTTGTGGACACCCTTTATAAAATACAGATATGGATGATAGGTATTATTTTATGGTGTTTAAAATTTTTGTGATGAGGACGATTTTTGTGATGTTTGTAAAATACCACAAACATCACAAATCTACATGTGCTGGCAATGCAGGGCCGATAAAATACTACTCCGTACTAGAATGATTTTTATTTTATTTTTATTTTTTAAAGGATAGAAGAATTTCCAAATGCTACTTAAGCCAAATAAATAGGAGAAAACATCTTCGGGGTCTGCAAATAAAATGGGGCGTATGTGTTTCATCAGAAGGTATAGTATGTTATTATTCAATTTCAACCAGTTTAATAAATTGATATAAAGAAAATAAAAATTAAAAATTAAAAAGAAAAAGAAAAACGAAATATGAACAAAGTAGTGATCAACCTTTCGATAGTTTTTCCCTTGCTCCCCGGATGTATATACAACAAGCAGCGATCGACCGCTTGAGTGTGCCTTTCCTTGATGCGTTGGTGGTCCGTGTTCTTGGCAAGAATGTTGGTTTCACGGTCATGCAAACACGGTTACAGGAAATTTGGAAACCAAAGGGCCACATGAGAGTTGTGGATGGCGATAAAGGTTACTTCTTGGTCAAGTTTGAGTCAGCGGAGGATCGCCGACATGCCCTTTTTGACGGACCATGGTCGATCTTTGGTCACCATTTGGCGGTTGCCCCCTGGTCCAAGGACACACATGCCACCGCAGGTTTGATCACGAAGACGTCCGTGTGGGTGCGTTTCCCGGGTCTCGACCCTATTTTATATGAGGAAGATATGTTGATGCTCATTGCTACAATGGTAGGGCGACCATTGCGTGTGGACATTAACTCTAAAGATTTGAATCGTGCGCGTTTTGCTCGGGTCTGTGTGGAACTCGATCTGAGCAAGCCTGTGATTGGGAGAGTTATGGTTAACGACTGTTGGCAGAACGTTGCCTATGAAGGACTACATCATATCTGTACAACATGTGGTCGATTTCGCTTTGATTTGGGTGACTGTGTGCACCATGGCAGGTCGGCTGTTCTTCCAACCGAGGCGCCTCCCGAGGATGCTCAGCCAGGGGATCCAGTGGGCCTTGGAAATCAATGTGATGCTGCGGAGGTTGATACAGCAGGGGCATCGACAGTTGATGGGAATGCCCTTCCATCGGATGATGAGACTAACCCAGTCCCCATGGACATTGCTGCGCCATTGGCTGTGCAAGGCCCTTTGGTGACTCATGGGGATTGGATTATGGTTACCCGACCCCCCCGCCCTCGTCGAGATGGCCAGAAAAATAATACACGAACGCCTTTGCAGGATGTGACGAATAAAGTGGACAATAGGGCTCTTGTGCCCCCTGGTGCACAGGTTTCCAGCAGGGGTAAGGAACTGGTATCCTATACCTCCGTTGATGGAGGGGCAGACCTGCTGCCCGTACAGAAAAGGAACAAAGGCAAGCGGCAACGTCGATCCTTGAAGATTGGCCAGTCGTCAGGTCAGGGAAACGATGGGGCACCCTTGGAGGTTGGCCAACAGAACTCTTTCCTTGCATTGACTTGGGGAGAGCATGACAGGGAGGAGACGCAAATGGTGAATGGCTCGCAGGCTAGTCCCAATGTGGTTTCCCAATGATTGAGTTCTACGACTTTACGGTACTTGCATGGAATATTCGTGGCGCCATGCAAGCAAATACCCATCTTCACCTAGGGGATATGTTGCGGACTTTAAGGCCGTCAGTTTTGATAATTATGGAGCCTCGTGGTCCTTTTGATCGACTCGGGGTTCAACTTTACCGATGGAATTATGAGGCGATCCATGTGGTTGAGAGTGTCGGGCAGGCTGGGGGGCTTTGGCTCCTTAGACGAATCGGCCAGCAGTTGACGTTTCAAGTCACGCTCGTCATGTCGCGCATTATCACCATGCGTATTGCTCATGGGAATGTTGCCTGGCACCTTTCGGCGATATACGCTAGTCCTCGGGCGGGGGAGCGTGTTGGGGACTGGAATGACATGAGACAGGTCGGCTCGACTGTGCATGGGCCATGGCTTGCGATTGGTGATTGGAACGATGTTTTATATTCGTCTGAGTCGAGTGGTTTTCCCCATGACCATCGGCGGAGCAGTTTGTTCCGAGACATGTTGGAGGATTGTGGTCTTCGGACAATCCATACAGTTGGTAATCAGTTTACTTGGCAACGGAATAACTCAGGAGGATCTTTGGCTCGCAAACGCCTTGACCGGGCAGTTGCTAATGCCGCTTGGTCGTCCTTGTTTCCTGGAGGTATGGTGGAGACTCTTTCTCGACGGGTTTCTGATCACCATGCGCTTCTCATGAGGTGCTGCCAGGCATTTGGTGGAAGTGGGGAAAGGCCGTTTCGATGGGAACTTGCTTGGTCTACCCACCCACATTACAGTCATGTTGTGGATGCGGCTTGGCATGGGGGAGATCATTCTTTTTGTAGTCGTGTTCAGCAAGTCCAGGAGGCGTCTAAGTACTTTAACAAGCATACATTTGGTCATATCCGTCAAAGGAAAGGCCGATTGCTGAGGCGACTTGCAGGCATCCGCAGGGTACTTGCTAGAGTTGATTCTGCAATTCTTCATTTATTGGAGGCTAAGTTGTCTAAGGACTTGGATGAGGTACTCCGGCAAGAGGAGATGTCTTGGTTTCAAAAGTCCCGTGACAAGTGGGTTCGGCATGGGGATGGAAACACTCGATATTTCCACTCCCAAACTATGATTCGGCGGAAGAAGAGCACGATACTGGGACTGGAGATTGATAGGACCTGGACCACAAGTGATGCCACTCTCCAGGCTCATGCTCTTGGTCACTTTAGTTCGATCTTTGCAGTCTCGGTCAGGCCTCCTTGTCCGCCAGGGCTACTGGTGCCGCTGCCAACCTTGCCGGATGGGGCGGAGCTTGCTAAAAGTGTGGGGTTGGAGGAGGTCAGCGTGGCGGTGAAAGAAATGAAAAGCCACTCGGCTCCAGGTCCGGATGGGCTGCCCACAGTTTTTTACAAATTGTACTGGACGTCCATTGGGGCGACTGTGTGGAAGTTTGTTAAGGACTCGATGGAGTCAGGATGTTTTGATCCGGCTGTTGCCTCCACTTTCATTTGCTTGATTCCGAAGGTTGATGTCCCGAGGGAGATTCGCCAGTTTCGTCCTATTAGCTTGTGCAATGTGAGCTATAAGATATTGACGAAGGTGTTGGTAAATCGTTTGCGCCCGCTACTTCAGAGTTACATTGGTCCCTTTCAGTCAGCTTTCTTACCTGGGCGTGGTACGGCGAGCAATGCCATTATTTTGCAAGAAGTTCTTTCGGTTTTCAGGAACAAGAATCGCAAGGCTCAATCTATTCTATTGAAAATAGATCTAGAGAAGGCGTACGATAATGTACGATGGGACTTTCTGGAGGAATGTCTTCAAGAAATGCGACTCCCTCAACTCCTGATCCGTATCATTATGTTTTGTGTGCAATCGCCGACTTATTCTATTATGTGGAATGGTTCGGCCCTGCCTGGCTTCACACCGGCAAAAGGACTTCGGCAAGGTGACCCTCTCTCTCCTTATTTATTTATCATTGTTATGGAGAAGCTCTCTAGGGCCATCGTGACGAGTAGGGGTGGGCGTCGGGTCGGGTTTGGTGGGTTCGGGTTAGTCGGGTTCGGGTTAATCGGGTCGGATAGAAAAATAAATTACCCGCCCATTACCCGACATTGGTGGGTACCCGACATGTCGGGTACCCGATCGAGTCGGGTACCCACTTCGGGTACCCACTCTTTTTTCTAAAAAATTAAAGAAAAACCTTTTTTAAAAAAAAACTATTAAAGAAACTTTGATAAATTCAATAATCACCATCATGATTTACAATTTACAAATTAATATGAATGAGAACATACTCATTCATTAACAAATAAAAAACAAGAATTGACTAATAATATTTCGAAAAAAATAGGGATTGAGGTTTTACCCTTTTGGTTTGCATAAAATTATATAATTTGAAATACTAAAAAATAAATACTCTCTAAATTGTGGGAATTTTTTTTTAAAAAAATAGACATTTTTAATAAATAAAATAAACTATTTTTTTTAAAAAAAAAGTCGGGTAATTCGGGTACCCGATCGGGGAATTCGGGTTCATTTGTAAAACCCGATACCCGACCCGATCTACTAACTTCGGGTTCGGGTACCCGACTTCGGGTTTTTTCGGGTTCGGGTACCCAACCCGATCCCACTATTTTTCGGGTTCGGGTCGGGTACCCGATTAACCCGCCCATTTGCCCACCCCTAGTGACGAGAGTGGCTGAGGGCCAATGGGTGCCAGTGTCTTTAGGTCGTGGTGTTTCTACGATTTCCCATCTCATGTTCGCTGACGATTTATTACTCTTCTCTGAGGCGTCCGAATCTAGTATTTGCTGCATGGATAATCTCCTCTCGGTCTTTGCCGCCCAGTCGGGTTTAAAAGTTAACCCACGTAAGTCTTGTGCCATGGCATCTGCATCCGTTCCCTCGGCTACTGTTGCACGCATACAAGGCCTGCTTAATATTCAGTTCTCGGACAATATTGGTCAGTATCTTGGATTTCCACTTATGACAGGGTTGCCTCGGGCTAGTCATCTGGAATTTCTTGTGGATCGGTTGCATGCCAAAATGGGAGCTTGGAAACGAGCACTCCTCAACAAGGCTGGCCGGATTACGTTGGCTCGTGCCGTCCTTAACTCGATTGCATCATATGTTATGCAAATCATGTGGTTACCTTCAACCACCTGTGACGCAATTGACAGGCTTATAAGGAGGTTTGTTTGGAAGGATGTGCATGGGCGTGGCATCCACCTTGTGAACTGGGATGTCGTAGCTCGACCTCATAAGATGGGTGGGCTTGGTCTTCGGAAATGTCGCGACATGAACATCGCTCTTCTAGGGAAGTTGTATCGCGATGTCCTATGTAAATCTGCTCACGCCTGGACCTCTGTGTTCTTGCATAAATATGGATGCCATGAGGGTTTTCTTCCTCAACGGCCAGCCACCTCTCCTACTTACAAAGCCCTGCAACGGGTTGGTCCCTACCTTGAGGCTGGGTTCCGGATTCGGCTTGGCTCGGGAGAAACTAGTTTCTGGTATGGTAAATGGCCGCCGGGAGGTCCTTTAACTTCTCGAGTGGCCGATATTCACATCTCTCAGACTGATATGAAGGTGAAGGATATTTTTGATGGTTCTAAATGGCGTCTGGAGAGGTTATGGTCGCCCTGCCCCCAGTCTCTTGTCGATGAGCTTCGTGACTTCGGTCCGCCCCTTCTCCATCCGAATGCTATGGATGTGTTTTGTTGGATAGGCCAGGGTTCAGGCATGTATTCAGTGGCCAGTGGATATGAATGGATCTTGAGATGCAGGGGTTCCCATGATGAAGATGGGGTTGCATGGATTTGGAAGATCCACGGGCCGGAGAAAATCAAGGTGCTGCTGTGGTTATTGGTCAAACGTTCCCTTCCAACGAATTCTCTTCGCTTCAGGAGAGGAATGGCTTCATCTTCTACGTGCGTGATCTGTGGAGCAGCGGACGAGACTGTTTGGCATGCCTTGCTTCAGTGTCCCTGGGTGCTTCAGGTCCGGAGTTCTTTGGGTGTGCGTCTGCAAGCGGATATGCCGCTGCATGCTTTGAGTAGGGCGGCAGGTGCGCGTTACATGCAACATCTGTGCAGGGGCTGGAATGGCTTCTGCTGGGCAGGGTTTTGGTGCATCTGGAAGACGCGAAATGCGTTTTGCATGCGGGGAGAGGAGATCTCCATTCCTATGGTTCATTGTCAGATCCGAAGTATGGGAGCGGCGATGAATCGTGCTTATGGGGACAGGGTGACCCAGTGTCCGCTTCGACTTGTGACTTGGAACCCGGAAAATCATGTCGGAATTTTGCTACATGTTGATGGGAGTTCACGTGGTAACCCAGGGGCCGCTGGCTTTGGTGGAGTAATTCGCCTTGGCGATGGCCGATGGGTGGAAGGATTTACGGGGTTTATTGGTGTTGCTACTAACTTGGTGGCGGAATTATTTGGTATGTGGAAAGGCATGGAGCTGCTTCAGCGTCGGGGCATTGAGGCTGCTAGGTGTTTTTCGGATTCTCAAGAAGCTGTCAACATGGTTCGACGAGGGGTGCCTGCGGATCATCTTCTGGCTCCCTTGGTGCAACATATTCGGGATGCGCTAGCCTTGCGTCCGAACTATATATGGTCTCACATACTCCGAGAGGGCAATATGGTGGCGGACTGTATGGCAAAGCGGGGTTCCAACTCGGCTGATTTCTTCACGACATGGGCGTTCCCTCCGGATGACGCCCGTTCATTTCTTTCTGCTGATTTTGCGGGGGTTTGGTTCCCTCGGGGCTAGCTGATTGCTGTTGATCTTTTTATTTTACTTTCTCTCCTTCCCCTCCCCCTGCTGCAGTTATTTTTTAGCTTTTCCCCTTAGCCGACGTTTTTTCACGTCACCAGTTATCCAAAAAAAAAAAACCTTTCGATAGTTTTGGATGGATGAGGGTTTGTGGGTTCGAGAAGTTAGCTCAAATAAACGAGTCAAGCTCCAATAAAGAATTTCCACAGTTGTTTGTTCGTCAAGCTACTCGAGTTTATAATATATATATATATATATATATATATAATTACATTATATTATGTAACCGTATTGTTTTCGTTATGTATGAATTATTAAAAAATACATTAGTTATTAGTAATTATTATTGTGATTTATGGATATTTCATTATGAATATTTGAGTTAAATTAAATGAAAACAATAGTATTTTTTTTAATACAATTAGCGCCATACTCGAGCAAATTTTGAGCCATGTCATGAGCATTGACGACCATATGCTCGTGAGATGTATATGAGTTTTAATGATCTATTTCATCTTGAATTCGAATCAAAAAGAAATTCAAATTTGTTGAGCTGGAACCTACATAATTTTTCATGTCAATCTATTTGTTATGTTTTAAACTCGACTCAGTTTGATTTGTTTGCATCATGATAAGTATTTTTTTTTAAAAAAAAGAGGTTTTGTAATGTTTAAGGATAATGCGAATTGGAAAAAAAAAATAATAATTTTAATCAAATTAGTGATAACATTTTTTAAATGTTAACATCTATCTACTATAAAAATATGCTAAACATCAATAAAGGAGATGAAACGTTTTCCCCTAAACATAATGGAATGTGGAATTGTTAAAATGAAGCTATCAATCATCTAATCGTTAAATTATGTAAGGATCAAGTAGTTTCTTTAAAACTCTAGTCTCCCTTTAAAATAATTACTATATCAAACAATTGCTCAATTTGTCCCATTTAAATTGTCTTGTTTTATTTATGCACACAATCCAGTGCATTATTTTAATTGTTAATATCTCAAAATATATATACCAAAAAATTATGGAATATATATATATATATATATATTCTAAAACTACATGATTATACATTTCTAACAAGACGCAATTAGACTATTTTTTTCAAATATATAATTATAATAAAATCGAGTTAAAGTTAAACAATGAACCATACAAAAAATGTCAAACATGACAAGTATCATGAGACATGAGACGGAGAGAGCAATAGATAAAACCGTTCAATAAACATGACAATTTAGCTTATTAAACCAGTTCATTAAATAATCCATATATAAATCGAATCATACATTACAATTGCTCAATTAGACTTGAATATTTATAACTAAAACATTAATTTCTAAAGCAACTGATTAAATTTAATGTTTTTTCGCGCAATCAAATCAGTCCATCAACCGAACAACACTTCACTAGTTGAAACTTGAAACCTCTCATTGCCAGCTTGGCATGCCTGTGACCATATAAACGACAAACGACCAGTGGGTGACCATCACGTTAATCTGACCCTTCAACTTGCCACGTTATAAATAACACAAAAATCACCAATCGTTTGTTGCCTGTGTGGGTGACGACCGGGTGACCATAGCAGAGCCCATTTCCACATAAATTTAAAAATCGTTTTTCTTGTTCGAGATATGCTGCAAAACTCCTACGCCCTTTCTTTCCCCGTACCATAAATATTGAAAATCCCTCAGCACAACCGTCTCCGAGTCATTGAGCAGAATTTGCCAAAGTGTGGGTCGAAATTTAGTGCAGAAATTGATATTCATCAGCATCTGTGTTACTTGTTGTCTCGAATTTCTGTCTGTTTTACCTCAATTTTTTGCGTTTCACGATTTGTCTTTCCGAATCCCTAAAATCTGTGTATTTTTGGTAGTCGAGAGGATGTGGTTTGGGAGTTATGCTGAGACTGAGCTGCGATTGGATTGAGGTCAGTGTTTCCAGTGTGTTGATTGCTTATTTGTTGTGATCTAGTGCGTATGTTGCTTGAATTAAGAGTTTCTGGAATTTTTATGTGCGGTTGAGTTTTCCAGTTTTTTTAATTTAATCTTTTGATATTGTGGTGGAACCTCATTTTTTGAAAAATTCTAGTGTAGATTTTATTGCGCTCTGATAGGTGGAATTTGATGTATGATAGTTTTACAATAGTTAAGATATCTGATTTGTGAAATGTTGGCTGTGTTGGGAGCGAGGACAAGAGGGTTCATGGTGCATCTTTTTCACTTTAATATCTGAGTCATATTCAACTTTGTTTTAGGATGTCTTGATTTACTGTTTGAATGTCTATTTTTCTTCTCATTTGTTTTGATCATACAATAAAATTTTAGTTAGTTGTAGTTCTTTCGAGAGGTTTCTTTGGCCAAGGATCCAGAATCCTATGTTAGCTTGGGTGTGTGAAACAATGCGCGTTTCTGTATAGGTAAAAAGTTGCATTACTTACATAATACTACAAACACTAATAGTATGTATTCCATCAGTTTCATATTGTTTGTTGCAGGAAGGTAGTTGGAGTGTCACACGATTATATGAAACCGAGCAATATTACATTTGATATGATTGTCTTTTTATATTTTCATGTCAATTTTCAAAACATACAATGATGTGAATGTAGTAAAAATGCATGGGAAGAATAATTTGTGTTTAGAGTGTATGCATATTTGAAAGTGACTACATGTGTGCTATCTGAATTTGAGGCACTGTGGTTGAGTATGTATTGATATTTGATATTGAATACTTCGTATTTACTCATGAGAGAATTCATTTTTGTGGAACTGTATGTCGAGTATGACGGCTGTTTGATGGTTTTCTTCGGTTGCAATAAGCAACCAGAGAGAGTGCTAGCAGTTGACCTTATGAGTAAATATTGAGAACCTTTTCGCAGTTTAACAATTCCCAAGTTAACTACGACAATGGACTGTATGAAGAAAACACACACTTCTCTCTATACCTGTGCTATTTGTGTGCGTGAGGGTCTGTTCGTGTTGGCATTCATTCGTATGCTTGCCTTTGAGTTGCACATGTCTGTCCGTGTTATGTTCTGAATATTTCCGAGTTTGCAGATGCCCAGGGAATAGGAGTTTGCGCTAACTTCATTTGCATCATTTTGGATTCTTATCAGCTTCATGCGATCTAGTGCTTTTTTAGGGGAAATAACTCATCACTAGGGTCTAGGAGAATAATTTAGCTAAGCTACTCAGCTCATCTGCAACTTCATTAGTTACTCATGTCGTGTTATACTGTTATTAAGGATTCAGATTAAACTGGGTCAAATTTTGTTAACTTAATTGCAGCTTCCACTTGTTGAGTCTTTACTTACTGGCACTGCTTCTGGATACCTTATTGTCTTTTAATATGTAATTTTAGTCATCTTCTGCTTCACAGTGTTGTATGTCTGTGGTTTCGACTTGCATTTACTATGTATATACTATATAATATAAAAATAAACTCAAGTTTTTGTCCCCACTTACAGATGAGAAAATGAAGCTAACAAAGCAGTACAGGTGCATACACTCAGCCACTTGCCTTTGCACAAAGGGGCATCTGACTGAAGAAATCATATTCCTTGTCTTCAACCATCTGAACTGGAACCCCAAATTGATTGCAGCATTTTCCTGTGCTTGCAAATGGTTCGATGATCTGGCAAAGCGAATCCTCTGGAAGGAATTCTGCAAAACGCGTGCCCCCAAAATGATGCTCGACTTACAGTCCAGTGGAAGCCACAGCGTTGATGGGAACTGGAGGGCTCTTGGTAAGCTCCTCATTTTCTGTGCTGGTTGCACCAAGGATGGGCTGTTCAAAAGCAACCAAATCGCTGGCCATTTTGTGTACCGGACGCGATTCTCCCGGACATCGGGGAAGAGCTTTTTGTTGCCACAATGT
>JAOANR010000001.1:2291556-2584351 GCA_030278955.1 Hygrophila difformis | reverse complement strand
TTAAAATCTATGGACTGTTGAATACCTCAAAATTTTTAAAGATTTTTTAAAATTTGTATTAAATACACCTATATTTTTAAAAACTTTTTAAAATCTAAATTGAATACAACCCAACTTTAAAAGTCCAAAAAAAATCCTACAGAGTCTGAATTGAATACACCCACTATATAATATAAAATTATTTTCAGCTGAATAAGCAGTGCTTAATTTTAACAATGTATTTGTTCAAAATCATTTTGGATTGTTTAATTATATTTTGTTCGCATAAAATTAGGAAAAATTGATAGAAATATCCTTAAAAGTGAAAAGTTTCAAATTTGTTATTTTATTTTAAACTATTCTTTGAATTGTGTTTTACTAACTTCGCAATTTTCTCTTTTCACATAATTTAATATACATTTTTTATTATTAATAATTCAAATTGTGTATAACTAGTAACTATAAAAAATATATACTACTCATATTTTAAAATTATATAATTAGACGGGTTTAACAATATTTTATTTTATTTTATTATATATATATTTATCAATTCGATAAGTGATTGAGTTAAAATTGCACACCATTCCTTGTGAAACTCAACCAATGATGAGTGAGTTATGGCCTATGCCAAATTATTAAGTAACTTCTAACGTTAGGGTTCAAATATCCATCATACTCTTATTATATCTTCTTTTTACTGGCCTCAAACCTCAAATAAATAAATTAGAATGTTAGTTTTAGTGGGGTGTATTGGATTGAGACTCTACAGGATTTTTTTGGACTTTCAAAGTTGGGGTGTATTCAATCTAGATTTTAAAAAGTCTTTAAAAATCTAGATGTATTCAATACAGATTTTAAAAAGTCTTTAAAAATCTAGAGGTATTCAATACAGATTTTAAAAAATCTTTAAAAATCTAGAGGTATTCAACACTCTATGGATTTTAATTCTTTATAGATTTTAATGGATTCTCTTAAAAATTATAACTACACGAAATCTCTCTAAAATCAGCCAGACTCTTCATAGACTCTATACAAATCGGTCAACTCTAGGTGGAGTCTATAGACTTTCTAAATCCACCGACTTTTTAAAGTTCATAAAAATCTAGTATTAAAATCTCAAACAAATACACCCCTATTAATAATAATGGTGCAAGAATTAACCTTGGGTTCGGTTTAAATTTGGGTGTGACATTACAATTGAGTTCAGATGCAGATTCACTTGTTGATTGTATGTACGGTTATGATGTCATACTTTATTTTTGTGATGTCTTGATGAATTTTTCGGTCTAAACAGTTGAAATTGCCAAAAACATAAAATTGTATTAGCATAAGAACAATAATCACAAAAATAATAATGACCATCACACTATAGATAAACATCACAAAAAATCACTCCCACAACATGATTGCAAATGCTGGCAACTGCATAGTAACAACTTCCGTGACCTTACTCATTGTCAGAAATGACAATGGCTAGTTCTTAAAAGAAAAAGAACCAAGATCCGAACCCAAATTCAAATCCAATTGATATTCATAGATTTTTCATATACTAATTAAGGTTTGCCCAACAAAATAACAATTGTTTTTTTTGGTGAACAAAATAACAATTGTTAATTGTTAATAAAGTTCACATATTTGAGAATAAATCTTTACTTTTTGATATCAATATGAATCTTATAACAATTTGAAAACTTTGTTTTTTGGCGCAAACAATTTGAAAACTTAACTAAGATATACTAGTGTAATTTGTTTTAAAAATTAATCAAAATTAGATTGTCAAAAGGAAAATAAAGCGATTTGGAGGAGGGAAAGGGAAGACAACCAAACCCCGAACTATCTTTACCAAGGACCTCACACCTTTCGGTCCTTCACGCGTATCCATCCGTTGAAAATATTACGCAACCGCATATCTCAACCGCACATAATTTCCCAAGCCCCGTATATAAATGGTCTTCGTCTGCCACGGCTTTTCTTCGCATCCTCCAATCCTGTTTTCTCTCTACGGGCGATACTGGTTCTTGGTCGTTTTCCGCAGATCGCCTACTCTTTGCCTTGTAATTGTTTGTATAGTGTGGCGATTGACGCTTTTGCAATGGATTCTGAGATTCCTATCGGCGAGGTTGTTTTTCGTGCGCTTGTGGTCGAACGGCTAACTATTCTTCCGTCCACGGCGATAAAGTCTCGTGTTCGTTGTAGATCTGGAGTGTTTTCCTAAACTTGATGGATGTAATTTGGTGAGATTTTCTATTATGTTTTTGGTGTTAACATGTTCTTTATTTTTGTTGTTGATTTCGTTTGCAGTTGGGAGTGGACGATGAGCCAACGGTTTCAATGGGCTATTCAATTAAGAATTGAACAGTAACGCGTCAAGTAATTAATATGATTGGTATGTTAAAAAATATAGATTTATTTAAATTAAAGTATAGGCGTATTTTCAGACCTTAATCTTTCCATGATTTTTATGTAGGCTTACGATGCTGATATGGTTTTCTTGCATACCTAGACGACTTCTTTTCCGATCGTAGAAAGGATATGGTCCGAAGCATGGTGGCTGTTACGACTTACATTTGAGTGTTTGGTGTCAAAGGGAAGTCGCATTGGTATGCTTTAGATTCTCGCATATTTTTTGTGCATTGATGTTAGCCTCTGCTGTTGTGCTGTGAGTATGAGTCTAGATGCTATCTATGACTATGAGACCGCGGTGTAGCAGTGAGGTAATATACAGGTCTTTTCCATGATGGGTGCGCTCTCATGGAAGGCCAACCATAATAAAAGTACTACATTTTTCTTTTGTGGGGAGATGGTACGGGGGTTATGCCCGGCTCTCCCCTCGTCGTGTGGTGTTTTGTCTCTTTTTCTCGGGTCTCTTTTTCATTTCTCTTGCTTGCGCGCATATCCAGGAATATCATCCGTGATACCACAAGTAAGCATGAATGGTTCGCGTTGGGTTTTTTCATGCCACAAATATGAAGTTTAAACCAATTCAAGGTAAAAGAATGCTAATGTGATTTCAAGCGAGTTTTGCGATCAAGCAAATTTGGGTTCTTCTAAGGAGTATTAAACTATTAATAGACACCCATAATTCATCAGTCAATCTACCAACAACCTTGTATTTCGACCGATTCAGAACAGTGACATTGTTATGTCAAGCAAAGTTTTTTTGATCGATGAATTTGCGGGCACAATGCACCACGAAAACTATACCAGAGGTAATAATTACAATTCTAATTTTGTATTAATCACTACAGTAGTTTCTTAGATTATGATGAAGATCTATACCAACTCACGTCATGTTTACTACTTATTAGTTATTACAATGTTGAATTTCAATTGGGAGTTACTCTAGTTTTCCTTTTCCTCAATCATCTAGTAACTTATTCTGAATGCTTACCTGGTAGCAACACTATATATTTAAATTTGTATTCATATGAATATACTCAGTTCCTGACTTTCATCTAATAAGAATGTTAGGTTTAGAATTATCATATGCTTGACATAAATTTTATTGCCACATCAATTAGATTATAACCTTGTTTCCCAACAAGTTGAAAACTATTTCAATATAATTCGAGCGCCACTTATTGATTTTAACCATTATTTTGTCTAAGAATAAATTGAACACCATTGTGATATAAAACATTCTCTCTCTACACTTCATTCTACTGCGGGTCATATACCTGTATAAACATTGTTTGATGTATCATCTTGATTATATACAATGCCAAACACCAGTTCAATTCATTTGATTCTATCTATATATCTATATATATCCTTATAACAACATGTAGGGATACTCAGTTGAGAATATATGCAAGAATTTCTTCAATATATAGTGTTTTGCTTATCATTTAATGGGGGGTGAATGCCTGGTCCTATCTAAGTACAATGCAATAATGATTGTAATAGATCAGGGATCAACTGATTATTGTGGATGCTTGACCGGGAGTTGTGGATATTGGATTTGGATGCTTACAGCTTACCTACCAGTGTGTTTGAAGATCAAAATTTGGTTTACACAGAACTTCCATTTTGAAGTGGCATTATGTTAGCTCCCAAGTCCCAAGCCCTCTGGCTTGATTACCATGACTCATGATGATTTTCATGTTTTCATTGGATTCATCTATGTAGTAATTCCAATGATCATTTTTTATCCTGAGGTTCATTATCTATTAGAACATTATCTTTGGGGTTTGTTTTCACCTTCTTTCAAGGTATATATGAGTTGACCTTTTTGTGACAGGACACTCTTATTTAATCTTTTGCGTGTGCTTAGGTCCTTTGATTGTCTACAACAATAATAATTTTTTTCTCTGCTATATTCTCACTTGTAAGGAATTTTGAACTATAGTAGTACTATTAATCTTAAGGTTTCACCCTGTATTTGTTTATTTTATCATGGTACCTTAGTGATGAATCTTTCTCTTTTGCTCTTTTTGGATCCTTCGCGCTAGGATCAAAATATGTCTTGTGCCCATTGTTCTGCCCTTTGGTATTTTAATATCAGAATTGTTATAGTATTTTCCTTTAAACTGGAATGGTAACTGCAGGTATATGGTGAACAACGATGTTTTGATGATATGTTGGTGTTTTAAACTTGCGCTAATAACATGCACAAGAATTTAGGCTTGCACCAGGACAGGTTATTCTTTTGTCAATTTTGATTTACAATTTTCAAGCTGGACAACTAATTAATGTATCGGCTTAAAATGTCATCATTTATTATATAGTACTTCGGTTATTATACTACTGTAATTCTTGAATGGAAGCTAATGTTTCTAAATTTTGGTGAATTTACAGATTCTGTATAGTTGGCTTTTGAATGCTGTAGATAGCTTTTGGATGGGATTTTAAACCTGAGCAGTGAATTGATTACTTGGTTTGACATTGAATTTGTTGGTTTCTCTGAGTTTAAGAAGATATTCAGTTGCACGCAAGAAATGATGGCTTCACACTGGAAATGTTTGCTCCCAAACGTCCCCACCATTCAAATGGATAAAATCCAACTCTAAGCTTCCTTTTTAGAGAAGAGAGCCAAAGATATCCAATCATTCATTGGAAGGAAAATTTTGGGGACACTTTGAAGTTAAATACTTGCGTGGGAAGCACCACTTTAGTTATGGTTCAAGACACAACTCGGATTGGGCTCATTTGCATGACTTTCAAGTGTGGGCTGAAACATTTGCGAGGGAGATGGATCTGTAATTTCTTAGTAAATTTTTGGCATAGTTTTTATTGGTGGAAGTGTAAACTTTCAGCTAGAGCTTTGATAGAAGCACGCCCGATTTTGTGATATTTTAGCTGGAATAGGACACAGGCTTGCAGGTTTGGAACCGGATTTCAGACATTTTGAAGAAAGTTGACAGATTCTGAACTAGATATAATCCAATATACATTACACAAGGGGAAGATATAAGTGTGCAGGACACACAGCTAAATATCAAAGGAGTTTGAATCCAAGGGTGGAGCTTAAAAAGCCATGAGTTATGTGTGGGCTTGATTTGCAGGAAGTCTCCAATTGGATTGGCGTGTGATTATCTGCTAAGAGAACCTCCTTTTGTATTTGAAATAATAGTATTACAATAAGGGCCCGTTTGGTTTGGCTTTTGAAAAAAGCAGAAGCCAAAAGTAGAAGCAGAAGTCAAAAGCAAAAGCATGTCACTTTTGTGTTTGGATGGAATGTTTGAAAAGCGACTTTTTCTAAAAAATATGTTTGGATGAATAAAAATCAAAAGTGCTTTTAGAGTGTGGTAATTACCAAAAAGGCCATGCTACTTAATATGATAATAAGATATATTTATAGTGTAATTTATATTAAGTAGTGGGGGTATTTAAGTCCTTGCACATTTTACGAGGTGCTTTTGGCTTCTGCTTTTGGGAGAAACACCCCCTGGGCTGCATCTTCCAGAAGCACTTTTTTCGCTTTTCGAGGTGCTTTTGCTTTTTCTTAAAAGCCAAAACAAACACCTAATTTCTATTAGAAGTGCTTTTGGCAGAAGCAAAAGCCAAAAGCACCTCCCTAGAAGCCAATCCAAACGGGCTCCAAGTCTTATTATGACATCACTTTAGGAAAAAGTAAAAATATAAAACTGTGAAAAATAGAAAATGAGTAGAAGTGATTAATTATGTCATGGGATATGGGAATAGGAGGCCCAATCCAATTGGACTATATATATGACTCAACAATATCCTGATTCCTAAGCCACAAGGCAATTTGCTTTTCAGTGAGCCACAGAATATAGAATAGCACACATATCACTACTATGAACATACTCACCACTGCTACTGCTACTTCAGGAGTCAATCAATTAACTTCCTTCTTCAAATCGTTCCCCATTTCCAGTCCAATAAATGTTTCCACTCCATGCACAAGAAAGTTAAAGCTCACCGTGAGATCGAGCAGTAGCAGCGGCGGCCAAGGAGAGAATAAATCGGAGCGGCGGAGTTTCCTGTCGCTGGAAGAAGCTGGATTAGTGGATGTCTCCGGCCTCAGCTCTCACGAGAGATTCCTTTGCCGATTAACGGTACGAACTCAATCCTCTCATGTAATTGCATAATTATACTGTTAGGTTAATGAATTGGGGATAATTGAACGCATGGATACGATCAGATATCTTCGTTGAATCTGCTGAGAGTGATATCGGAGCAGGAAGGGTGTAGCATAGAAGATCTGAATGCTGGGAGGGTATGCGATTGGTTCCTCAAGGATAAGCTCAAGCGAGAGCAGAATTTGGATTCCGCCGTTCTTCAGTGGGATGATGATTCTAACATCGGTTCCTTATAACAGTAATTCCATTCAATTGCTTTCAAGCTGGTGTTCGTATTTTTACCGGCCGCTGCTTGCTAATGATCACCATTTTTCACCAGTTATGATTTCTTCTTCCAAGTTATTTACTTTAAATATTAAGGCGTGTTTTGCCGTTTAGGATTGGATAAGATTGATTTATCCATATAATTAATTTGTCTAAATTAAGATAAATATCATAATTGATCAATCATATTCTTTAAACTAAACATGTCATTGTTGAAATTGTTGTTTTCTCCAAGATTATTTTCCACTGGTTTGATATAATAAGTTCAGTAATAGAAAAGAACATTTAATTCAATGATTTATAAACTTATAATGTAGGAATAAGCACAATACAATTTAGTAATTAATTATTATTATTATTTTTTATCATTTAATGCTGATGCAAAACAGCACAAATATGTATTTTATTGTATTTTAATAAGACATTCAAAATGCCTCTTTTGGCTCATTTAGTCATGTACTTCAAGCTCATCGAACACTGGATTTTAATAATATACTATACATCTCTACAAGCAAGAAAGGGAGGAAAATAAAAACACCCAAAAAAAAGCATAAAGCAAAGGCTAGGAAAGCAAAAGCCCATGCACTTCAAATTCCAAGTTGATCACTTTACTTCACCAAAATCTCTTTAATAGCAACTTTATATATAATTTTCCCAAACTCCTCCCCAAGAAATCTCCATGGCTCTCCCAATTCTATTTCTCCTCATCAGTTGGCACACCATATCCCCAACACAAGCCAAATCTTCAGGCCAATGCAGGACTTCCTGCGGCCAAATTCCCATCGCCTATCCTTTTGGGATCGACGACGGCTGCGGCAATCCTTATTACCGGCACATCCTCGTCTGCACCAACTCGATGCAGCTCCACCTCAGGACACCATCAGGCCAGTATCCAATCAAGAACATCAGCTACTCCGATCCCCACCTTCTCGTCGCCGACCCATTTCAGTGGTCGTGTGAGGACGGCGACAACTTCCGCCCAACCAGGCCGTTCAGCCTCGACACCAGCACCCACTTCCAGCTGTCCCCGCAGAACGACTACCTCTTCTTTAATTGCAGCCGGGACGAGGTGATCATGGAGCCTAAGCCCATGTTCTGCCAGCGTTTTCCGGAGCAATGTGACTCAACCTGCGACACGTCTAGTTATCTTTGCAGGCACTTGCCCGGATGCTCGTCTACACTGCGTTCCAGCTCGTGCTGCTCGTATTTTCCCAAGGGGAGGGAGTCCTTGAGGATGATGCTCAAGCACTGTGCAACTTATACCAGTGTTTACTGGAGAAACCTCGGTGTAACGCCGGTGTATAATCAGATTCCTGAGTATGGGATCAGAGTGGACTTCGACATCCCTGTCACGACACGATGCTTAGCTTGCCAGGACGCGGCGAAAGGAGGTGGCACTTGCGGGTTTGATGCGCAAACTCAAGAATTCTCGTGCTTGTGCAACAGTGGAAGGAATTCTACTACATTCTGCGGAGGTGAAAATCTCACCTGAATTAAATACTCTGCCCCTCCTATTAGTTTCTTAGCTTGTAGTGCTGGTTCTTATATTTCATTTTATACAGGTCTCGATTCTCATAGCAAGTCTGCAGTGGTTGCAGGTATCAAAACCGGGTGATGTTTCTTCATCTAGTTGTAATGGTTTCTTGAATATCATTGTCGATTTAACTTGAATGTTTGTTAGGGACAGTGACGGCAGTTTCGGTGGTCGGGGCGTTTGCTGGCGCAGGCGTTTGGTACCTGAGAAAGATGAGAACAAAGGCACCGGTTACACATGGAGTCCAAAGCAATGAGAATAGACTTTTCTAACATTGTTAAGCTCTGCAAGCAAAGAATCTGAGACACAATTTACTTTTCCTTTTTTGGTCGTCCATTTTTTTGTGTGCTGTACAAACAATCTATTAAATACATTGAGGGTTCTTGCAATATCAGTACGTATTCTTGGGAAAGGGATTTGAGGGGAAAATTAAGGCTGTCAAAAGCCATCAGTATTCACTTGCACAATTGCACTGTGCTAAAAAAAAAAAAAAAAAAAACCTAGTCAAAAACCCCAATCAAAAACTCGCACATAATTTTTAAATAACATAGTAATAAGATGTTTAATGCAGACCTCACGACACAAGTCTGACGATGTCTAATCGGTAATACCAAATCCAGTGGATGTGCTTGCACTTGTAACAAATACTACTATTTGTTCCAATGTCGGGAATTGGGATTGAAAAATCAAGGTTTTCCAGACACTAAAGATAACAGTCGATGGTATATAATACGAACACAGAATACAGAATGATCATGCTGTTGCTGTCACTGAGCACACATTACAAATGAGGTGGTCAGAAAACAAGATCCCCAGGGTTCAATCTTACAACACTTCTTTCAATAGTCTTTTAGTCAGCTCTTTCGGAAGTCCCATTACACTATCAGTTCCTCCGACCTGTCAAACCAAACAAATCGCCTTCTCAGTAAACGAACATGAGTTTTTAACATTTCACGATGGTCTATTTGATCTTACAAACACCCATTATACTATTTATTTATCAGCAGTTTGGCTCCTAATGCAATGACCTATTCAGAATGGTGTTAGGCGTTGATAATTGGTGCCAGGTTTCATGCCATCTAGGAACCTGCCCTAAATTGTAACTAATGCCCTCAATAGGAGCATCGAAGGCTGGTTTCATCATTCATTTTCTTTCCATGGATTCAATCCCCCCAATCCAAACATTATATTTCATATCCCTAGACTGTAATTATTAGGATAGAAAGAAAAAAGTTGGGTACCGACCACTTCTTTCACATATGGAAGAATCATAGGGTGTTCAATTATGAGGCCTCCAGCAACATTGAGCACCATTCCTTCTTCCAGCTGCAGGAAGAGAAAACAAAAACAAAATGAAATTTTTTATTCAGTAAATAATGTGGGCACTGTAGACTAGAAAGGAGAACTCCTTACCAGGCTATCAATTATATGTTCTGGTATATCATGGAAATGAATCTGCAAGGTCGTGTCACAATATTAATCAGAATGGAACATTATTCTATACATGAGTTACCATCACTTCCATTAAGAATGAAAAAATACATCCTTTTTAGGATAACATGTAGCAATTACCGATAATTCTTTCTTTAAGGACTATGTTAAATCACATTTTGGGAATACAGTGAATATATCAAGAGCATTAACAGAGAAGAAACAAAAGTTCAAAGATTTTCAAAACAGAAGAGGAGAATAAGATGTTAAGAAACATGTAACTTCAATTGCTCTATAGGACAAGCCTAACAAATTTTTCATTAGTACCTCCACTCTATCCCAATCCCCTTTCCTTGATCCAGTGCTGAGGTTTGTTACGAGAACAGAACTGACAGTTGCAGCATGTCCACCAGAATAGCCTGCGAAGTGTATCTAGGGCCATGAGATCAAGAATATAAAATTACAGAAACCAAATTTAAAAAACAGATGCCAAATTTCTCCTAATCAAACCTTTTATAAATTCACGAGCCTCTTCTTTGCTGGAAGGCTTCTCCCTGATCACGCCTTCATACACCACAACCTCCAGATCATATTGATTTAGGGTAAGATCACAGGATGTATGCGATTTTAAAAGTCATAAAGCCCACCCCACCACACCCCCCCCCCCAAAAAAAAAAAAAAAAGAAGAAATATTCTGCGATTATATGTGACACACACACACACACATGTATTCTGTATATATGTGCCACTATACTCAACAGTCAAAGAACATGCTTATCCAGAATGGTGAAATTTCACCCTAAAAGCTTTAAATTCACAGGGTAAATCATAGTAAATGGTTTTCAAAAGATACCATGATGCACTGCAAAAACTCAAGGTAGGTGATGCATGTGAATAATAAAGCATTAGCAGAAAAAGATCTTCAGAAAAATAATCAAGTAAATAAATTTATACTATAAATGGAGGGTGCAAAAATCATGTTTAAAACTAGGATAATTAAACAAGGGAAAGTGTTTGATACTTGATCACATGTGATTAGCAAGACAGGTTCTTCATCCCCTTTGCTGTGAAGCTTTGGTTGGACATTCTCTACCTAATGCAAATTATTGTTCACATGAGAGCAATGCCTAGATCAGGGAACTATGTAATGCAAAATAAACAAAGACAATTCAATACGGAGTACCATTACTAGTTACTACTATGGTAGTGGGTTGGGTTCAGGTTGGGTTCCACCAAACACAAAGGGTATTTGGGTTCAACCCACGAACTTGAAACTGGCGAGAACCCCGTGAACAACAAGAATTAATTTCTATTCATGTACCTGAACCCATATGGCCCATATAATAGTGAAGCCAAAAAACATTTCAAAAATTAAAATTTTTAAAAATAAATTAAACTACATAATAATATTGATATAACAATTACCATACAACTATATCTATAGGACACTTTGTATAAATTGTAGACATGAGTACAAATAACATATGTGTATTTATATTTAAATATTTTAATTTTTTCTATTGTATTTTTATTATATTTGTGTTTGGGTTGGGAGTAGGTCCTACCCTAAACCATTGGCTGACACAATCCCGCCTGGCTCCTATTTTGTAGAACGTGAACCTGTTTAAATGGACCCAAGTCTGACCCATTAGAGTCAGGTACGTGTTAACCTCAGATCCATAGCTATCCCAAGGTACTACCGACCCAAAAACACCACCTCACCCAGCATATCAGCGGATTCAACACTGTTAGAAACTAGACACAAAAGGCATTATGTCATTAAAATAATCATTTGTATTGCCACCAAATATAAAATCAATACCGTTAGTAGTAAATTTTTTGCAGAGAGGGGCAACTAAGGAGATAATATCAGGAATCATTCATTTATTTCTTGGTCAAATGTATACATTAGAGTAATCTTCAACAAAAAATCTTACAAGATTGGGAATATATTTCAGTAGGAAGCTTAAGCGATTTGAGAATAAACAACTCATATAAAATTGATTGAACACAACTATTGCTGCACAAAATTTAGAGGGGAAATGAAGCATACAGTATCAGCTGCGACTACAACTGTGGGTTTAGGATCATTCTCCCGGTTTTCACTACTCCGGAGTCTCTCTACTATAGCATCTGCCTGGGACACAGAAAAATGCACAAAACATTAGTATTTCTGAACAGAAATCACACAAGTTTCCTTTACGAAAAACTTAAAAAGAAATATGAAATTTTGCAAACATATACGAAATGGAAACTTCTCTAATCCAAAGCATGAACCAGTAAATGCTTTTCAGTAAAATACAAAACCCCAACGACCACCATTCCAGTTAATGCAGCTATATTTGCATCCAATACTAGGTTTTCTGATGCCTAAAATCCACAATTACATCAGGAATTAAATACCTTTGCCTCAGCAAGGGCCATAACTAAATCTTCAGGCTTTTCTTTCCGAATCGCACTTTCATCGATATCTGCAGACTATATACAACTGGACAAATTAAATTTGCATAGGAAAGAACTGGGGAAATTTCGAAACTCCAAATGGTATACAGTTTGAAATTACCATAGTTGTGAATTCAAAACCCATGTCTCCTAAAATCTTCTTGCGAGCAACAGAAGATGATCCCAATATTATCTGCAACAAGGCACGCATTACTCCAGTTTAGTAAAAAGTAAAATAAATAGAACAAAGGCATTACCTTTACACTAACCTTGAATTCTTGTTGAGAGAAATCCATTACTGAAAGATGTGAACTTCAGCAGAATTCCAGCAAATTGTGCACTTTTGTTCTTCTTCCTCTACTCGTGGAGTGGAGGCTGGCTAGAGCGACGAAATTTCACCTCTAACATTTGGGCCTCAAAATTGTTATTGGCCCAATTTGTGTAATTGAACCGGTAGTGCTTTGGTAATGGGGGCCCAGAAGCGTGCATAGTTCGGCTCATGGAGAATATTTGGGGTAAGTACTTTCCCACCGGCCACCATACTTTCTTGGTATTTTTATTACAGATGTTTTTTTTGGTATTATTCACCATTTAACTTTAATTAAAATTTTTATCATAGTTATGTAAGAAAAAATATAGTCAAGTGAGATCTTGTTAGATTCGTTTAATCTTGTAGTTTTAGACAATTAACTTTTTATAACTTTTCATTGTACACAATTTAAGTTATGAACCGTTAAAAATATGTATCGGCATACGTTTTGGGTGGGTCCGTAATAAAAATAGTAAGACGGAGAAGTATAGGAGTATCAAATTTTACACCGTCACTTATCTCTTTTCATTAATTCTCTTAGTGAATAATGGTGGTTCTATTTTTCATTCATCAGACCAATAGGTTGGGAGTCGTGGGATTTTTCATTACAAAGGAAACAAAGTGGAGGGATTGGAGGTCGGGTGAGATTCGAACCCCCAACCTATAGGTTGGTATAGGTTGGAAGTCAGAGACTTGATTACTAGGATAAGTCCCAAACCCATATATATAGCCCTTATCTAAATCCATGCATTAGCAAGGAATATGATCGCACTCTTTATACTCCATCTGTCCCATTTAACTTGTCCTATTTCATTTCTACACGCAATCCAATGCATTTTTTCAACTGTTCATATCCCAAAATATGTACAATAAAAAATTATGTAAAATATATATTCTAAAACTACATTATTATACGATTCTAACAAGATCCAACTCGACTATTTTTTTCACATATATACTTGCAAAAAAAAAGAGTCAAAATTAAATAATAAACAGTGTTAAAAAGTCAAACATGACAAATAAGGTTAGAGGGAGGGGGTATTAATTCATTTCAATAGTAAAAATATGATAAGCTAAAGGATCATGAAATATGATGTGAGTTGCACAACCCGTTATTACCCATGCATTCAATTATATATTGTCATTGCATGAGCCTTTTGTTTAACGATATATAAAAACCTATATGTTGGTGATGAATTCAACCATGGCTACGTGTTATTATTACCTATATATATGTAGGTGAGACCAAAAAGTGGTCAGAGAGCCCCCACAAATTTGTCTCACAATTCGTTCATCATGAATTTTGCCTCCATTAACTTAATTAGTAGGAGTATATACCAGTCCAAGACAGGAAAACATGCATACTTTCCAACAAATACCGTATATACTAGTATATAAGAAAGAAACTCGTCAAATTCAGAGACAATGACATTAGATTGATTGGCGTAGCAACACTTCTTTCATACATACTTACTTACCGAGACAACACGTACACTAGCTATAGCTTCAAGGTGAAAAGACTACATATACAATTTTACATCATTTTATCAAATTATATTGTAGTCTTTTTCTTTTTCTTCTTCTTCTTTTATTATTTAAATAACCTTGTAGCCATTCCTAGCTAGCTTGCGCTACATACATACATACATACATATATGTGTACAGTAGTCTCTGCATGCATATGCTTCTTCAAATGAAAGTCGCTGCTGCCAAAACATTGCTGGAAAATCAAACAAAGGCTCATACTTTTTTCCTTAATTATTTAACACACCACATACTTCACACTTCTTGCTGATCATCATCAGGTCACTCAGTGCAGTTTGAGATTCTTCATAAGCCTACACGACCACAAGGAAAACAATCAATTAATTTGCATAAGCAAGAACAAATTAAACAAAACATTGCATATATATAGGACATTGCGAATGACAAGAATTAAAAGTTACAAAAACGATTAGGGCTTAACACAAATGTTCGTGTACAAGCATGTCTAGAAATTAGGGTTTTGAATGTCTTTTAATAATAGGATAACCATTTCAAACAATTCAAATCATAATCTGTAAAGTCCTGCAGCTTTTCCAACCAATTATCCATATCTTTAGCATATGGAAGCCCTGATTGCCCAAGAGGGTGATCGTTTTAGGGAGTTAGAATGGTAACCAAATACTAGTACTTCTTAATATTTTCACATTATAAGTACATATATATATATATATACCTCTGCTCATTAGCATATGATCCTCTTGCATTTGGCATGGCCCTATAATTAGGTATAGGCACCTTATCGTTTTCGATGTTGTTGATGTCCTTCACGAGGTCCTCGTAATACCTCTTCACGTCCTCCGCCGACTTCCCATCGACCAACCTGGCTATGTTATGCCACCTGTCCGGAGTGTCCCTGTCGTACTTGGCCAAACCCTCCTCAAACTGCCGGTTCTGCTTAAAACTCCAAGAAGAGGCGGCCAGGCCACACGAGTAAGAAGCCATCACTAATTATGTGGTGTGTATGCCTGGCTGGCTGGTTGGTTCAATTTCTGGTTGATGAAAGTTTAGGAAAACAGCAAGAATTTATAGAGGGAAGGGGATACATGACATGATCACGAGTAGCTAGCTAGGCAAGTTGATAGGAATAAATTGGGCTATCTATCTATCTATCTTTTGATCAAGATCATATTGTGATTATATATTCAATTCGATCGCCTTTGTGGGAATTATGCGTCACAATGTATGCCACAAATTAAAAATTCAGTGAGAAGCTAATTAGGCGGAGGCATGAGGAGAACAAGAAGGAACCGAAAGGATTGATGATGGATATATACATATATAGGCAAACCTGATACTATACTACATGCTAATATTTTTGTATAGGCTTTTTCTTGCATGAGATGTCATTTTCTTGTCTTTTTTGGGGTATAATATCGTGCATCATCTTCATCATCATCAAGTGGACGTACTTAATATATAATCTGGGAATCCAAATTTTCACCACTACTACTACTACTACCGAGTTCAAATAATAAATCATAAAGTGGAACGATACAGAACTTCACATTAATTCATCCCTATACATATTGTATAAATGTATCCTAATGACTTTTTTTAAAATTTAAAAAAAAAATAAAAATTGTTGGTTGTTAAATTACAGTGAATCATCCTTCCTTCAATTTTGTGACATAAAATGTTAATTAACCTACAAAGGATCGAATAAAGTGTTCAACTTCACAAACAGTCCCCATCACGAGTTGATAATAGATTAATAGTCCCACTAAAAATGGTTTGAACTGCCAAATCTATAAAATTAGCTGACGCAGAGAACCTATAATTGTCTTAACTGGGCCCATAATAATAGCAAATACCATGGTTTGTGTGACTCAAACTATGGATTGTACTAATAAATTTCGACCAATGATTGTCCTAATCATGGAGATTCCATATCCAATATGTTGTGGGATGTCTCTTGATTTAAGTTGTCAAAACTCATACTTGCAAACTCACTGCAAATCTTGATGAGGAATATGGTAATAGAACTCCCAACTAAGCTCAACAATCGAAAACACAATCCTTGACAGAGATGAATCAAAGGAGAGCCCTGAAGCCACAATAGATAGATAGATAGATATATACCAGTAAGTTTTCTAAGGTAAAAATACGCGAACAAAGAGTAGTTACTACTAACAACGAATATCGCGATCACCGATGGATATTCTGGTGAGTATGAAATGGAATCTGAATTTGCCCTTTCGTTTTCATTACATATCCTTTTATTTCAGACCTCATAATCTATCCTTTTATTGTTTTCCTTACAGCTTCCAATCCGACCTGGAAATGAGGTATGCTCTATCCTCATTAATAATCCTCATCTGACCGAACTTCTGGATTCCCTCTCGCTCTAATTATTGATCATGTTAAACAAATGGAGTAAAATAAAATGGGATGGTGAATGGCGACATGATATGGGGAATCAGCAGGTGATCTAGCTAGAATATTACTGTCCACACTCCCATTGCTTTGAGTAAAATAATTGTTACAGTAGAGTTCCCATTCCCAATGTCAATTGGGGGGGGGGTAAGAATTGATTCTTAAATGTACGTGTGGTAAATCTTCTCGTTTCATCATCATCCATTGATTTCAAAAGTAATGAAACATCATGTTCGGATTGATTATTCCCACCTTTTGATTAATTTTGAATATTTGATTTACCTATTGCCGATCGACCCATCTTAGAGATTCATTCATGTTGGAGCCTATATATATATAACCATTTGAAAGAGAGAATGAAGCCAAGAAATGCCATAATCTATCATCCTAGCTCCCTCCTAGCTAATTATTCATATTTTATTTTCAATTAATGGAAGCCATACATATATAAAATGATTACATACATTCACAAATAATAAAGCTTTTTTGCCCTGGCTGATGAATGTACATCAGTTTACATGGAGTCCAACGAATGGAATTGAATTGAATTTGAAGACAATTTGCTAATAAACAAAGGGATTGAGTTATTTGTAGCAAAGTAAAACGACACCATCACCTCCCATTACGGGTTAATCATGATTGATTCTCGATCGTCTTAGACGACATAGGTGGGCACACATACAATAAATTATGGAGACAGAGAATAATTTAATTTCAAGTAGGCAGGCATGAATCTGTACGTGTTGCTGGTGGAGGGAGAACCTCCCAAACAAGAAAATCTGTGATCAAAATAGGGAGGGCTTCTTCTTGATATCCTTTTTTTTTTTTTTTGAAGAAGTTCTTGATATCTTGGAATCTTTAATTTTTTTTTAAAATTTATTTATTTATTTATTTTTTTTTATTATTATTATTATTATTATTATTATTTTCCCTGTAACACACGCACGCGAGGGCATATATAGGTTTTATAGGCAAAAGAAAATTCATATTTTATAACTAGCTAAAAGTTTCAATGCTTGTTTGATTGTAAATAATCTCAATGTCGTCTATAGAATTTCATTTTCTTACACAGAATGATATCGACTAATTTAAATTTGTACAATAAAAGTTGAGTCCCATTCACCAAAAAAAAAAAAAAGTACAATAAATGTCTTATGAAAAAGGGCGAGAAGTATAGTAAGTATATAATATATTAATAATGGTCTCTCTCAAATTTAGATCCATGCATATATATATATATATATATATATATATATATATATAACACTAAGATAACAACAATCCATCCAAGTGCCAAGCATGCAGTGAGTGGTAGTACAATGATGAGGAAGGACCAAAAACTTGTTGAGAATGTGAGAATCTTTAAATAAAGTTGTGACATTAACATTTCAGGAAAAGGGGGTTTCCAGAAAAATGTGATATATGTTCCAAAAGATAAGGAGATAAGGAACGTCTTCTTCTAGCTGTTCCAAAAATGGGAATCTTCAACATGATCACAAAATGTATATACATGCATGCATGTTCCTAAAATCCGTTGATAAAAACTGCACCAATACCTAACTGATAGTTTTGTACATATATATACTTGAATTTCTAACCTTTTCTTCACAATTTTATAGCTAAAATATTTGGTGACCAATAAATCGGACAGATGATATATGGTGAATTTATTAATACAGGCGAATAAGAAAAATTAAGTTATCTATATCTATATCTATATATATATATAAAAGTAATATAGTCTAATTTCCCCCCACTTCCCCACCCCCCTTTTTCAACATCTCATCCGGCTATTTTTTTTCAATTTCAACAATCATATATACTCACTAAATCTAATATATATAATCTAATTCAACTACCTCAATTATATATACTCCCTAAATCCATAATATATAATCTAATATTTTATTTCAACAAACTCGATCATATCATATATATTCCCCAAATCTATAATCTATAATACTCTTAAAATTTTAAATTATTTCCATTAAATACACATATTTGAATTAACTATAAATATATCCGATCATCCTTATTCGTTTCATTCATCTTTATTCCAAATCTCATATTTTGCAATTTTTTTTATTGCTTAGAATTTTTAGTCATTTTTCTCTAATCTAATGTTTATTCATCTTTTGATTTTTGTAGCGTTACGTGATTGACTCATGTGAATCGGTATGTATATGATTGTAGCATGTCTTATGAACACTTTTTTTCTATTTGTATTTTAGATTTTTTCCCTATTTTTTTGATATCTTATGATACTTTATATTTTATAGGTTATTTTAATCATTTAACAAGTTTCTTTTACCAATTTTTTTAAGGAAAAATATATCTTCCGTATAGCACATGTACGTTTATCAAAGATTCTCTTCATATAAAAAATCATGGGACAGTTCAGGGAAGAAAAAAATTCAAATATTGTCTCTTTTATTTATATTAATTTTTTTTGCCTTTATAATTGCAGGGATATCCATTGATAATGTTCAATGATAAAGTGGATTAAAGGCATGTACATCAATTTTCTTCCCAAAAAGAGAAGTTGGCAAGGGTGTGATCGAATGCTTTTATAATCTATATTCGAGGACAAGAAAAATGTGAACTGGGATGAAGATGGCTTTGAGATGCTCTTAACATGATAGTGGATTTTCTACAATCACATACATTGTTGTTCAAATTCAGAAATTTTTAAATACAATTTATGATGTATTTTTCTTTGATTTTATCCGTTATGTGGCTTGATTAGAGGAACTTAGGTTCGAAAATATCATGCCTAACCTTCAAAAGATAGTGGCAAACTTTGCTTATATAGTTATTCATTATGATGTAATGTTTTGGTTGTGATGAGTTAAGAAAAATATATTGTCTTTGAATATATCTTCATTTTTTTAATGTACTCCCTCCGTCCCACTCCAAGTGTCTTGTTACTGTTGGGCACGGAAATTAAGGTAGAGTTGGTTTGTGAGTATATGGTGGGGTCCACATAGTTGTTGGAGGGGAAAATTATTTCTATTTATAGAAAGAAGACATTTGTAATGGGACATCCAAAAATAGTAAGTAGGACATTTGGAATGGGACGGAGGGAGTATTATGTATATTGTTTCTGTCAATTATATATGTTTGTATGATTTACTTTTATGCTTTAGTCTTTCTCTATATTTTACTGTCAATACATATAGAGAATATTATTTCACAATCACAATAAATTACATTTACAACAAAAAAAATTGATTCAAAATTATTTATACCATTTAATTAATAGATTATTGTGTACAAAATGATTTTACTTTATTTATACTAGAATTTTTCGTCCGCTACGCACGGGTGTTGAACTAATATGACAATATAAAATGAGAATATAGTGTTTTTTGGATTACATGAGATTCAAAGTCTTTTACTTAAATAGTGATTGAAATGCATGCAACAAAAAACTTAAAGGGAAAATAAAGGAGATAGTAAAATGAATGAAGGAAATTCAAACCCATGTGGAAATAATATTAAATAAATTATTTTTACTATTAAAAAATTAAATATATATGGTTTTCTTTCATATCTAAAATGATGAGAAGAAATGAAAAATAAATACCCTTAACTATTCAAAATTAGAAGAAAAAAAAAATTACTCCATCCGTCCCACTAATTCTGTCTCACTTTGTTTTTTGGTCTGTCCCACTACAATTGTCACATTTCCCTTTTAGAAACAACTTATTCCATAAACATCAACTAAAACATTGTATCAGCTAATTACTCCGCTTTATCATAATAACCCACCTAAAACACCGTGCCCAAAAGTTTTGAGACGGTGTTATCGGAACTGATGGAGTATATTTAGCATTATTAAGGTTCTAAAAAAATATTAGTTTTACTCCCTAATATATTGCACATTTTGACTATTATCCCTAAAGTTTTTAAAAAATATTATTTATAGTTTTTTGTTATCTTTTCATCATTATTACGTAATGTATTTTAAATTTTTATTGTGATTAGTTTTTCTGGACTAATCCATAATTTTATAAAAAAATAGTTATAATTACATTTTCTGAAAATATCCGATCGTATCCGAAAATTGATATGATATTATCCGGATTTAAAATATGGATATCCGAATATATTAATATATTATTAATTATTAATTAAAAATTATCAATAATTATAAAAATACCAAATTATCAGGTAATTTTAATTAAAATTATCAAATTTTCAAAAAAGATTACAAAAAAATATCCAATATTCTGTATCCGATTGAATCTGTATCCGTTATATGTTCGTCCTGTATCCGTACCGTATCTGTAACCCAAAATATTCGAAACTGTATTCGTATCCGGCTCATCCGTATTCGATTCCGAATTTGAAATAAATATATGGATAATATCAGTATTCGATACTATCCGACCGTATCCGTACCGATTTCATCCCTATAAATTAGGCATTCAAAATAATGCTTTTGAAGATTTAGAGGGGTGTATTCAATTTAGACTTTTATGGATTTTAAAAGTTGGTGGATTTGGAAAATACATAAACTCCACGTAGAGTTGATTGATTTTGTGTAGACTCTACATTTTCTCATTTATCCATTTATTCTTCTCCATTTTTTTAATATATATTTTGTCCACATTGAGGTGGCAAACGTGTAACGCCCCGAAAATTTAAAACCATTTTCGTGACGTCATCGCCGTATTAACTATTCTAAACTGTTGATCACTCAGCTTAGATAGTCAATACGAAGCGAGGTATAAATACAAACCTGTATCACACTCAAATAAATGCCAACAAAGCAGTATATAACCCCAGGAACAATACATGGCATATCCGGGCGACAAGCCCTGAAATAACATAATGACATGGTCGCACATCCAATACCAGGAATGACCAATAAGTAAATCATATGTGACAACCGCTCACATTTAAGGAATAACATATATTTTCATCAAAGGCCAGGCAAGAGCATATAATATTTATTCTAAACAATAAATATAATGGATGCAGCCTAGCTAGTTCGCTCAACCCGTACCCCAACATCGTGGTCTGCGCCATCCGTAGGAAGATCTATAAAACAAAAACAGATAACCGCAACAAGGTGTCAGTACATCGTACTGGCAAGGAATAGATATAGCTGGAAACAGGGCACACTAATGATAACACTATACTATATAAATAATAATAACAATAATAATAACAATAATGATAACAATAATTAAGGACATAAAATAAATACAGAAAGTAAACATCACACCGTCCCATACCGGTGCTTCAACCACTGCAGATAAAATGAATGATGGATGATGAGATGATATGTTATGACCTAAAATGTCTATCTACCCTAAATGCAGCACATAAGCATGTCTAGCGCGCACCTAGGTACCATGGTCGGTATTCCCTCCCATATAAGGGTCCACACCCCTTAATGGTCGAGAGACATACCCACAGTGCCCCCGCCGCGGACACTAACAGCTGAGATCGTGGCTTACGGCAAGCGGGTCAGGCTAAGGGTCATGAGCCCTTTCTAGCCAAATCAGACTAGGATATAAATCCTTTTCAGTCTCAATGCTTCTGGGTAGCGATCCCACTATGTCCCTCATCGGATACCGATTCGTAAGCATAGCGTATCCTACCGTCGTGGCATTTCATATCATCACAGATATTCACATATCATCACAGATATTCAGATATCATCACAGATATCACATATCATCACAGATATTCACATATCATCACAGATATTCAGATATCATCACAGATATCACATATCATCACAGATATTCACATATCATCACAGATATTCAGATATCATCACAGATATCAAGATATTCAATCACATGTTCATACGTAAATCAACGCATCAGGACAAAATAAACAACTCGTCTCGAGTTAAGTATAATCCGGGGTGTGCCAAGTCCCACGTATCGGCATCAACAACTCATCGCGAGTTAAGTATCAAGGGTGTGCCAAGCCCCACATATCGGCACCAACACATAATCAGATTCAATTCCACACATGTCAATACGTAAATTACGTGTCATGACAAAATAAACAACTCATCGCGAGTTAAGTGTCAAGGGTGTGCCAAGCCCCACATATCGGCACTCAACTCATAACATCAAAATAGAAGCAACGCAAGATTCCATCCTAAACTAAGGCATGGTAGATCTTCTCTAATTGCAACTAAGTTCCAGGTTATGAGCATAATGATTAGTGAGATATTCGCAAGCAGTTCTTGCCTAATTCTAAGGCATCCTCATTATACGCAGGGAATCCGTACACACGAGAGTTCCCAATACTAAGGCAACATAGACTATACTAGTCTATTCCTAACCCCGATCTAATTTGCTATTCTAAACCTTGCCTTTATTATAAATCTTCAAGCTCCCGTTGTACAACTTCAACTTTCACGTGGCTTCAATAAAAGTCCACACTCGTTCCCTGTACAATAATATCATCATAAGAATTAAAATAATTTAACAATACCAATTTCATCATCTCCTCTTATCTCCAACACCAATAACCACCTCCAATCCCCTTTTTATAATCCCTCCAAATCAACCACCCAACACTTCTAATTCTATGTTTATCAACATAGAATTAGGTAACTCCAAAATAATTCAACAAAGCCAAATAATAAAGACTAAACCAATACCCAACATAATATTCTAAAATTTAAGCATTCTAGTATTCCCACATTCAAAATAACCATATAAATCAACTTCCAATTTTACTTCAAGAATCCCAACCTTAATGTCAAGAATTACCAAAACCAATTCAACATGGTTCAAGGATCCCAACTCAAGTCCATTTATACAAGAATGCAAGAACTTTTATAAAACAATTTCCACACTTGAAACTAACTAGCAACATTAAAATCCATGTCAAACTTGACTATAGAATACCCAACAAAATCCATAAAACTTGAGCATTCCACCTTAGTGCATAAGTACACCAAATACACATACAATTTAGATTATGGAATTCATCATCATTTAAGCCATAAAATCCTTCAATCCACTTAACCATAATCCAATCAATCCATATAAACCAAACTCACATACTCTAAAAATTAACTAATCAATATATCACTCCAAATCATATTTCTTCACTAACCCATTTTAACAATTCAAGAATATAAGGCTAACATGTCAAGATTCAATCACCAATAATAATTTCCCATTTAAGTTAAGATCCCAACTATAAAATCAAACCATACTTCCATGAATTATCAAATCAAGTCCTTGCCAAAAATTCAATCTAATATGTCAAAATCACCATTTTGCTCATTCAAGAATTGCCCAACACAACCATATACAATAATTGCAACACATAATCCCCAAATATCTAAATTTAATCGACTCAACAATCCCAATTAAAGTTATACAAAGATTTACCCATTAACACATTAAATCAAGAATCCCCAAATTCACAATCTAACAATTCTATTTCAATCTTGAAAGTGAAACATCTAGCAAAACTCATGAACAAATTAATCAAAGGAAAACACCACCACCACCCGCGACTGTCACCACCAAGACCACCTGGCCGCCGGCGTGTCGCCGGCGGCAGCCGCCAGCAGCAGCGGCGATTTCGCCGCTGCACCGCAGCAGCAGCAGCAGCAGCGGCTGCTGCTCTTCCGATGCCGCACCACCACACTGTCAACATCACCGCCACCACGACTTCACAAATCATCATCAACACCACCCGGTCGCCGACGGCAGGCCGGCGGCCGCCACAGCAGCGGCGGCGGCGAAGCGCAGCGCGCTGCTCTCCCGAGCAGCAGCTCGCCATCCGGCGAGCTCCACCTTCTCGCCTCCTCCCTCCGACGCATAAACCACCGGCGCCGCCTCTCTTGCTCCGGCGAAGAAAAAGAAAAACGGGAAGAGGGGAAAATCGAATAGGAAGAAGAAGAAATTCGAAATTAAGGAATGCAAATCCACACCTTGATGATAAAAACTGCAACTTCTCAAGCTCCTCCATAGACTTTGTTCTTCTCCATGGCCGCGATTCTTGGAGCTCCAAAATGCCCTAATTTTGCTCACTCCATTGACGGGAATTTGAGGGAGAAGAGAATGTCCCATTTCCCTAATGCCCGATCAATTTGACTTGGTGGAGAGAGTTTATGGGCTTGGGCCCTAGGCCTAGTCTCATTACATTTTAACTATTGGATTGGGCTCACCAAATTAATTCCACAAGAATGAGAATAATATAAGCCCAAAATTACTAAAGCACCAATAGTTCCATTTACTTAATCATAATTAAATAAATTAATTATGAAATAATTAGTTGGGATGTTACATTCCCTCTCCCTTAGGATCATTCGTCCTCGAATGAAATAAGGGTATGCACCAGAACATTAACTTCCCAAAGTTGGAATAAGATTCTACTCAGAGCACTTTTCGACGTGCTTATATATGTCCCACATATACATTTGCACCCCATATAGCATCCAACATTCTTTCGCCACCCCGAGCGTCATGTATTGAGATGTTTCCTTCTTCAGATGATCGATCGCTTTTGGTGACTACTCATATTCATGACTCTCGTGAAGCTCCACATCATCATGTTGTACGATCCGGTCTGAATCATATACCATTTTTCTCAATTGATATTGGTGGAACACCTCACACTGGTTCATGCCTCCAGCTGAGGGCTCCAGATGTTGCTCCTACTTATACTGGAAGCCAACTCACATGATCATATCCAGACATTAAAATCGAGATCATATCCATCATTGCAATTCAAGTAATATCCGTTGCTCTGAATCTCCATCGACTTTCAACAAATCATTTAGATATTCCGTATTTAATTGGGCTCGCCATCCGTTGATAACTCGCGAGTCTCAAGCCCCTGTTGTGTTTCTGTTTGCACTTGCTTCACGACGCATCGAGATTTGTGAGATACAATCATTCTATTTAGCCTTAAGCACTGCATTTTGTTGCGTCTCCTCACAGATCTCTTGTCAGTCTTGTATTTTCTCAGTGGAATGTTGGACATTTAATATAATCCACCCAGTTACCGGGTTTACTGATTTGAACTTCAGTAAATTTTATCCCGAGAACCATCTCAATCTAAGGCTCGAAGCGTTAGTCGTGATGGCATTGCCAGATTCCATCTCATTCTGAAGATATCTTACACAATTCTTAACTGTTAAAGCAGTTAATGATTCCCTGAGGGTTTGTTTGAATTGTGTTTGGACTTAACTCTATTCCGGATAGTCTATTACATCTTCAACAAGTCTCCCACAGCTACGCACAATTGGAGGCCGTGCTTCATATCCCTGATGGCAATAGCATAAAGTATAGTGTTATCTAAACGGTTCCATAGGTATTCTCGTCTTAGGATAACCTGCATCACAAAAAGAGACGAAGAATCTCCAACACAATGCGGAAAGCGAGATTAAATTCCCAAGAGTATGGTAAATTCAAAATTATATCAGGAGCCAAAATCTTCCGACACATGTGGGAAGAAATGCGAAACAACTAAAAATCGTTGTTTACGGAACACATAACGAGTTCAGATAGGTAAGGCATCTTGTTTTACAACAAGGCGTGCATCAGCAAAGAGTACTTCAACTAACAAGTTGAAGGACGAATGTAATTAGGAAGAGATTATCAAGGTGTATTAACGCACAACAATTACCCTCCAGCATTATGCTCGAATGGACGATAGTAGGAAACAGTAGGACTTGCATAAGCCTTATCACTTTTTCCTACTAAAAGTTTAAAGTCTACACGTCACTGTATAGTCGAAAATGAAGATAAATAGACATAGGGTGGAATGATGCTGGTGCAGTTAACAGGAATTCGCGAAGTGGACAGAAGTCCGATTTTTGGTGAAAAAGAATCGGAATGGTAAAAGAATTAAAATTACTGGAAGGGTACCAAGTATAATGATTTCCAAAAAGATATGGGAATATATAGTGGAAAAAGAATAATACAAAGATGGGCGTCATTCTGTACCGGAACAAATATAATTAAATAAGTGAACTTATAACGAGTTGACTCGGATTGGCAGAAGGACTCTACTGATTGATTGATAGCGACTCCAATTTATTATAGAGTAATAAATCAGTAGAGAATAGAAGACACTAACAAAGTGTCCGATAAGAAATGACTCTACTCCGGATAGAAATGGAATAGTAGTAAAGAATCTAAAATTGGGAATAATAAATGAAAGGAAAGAGCTACCGCATGCTCAAACAGGTAATAAAGAACTTCCAGAATAGGTAAGGAAGTCGTTGATAGTGTTAACATATAATCATGGAGAACGATAGAGAGGGTTCAACATTTTAAATAATGCGGTTACACATATCAGTGTAGCTTAATGAAATTCGAACTATTTAAAATATTGAAACGACGAGAAAAATATCAATGCTGGCAGAGTATTAATGAGAACCATTCAGATGGCCTCAAGAGTGATTGACAGTACATGCCACAACCCAAAGAGTTTAACTCGGAGAGAAGAGCTGGTACATAAACGTACACAGCAGGATTTCCAAAAGAAGCAACGAAAATAATAGAGATATTCACTATCTCATAATTAAGAAAATAAAATGAAAGGATTGAGAAATAAAGCATACCCAATAAATAAATAAATGTATATATCAGCTTACGAGCATTGCGCTTCCGTCATTAACTCGCATCAACGCGTCCAATTAATCTCTGCGGTATACTCAATTCGATGTCTCGAATTAAATGTCATCTTAAATCTTTCAATCGCTACAACCGGATGAGTTGTCATATACATCTTCAGATTTATAGATGTCTGAGATATTATTCTCCTGATGTTCTAATCATCTGCCGACAATGAATCATCATCACATATCCGCATGGCATGGATGTGCGTGTCCCGTTGCTAAATACCTGCAATTTACCTTAACGACAGATTCCATACATGATCACAATATAATAAGCTAACAGAATTACCAAGCAAGCAGTAGTAATATTAGAAATAATTATTCAGCAACTTCTAAACAAGTTGCTAACAGAATTTAAAGAATAGATCTCTTGGGATATCCTTGTTAGTCGTCCATGGTTATCTTGCAAACCATGACTCGAATCCACAAGGTGCGCAATATATAAACAGAATACCACAGCATAAGAATAAATCTAACTAGCATATGACAATGCATACCTATCCTATATGCAATCCCCGCACACCTCACCACATGCTTTTATCAAGTTTTAAGCACATAATAGAGCAAGCCCGCTCTGATACCAACTATTAACACCCCCAAATTTCGGCGCAGCGGAAAGACAGGGTGCTACTCTAGATGTTGCCGGCTCCAGAGTGAAGGCTGTCCCCACAAACCAACATGAGCTCTTTCCAGTGCGCTTTGGCCTCACTCACGCACACCCTGGGAGACTTCCCAGGAGGTCACCCATCCTAGAATTACCCCAGGCCAAGCACGCTTAACTTTGGAGTTCTTATAGGATGGTTACCAAGAAAGAAAGGTACCTTGTTGATATGAGTAGCTTATTTCACTCCATTTAAGCCATTTTTTTCGGGGTATTACATTCCTCCCCCCTTAAGATCGCAACGTCCTCGTTGCACTCGGCCATCCACATCTCATGGACGCCACAACCATCCACATCCCGTGGATCTTTCACCCCGCTAGGCGCCTGAATACCACAGCACGCGGTCGCGGTCTGGCTCTGATACCATCTTTAACGCCCCGAAAATTTAAAACCATTTTCGTGACGTCATCGCCGTATTAACTATTCTAAACTGTTGATCACTCAGCTTAGATAGTCAATACGAAGCGAGGTATAAATACAAACCTGTATCACACTCAAATAAATGCCAACAAAGCAGTATATAACCCCAGGAACAATACATGGCATATCCGGGCGACAAGCCCTGAAATAACATAATGACATGGTCGCACATCCAATACCAGGAATGACCAATAAGTAAATCATATGTGACAACCGCTCACATTTAAGGAATAACATATATTTTCATCAAAGGCCAGGCAAGAGCATATAATATTTATTCTAAACAATAAATATAATGGATGCAGCCTAGCTAGTTCGCTCAACCCGTACCCCAACATCGTGGTCTGCGCCATCCGTAGGAAGATCTATAAAACAAAAACAGATAACCGCAACAAGGTGTCAGTACATCGTACTGGCAAGGAATAGATATAGCTGGAAACAGGGCACACTAATGATAACACTATACTATATAAATAATAATAACAATAATAATAACAATAATGATAACAATAATTAAGGACATAAAATAAATACAGAAAGTAAACATCACACCGTCCCATACCGGTGCTTCAACCACTGCAGATAAAATGAATGATGGATGATGAGATGATATGTTATGACCTAAAATGTCTATCTACCCTAAATGCAGCACATAAGCATGTCTAGCGCGCACCTAGGTACCATGGTCGGTATTCCCTCCCATATAAGGGTCCACACCCCTTAATGGTCGAGAGACATACCCACAGTGCCCCCGCCCCGGACACTAACAGCTGAGATCGTGGCTTACGGCAAGCGGGTCAGGCTAAGGGTCATGAGCCCTTTCTAGCCAAATCAGACTAGGATATAAATCCTTTTCAGTCTCAATGCTTCTGGGTAGCGATCCCACTATGTCCCTCATCGGATACCGATTCGTAAGCATAGCGTATCCTACCGTCGTGGCATTTCATATCATCACAGATATTCACATATCATCACAGATATTCAGATATCATCACAGATATCACATATCATCACAGATATTCACATATCATCACAGATATTCAGATATCATCACAGATATCACATATCATCACAGATATTCACATATCATCACAGATATTCAGATATCATCACAGATATCAAGATATTCAATCACATGTTCATACGTAAATCAACGCATCAGGACAAAATAAACAACTCGTCTCGAGTTAAGTATAATCCGGGGTGTGCCAAGTCCCACGTATCGGCATCAACAACTCATCGCGAGTTAAGTATCAAGGGTGTGCCAAGCCCCACATATCGGCACCAACACATAATCAGATTCAATTCCACACATGTCAATACGTAAATTACGTGTCATGACAAAATAAACAACTCATCGCGAGTTAAGTGTCAAGGGTGTGCCAAGCCCCACATATCGGCACTCAACTCATAACATCAAAATAGAAGCAACGCAAGATTCCATCCTAAACTAAGGCATGGTAGATCTTCTCTAATTGCAACTAAGTTCCAGGTTATGAGCATAATGATTAGTGAGATATTCGCAAGCAGTTCTTGCCTAATTCTAAGGCATCCTCATTATACGCAGGGAATCCGTACACACGAGAGTTCCCAATACTAAGGCAACATAGACTATACTAGTCTATTCCTAACCCCGATCTAATTTGCTATTCTAAACCTTGCCTTTATTATAAATCTTCAAGCTCCCGTTGTACAACTTCAACTTTCACGTGGCTTCAATACAAGTCCACACTCGTTCCCTGTACAATAATATCATCATAAGAATTAAAATAATTTAACAATACCAATTTCATCATCTCCTCTTATCTCCAACACCAATAACCACCTCCAATCCCCCTTCTTTTGGGTAGTTTCCAAGAAACCAACCCTCCAAAAATAAGCGTATGCCGCTTAAATATGATAAGCACACGGTATTCTTTAGTAAAAGGCGAAAGAATAGTTCGCTATGTGCTTAACACACGGCTGCGTTAAGCACATAGCGAAAAAAGAATGCAAATCTAGGATGGGTTAAGTGTCATGACAATATAAACAACTCATCGCGAGTTAAGTGTCAAGGGTGTGCCAAGCCCCACATATCGGCACTCGTCTTTTGAAAGGAAAAATTATGGAAGAGGCACATTGCACACCTTACTCCGTACATCCGGGAGCAGTAAAGATGTACAAGGATTTGAGGCAAAACTATTGGTGGAAAGGCATGAAGAAGGAAGTGGCAGAATTTGTGTCTAGGTGTTCCACTTGCCAGAAGGTGAAAGCCGAGCATATGAGACCTTCAGGCTTATTACAACCTTTGGATGTTTCTACTTGGAAATGGGAGTCCATTGCTATGGACTTTGTCACCGGGCTACCCAGGACACGGAACAGTTTTGATACTATTTGGGTAGTTGTGGACCGACTAACCAAGAGTGCTGTGTTTATACCAATGAGATTGAACTGGAGCATGCAACAGTTGACTGGCGCTTACATCCAATATGTGGTTAGACGTTTTGGTATTCCTCAGGAAATCATTTCCGACAGAGATTCCAGATTCCTGTCAAGGTTCTGGAAGGAAGTGCAGACAGCCTTTGGGACACAGATCAGTATGAGTACTGCGTGGCACCCTCAGACTGATGGACAGACCGAAAGGACCATTAGAACCTTGGAGGATATGTTGAGGGCGTGTGTGATGGATTTTCAAGGATCGTGGGAGGAACATCTACATTTGGTGGAGTTCTCCTACAACAATAGCTATCACGCGAGTATTCGTATGGCGCCTTTCGAGGCCTTATACGGAAGAAAGTGCAGGACGCCCTTGTGTTGGAGTGATCCTTCAGAGCGAGTGGTGATGGGTCCTGAACTTATTGAACAGACCACGGAAGTGGTACGAGTGATCGGAGACAGAATGAAGGAAGCTCAGGATCGTCAGAAGAGTTATGCTGATTTGTCCAGGAGAGACATTGAATTCGAGATTGGAGATTGGGTACTCTTGAGAGTGTCACCCATGAGGGGCGTGAGACGATTTGGGAAGAAGGGGAAACTGAGTCCCAGATTTATAGGCCCCTATGAGATCACTAAAAAGATTGGGAAGGTCGCTTACCGGTTAGAATTGCCAACTGAGGTGGGAAATGTGCACAACGTTTTCCACGTTTCTCAGTTGAGGAAGTTTATCTCGGATCCTAACAAGGTTATACAACCGGAGGAGGTGGAGTTGGATGACAACCTAGAATACGAAGAATACCCCGTGGCGATCCTTGACACTAAAGAAAAGGTACTTCGCAAGAAAGTGATCAAAATGGTGAAGGTACTTTGGTCGAGACATGGCGTAGAGGATGCCACTTGGGAGACAGAGGAAAGCATGGCTGGGCGTTATCCTGAATTGGATTTGACTCCAATTCAGTGAAGTAATGACCTTAATCCATACTATTTCATTCGAGGACGAATGATCCTAAGGGGGAGAGATTGTAACACCCCGATTTAATTATGGTGTTGGAGATAAGAGGAGATGATGAAATTGGTATTGTTAAATTATTTTAATTCTTATGATGATATTATTGTACAGGGAACGAGTGTGGACTTGTATTGAAGCCACGTGAAAGTTGAAGTTGTACAACGGGAGCTTGAAGATTTATAATAAAGGCAAGGTTTAGAATAGCAAATTAGATCGGGGTTAGGAATAGACTAGTATAGTCTATGTTGCCTTAGTATTGGGAACTCTCGTGTACGGATTCCCTGCGTATAATGAGGATGCCTTAGAATTAGGCAAGAACTGCTTGCGAATATCTCACTAATCATTATGCTCATAACCTGGAACTTAGTTGCAATTAGAGAAGATCTACCATGCCTTAGTTTAGGATGGAATCTTGCGTTGCTTCTATTTTGATGTTATGAGTTGAGTGCCGATATGTGGGGCTTGGCACACCCTTGACACTTAACTCGCGATGAGTTGTTTATTTTGTCATGACACGTAATTTACGTATTGACATGTGTGGAATTGTCACCCCATCATGTCTTGGGAGGAATGTAATACCCCGAAAAAAATGGCTTAAATGGAGTGAAATAAGCTACTCATATCAACAAGGTACCTTTCTTTCTTGGTAACCATCCTATAAGAACTCCAAAGTTAAGCGTGCTTGGCCTGGGGTAATTCTAGGATGGGTGACCTCCTGGGAAGTCTCCCAGGGTGTGCGTGAGTGAGGCCAAAGCGCACTGGAAAGAGCTCATGTTGGTTTGTGGGGACAGCCTTCACTCTGGAGCCGGCAACATCTAGAGTAGCACCCTGTCTTTCCGCTGCGCCGAAATTTGGGGGTGTTACAAAACGACTCCATCGATAAGAGCTCTTGGGAATCATCAGCGAACATGGCCATAGGGAGTGGATACCCCCTACTATCCGTATTTAGAATTTTTGAATTGTTTGGATAGATTTTGTTTAGTTATATTTTTTTTAAAAGAATCCATTAAAATCTACAAAGATTTAAAATCCATGGACTGTTGAATATTTCAAAATTTTTAAAAAAAATTTAAAATCTGTATTGAATACACCTAATTTTTAGAGACTTTTTTAAATCTGAATTGAATATCCTTGAAATTTTTAAAGAGTTTTTAAAATCTAAATTGAATACACCCCAACTTTAAAAGTCTTTAAAAATTCTGTAGAGTTCAGATTGAATACATCCCCATAGTACTATAAGATTTAATTTTATTTATTTATAGAATACAAAGATTTGTTAATTTTATTTAAGTAATGTAAAACTAAATTAATTATGGTCTAAATTATTATTTTTTTTTTAGTAGCCATTGAAGGCCTGAGAAAGGGTGGTGGGAGCCCATGCCGTACAAATTACAAAGAGGAATAAAAGGGAGGGAGAGAAGGCCAGTGGGGAATCGAATCTCCAACCTTCTGTTGGAAGTTAAAGGACTTAACAAAATTAGAAAAATATATTGGCCTGTATGTCATAAATTTTATATTAAATTTTTAAGGTGAAATATATTCATCCTATATAATGTAAAGTGTGCTATAACAATTTGTTTATCTCATGTAAATTACGGTGAATAATTATCATACAGTCTTTTATTTTATGAACGTTTCGGTAGGGATATTTCAATATAGTTAGTGTGCGGATAATATGATGCTTGCATGTGCAGGCGTAATGGGAAGTATAGTTTGATGTTTGAGAGCATTATTGTGTTGCCATTACTTAATCATGACATAATTGTGCAATCCATCACTCATTATCTAAACATCACATAAACCATCACACGCATCACATAAAAGCTCCTACACACCATTCTGCAGGTGCAGTCAACAACACCATATTCACTTCTCGAAATTTTACTTTACATTTTTATGGTACTATCTCTCTTTTTTATCATCGTTTTTCTCACTTTTTTTTAATAATATGTGGTCGGAAATGCACATGACCAAATTAAGTTTATAAAATAGAATATTTTGAATTTTTAAATTGTTACGCTATCTTTTTAAAAAAATATAAATTTTACTTCCCGCGCATTGCGCGGGCGGGTGTACTAGTTTTATTACTATAAGTTAACAACTTTTAAGATGAAGAAAAAAAAAAGACTCCCTCCGTCCCATTAAAAGTGACCACTATTCCTTTTTGGAGTGTCCCATTAAAAGTGGCCACTTTCCATTTTAAGTAAATTAGATTAACATAAACATAATTAAAAACCCCACAATAATGTCAATTGTACACAAAGTCCCTATATATGTTTAACCATTAATATCTCAAAATAGGTATAAATAAAAATTATATAAAATATATATTCTAAAACTATACGATTAGACGATTCCAACAAGATCACACTTGACTATTTTTGTCTTTCTACATCATTACGATAACATTAAGTCAAAGTTAAATAATAAATATGGTTAAAAGTCAAATGTAACCATTATAAATTATATGGATGAATTAGTCAAATTTACTCACACCACTTTAACTACTAAATCTCACTACCTAAATTCCCGTGCCCAAAAGAAAGAGGCCACTTATATTGGGACGGAGGGAGTAGTATATTATTTTTTTTTAAAAAAAAAAAACGTAACTGTATAAATTAAATAAGACATATATAGGTGATTGGTGATAAGAGTTGCCCTAGCTCCAAATCATAATAATAACTAGATAGATGGACATGGAATTCACGGACTCGAAACAACATCTTATTGTGAATAAATGATTAGGGTTCAATTATTGACACTCTAGAATAATTAGTAAATACTGTAGATATTTATGCTCCCCGGCCAGTCCCCACTATGTCTCATTATTTCGGGCAAGTTGCGTTTATTTATTACCAATGCATGGAATGGAACTAGTCTCTACTCATCTCTACCAAATCCTCTTCGGATTCCTACTTTAATTTATGAAAGCTACTTCCTCTGTTTTTTTTGTTCTTTTGTTTTTTTGTTTTTTTTTTTTTTAAGGTTATACTTCTCATTACATGTATGCCAATGCACAATTTCAACGATTAATAACTAAAATTCAGTACAAGTAAAAATTCTAAAAATTTGATATTTAAAAACTACGTCACTACAAGAAAAAAATCGTTTTCCGACTACTATTTCCGAGGACAAGTACTCCTTTTCAAAAGATTTCCGAGTACACCTACTCCCGAACTAGTACACGGGTTTTTATGCTCGCAAAAAATAACCGAGTAAAAACTCGAGCACTCTCCATTATAGGAGTAAATTTTCGAGTAGAAATACTCGGCCCGGGCCGGTCCGGTTCATGTTCTAGGCCGGTCTATTTTTTCGAATTTCCTACTATTAATACAAAACATTTTGGTCGGGTAAAATCCAAGTACTTGTACTCCAAAGTTTGCTCGGAACATCACTTATTTGACCAGTCAAAAGCTCTCATTTCCAAGCACTTGTACTCCTAATTTTGCTAGGAAACCTGTTCCTACAGCAACTATGAAATCTGTTTTTCCTCCCCCACAGCCACTATCAACAACCAAATTCAGCATCCATCCATATTCTAAATAACACTATCAACAACCAACAAATATATCATAACATGCATTTTATTGAAACATCAAACGTCTGTCTAAATAACACAATAAAAAATCCAAATATGTACAATAGTTATGTCAATCTGCAATAACAAAGAAACATCTAACATAAGTGTAATAAAACAAAAAAAACTGCCAAATGGCGTCTATGTCATATAAGTTGCTGAATCGTTACCATCCGGGCTGTGATAAGGACCTCTATACCACGCAAGCAAGTTAACTCATCCTCAACTATCCGTAAACATGCCAGCATCCTCTGGATCTCAGGATTCTAGAATTCTAATTTGAACCTGGAATTCTAGAATTCTAGGCAGATATTAAAATATTCTAAATAAGGATTTCAAATGTTTAACTATGAGATAAGATACAACTATCGCATCTATAGGCAGAAACATTACCAAAGTTTTGTGAAATAGCCATAACCACAAACAATTCAAGGAGATATACATGCAACAATAGTACTGTAGGGTAAATCAATTTGAGATATCTAAGGAAGAACAGAACATAAGTCAAGTAGGATATTTTCAATTGAATACTTGTTAGCAGTATGGTAAATCATAGCAAACATTAAGAAGTTTTTCTTAGTATTCAGGAGATCATTACACTAAGTGAGTACCTTATAGTTCCTTCGGTTTGTGAAGAGCTGGATCTCCAACCAAGTAAATGGCTACTACACCAGCTAGCCAAAATATCTAATGGGGAAAAAAATAAATAAATGAAAAGGAGCATGAGTACAAATGCTGTGCACAAAAACATGCTGATATTAAGAAGTTGATTCAAGAGGAATTATTACATTTCCAAGAGCTAGTAACCATCTGTCAAAAACAAAATTATGGCAAGGAATGTGAAGAATATTCCAAAACCAATGAGGCCAAGGCCAACCTGTGTAAGGATAGTTTAACATAGAACAATTAGATAGCAACCTTGATATTAGTATGGAATAAATAAGCATCATGAGGAAATTAAAAGCACAACAGCAAGCCAGCAACCAGTCCTCCTCAAATTTGTTTGATGCATGATTCAAAAAAAGGCAACACCTAGTTTCTATCTGCCTCTCTGGCACTGTGGCACATAGCTATGTTTTGTCTCACTTAGCTATGTTTTGTCTTCTATATCTATAACAAAAATAGAAGTCAAAGTGCTACAATGAACAGTAAAAAAAAAAAAAAGTCAAAACGTAACCTTTAAAAAAAACGGAGGGAGTATATCTAATGAGTGGCTTGTTTTACTCTTTTGTTGGTTGGGGAACAGTAAAAGATGTTTGATTTTTTTGTTTTTTTTTAAAGAAAAAAACCGAAGCCAGACGAATAAAAGATGTTTGATTGATCTTATTGAATGGTTTCTTTGGGCATAGCTCTTATTGAATGGTTTTATTAATTTCTTTTAGTATAATTTTGTTTCAATAAATGTCAAAATCATGATTGTTATACTTATACCTAAAATCAAATGCTAATATACTCATATCTATAAGCTGAATCCTAAGACAAAATTAAACATTGTGTAAATCTATTTGTTGTCTGATAAGTGGCTTAATACAGATTGTAAATAGATATTTAACCAGATTTATATGGGCCTATCAGTGAATCACTGTTACACTCGTCAAAATGGGCCAAATATACGGGCCTTACGCTTTTATTTCCTATTGGCCCACTAGGCTGCTAAATCCTTAACTGGGACCGGACTTTCCTTATACTCCATCCGTCCCGCAAATTGTGGCTCGTTTCTTTTGGGCACGGTAATTTATGTGGTGGGGTGTGGTGAGGTTTAGTGGGTAAAGTGATGTGGGTATTTGTGTTTAAAATTTTAATGAATTTTGACTTTCTTTATTGTTTAACTTTGACAAAATATTATTGTAATGATTTAATTAGAGAAAAATATTCAAGTGTGGTCTTGTTAGAATCGTCTAGACATCTAGATTTATAATATATATTTTATATAATTTTTATTTGTAACAATTTTAAAATATGAAGAATTAAAGAAATGCAAAGGACTTTTTGTAGAAAAATAAAAGTGTATTGGGAGTTGTGCAGAATAGTAAGAGTGATTACTTTTAATGGGATTTAGAAACCATTAAGTTTCTAATCATATTTATATTAATTATATTTATCTAAAAAGGGAAAGTGGCCACAATTCGTGGGACAACCCAAAGAGAAATACGAGCCACAATTCGTGGGACGGAGGGAGTACTTCTTTCGTTTATTTATTACGGACCTACAATTTCGTTTATTTATTACGGAACTACAATGCAATAATTCAAGTTTGCTACAAGTAAAAATTTGTGATAAAAATTTTTAAGTCAAAGTACGTTAATGAATAGTGTTAATTTTCCAAATGTTATATTTATTGAAGAACGGAGGGAGTATTTTATTATACAAAAGTTAATATTATTAACTGATTTTTTTTTGGTTGGGGGGGGGTGGACGACGGAGTAGATAAATGAAAGTGCTGACAATCTGATATGCAGTGCGAGTGGGGAATACGACATTAGTTCACTTCATTTTACCGGGAATGGAACCTATCTCTGCATTCTCATGACATTTTTCTATCCTATTATGTGCTCGCGCAATTTAATATATATATATAACACTTAATATATTAAAATATATATAAATAAATAAAAAAATAACATAAAATATATATTTTAAAACTATTAGATTAGACTAATCATTTTTTTTAGAAAAAAAAAAAAAACCGATATCAAAAAGATGCAATGATTATGAGGGAGGCGAGAGTACTTCATATAATACTTTCTCCATTTTATGTTTTATATTAAATACTATTAATACAACATTAACATAGTGAAAATGCTAGTTTTAACTCAGCAAATAAAACATAATGCGGTGTTCTTCTGTTTAAGTATTATTCACCACTACAAGAGAACATATATATAATCACAAGTAGCTAGTATATCAATTCCACCATTTATTCTAATAAACAAGTAGCAAAAGATTATTAACAAAATGATTGCGAATATTCGTATAAATGAGCTCTTAATACTAAATAAATGTTTTTTGACCGCATTACAAAAATAACCTGTCATCGGTTAAATTAAGATATCCTGTTAGAAACAAAAATAATTAATTCAAATAAAAAAATACTATATGTATATTTGATAGAAGACTTACGTTAATTACTACTACTTGATACATACATGTATGTGCTTGCCAGCAACAAGCTGCATCATTGGTATCATCTTTAACATAGACAAAATCATAATAAATAAATAAATAAACAATTGTACTATTATGACTTGGGTTACATGTAGGCCCTGTTTCTACTGGATATTCAATTTTATTATGTACACAATGGTGGATATCCCTATCAAGAAAAGAAAAACGTACCATCTAACCGTTGATCTCCTCTTTCCTATAAGATCAACGGTGCAGATGTTTCGAGAGCTATACTCCTAAAATATCCGATACATAACTCTCATTAAAAATCTATGGGCAACTAGCTAGGAAATTCTCGACACAAGCCCGGACAAGAAACCACCCGCCAAAAGTCCACAGATTATCTGATTTGTAATAATATTTAAATATCTGCATATCTAATTTTAAGATAAGATCATACGATTTATTATTATTATACAAAACATGGCCCCATCATCATCAAAACAGCCCAAGCCTCTTTATCATCACTATCTATCCTCCTCAAAAGTTTATCTGTGCGTCGAAAACTTTATCTCTCTGCGCTCCAAAACTTTATCAATTCTCAATTATCTCTATATAATGAGACACTGGAACATAAAATCATTGATATTATAACTTAAAGCAAAAGTCTTTCTCAAGTTAGAAAAATTTTGCAGTAATGGGTTCTCTTATGGCTGGTTGGGATTCTCCGGTGTCTAGCCCGGATGCCGGTTAGTACAGGTTCTTGATTCTTATGTTATTATTACAGCCATGATCGGTGGTGTTTGTGTTTTGATCTAACGATTTATTATTACCTTCTGTGAACAGATAAGTTGAGGAGGAATAAATCACTGACAAAAGATGAAATTCAAGCCTATTGGAAGTCGAAAAAGTTGAAGGAAGAAGAACACTTGAGGGATATTTCTCTACTATCTCCTCGCACACAGGTTTGTCGATCATTTTGTGTTGTACAGTTTCTCTAGTTTCTTTCTTTCTGTCCGAACAGAATTTGGGGGTGTATGTGTGTAATATAATTTTTTTAATTTATGCATGAATTGCAGAAACGTATATTTGATGAAGCTGTGAAAAGTACAAGTGATGGAAAGGATCTTTTGGACATGGAAGACGAAACAAGCCTCGAGAAACTGATTCTGAAAAATGGATGGTAAGGACAATAAATTCTTTAATTTGTGGTGACTATTTGTTATTTGTTAATTACGATTAGTACTCAAAAAACGTAACTTTGAAGTTTCAACAAGGGGCGGGGAATATATACATATTGAGCATAGAATTAAAATCCGTGCGCTCTGATCGTTGGATGTAATGATCGATGTGTCTTCTGATTGATTGAATTCGTGTTGTACGTTTCATCAGGTGGATAAGTAGTACGTCGGCGTTCCTTAACGAACCGCCAGTAATTGCCCCGGAAGGAACCGCAAACAGGTACGCGGCACAGTTTCACGTTGCGGAGATGGCTGACGGCCCCACGCCGGCCAAGGCGGCTCCCGGCGGTAAGGAGGGGACGACCGAGGCCTGAGGCGGTTTGTTTGCGATTTATGTTTTGGACGGGGTGTGAGGGAGATCAAAATAATGTAATTAAGGGGGTGTGTCGGTGACATATATGTAATCTGTGTTATGTGCAGTGCAGTGTGTTCCAAAATACTACAAACAAATACGTACGTATATTGTCATTAGTACTACTTGTTAGTCGTTGTTAGGTCCGTTGTATGGTTGAGCTGCATTTGGTTTTTGATGGACATGAGAATTGAATCAATTACAAACGTGGTATTTTTCAAAATACTAGTTTTTGTCTGGACTGGAGCTATTAGTTATTATGTGAGGCAATTAATTTAATAGTAGTATATTATAATCGCGTTTCTATTGGTCAAGGTGCGGTCTCGGGCCTTGGCTTTGTGCTGGGCTGATTTTTCATTTTATTGTGTATGTACTTGAAGAATGGATTATGATAATGTGATACTGATATCGATATGTTGTGGGAACTTCAGCAGGCTCTACAAATTACGAAAGATCAAACAGAGAATTTATTTCTATCATTGATAATTGGAGCTTACTCTGCTCACTATAATAATAAATCTATATATAATGAAATTCAAAATTTTACAATTTATATTGAATACTCCATATTATTATTATTTGTTAACACTAATAAATTTAAAAGTAATCGTCTCCAAAATCGGACGAAAAGAACCGTAGCTGGCAGGTCGAACTTATTGTCTTAATTGGCCCAATTAAAACTAAAATAAGCCCACTTTAGGGAACCCAATTAAGGTTCAAAAGAAGGTTTAGAAAGGGTACAAAAAATTCAATAAAAGTTTCATTCAGAGTTCAGACGATGAGATGAGTGAAGAGTTTATTTACTCTACCCACGCTGGTAGTTTGTTTCATTTTTATAGTTTCTCCTTTCTTCCACTCATTTATTTTTCCCTTTCTTTTAGCATGTTGCGCCATGCTGCATTTGTACAAAAAGTTTTTTGGCGTGTACCGGGTATCCCCAGACCACATTGAGCCCAATATTAATCCCTCGAGGATCTGGTGGGCATGGGCATTGAACCCGAGACCTTTGCTTAAGCTACCAGAGCCTCATACCACTCAGGCCAACTGCGTTTGGTATTTTTGTACAAAAAGTTCTATTAATCTATGGTTTTTATGTATTTTTTAATCATTTTTAATATATATATTTTTTTATCAATAACAATTACTTTTGCTATCTTGTTACAGAAATAAATACTCTCTTTGTCCCTTTATTGTTTAACTTTGACTAGATATTATCGTAATAATGTATAAGAAGAGAAAAATAGTCAATTGTGGTCTTATTAGAATCGTTTAATCGTATAGTTTTAGAATATATTTTATATAATTTTTACTTATACCCATTTTGAGATATTAATTGTTAACTAATTATATTGGACTTTGTACAGAAAATACAATTGTCATTATTGTGTGGTTTTTAATTATGCTTATATTAATCTAATTTGCTTAAGGAAAAGTGGCCAACCTTATTAGAACCGCAACAAGGATGTTTTATGAGTTTGCATGAGAAAATTCAATTTTTCTACGCTTCTTTTTTCATTATAATTCACTCCAATTGATTAATTAATTATTGCACTATATTTTTTTTCTTATTGAGAATGTAAATACCTTTCTAATTTCTATAGGGTATTTATTTTATACTAGTATTACTCCGTTCGAATGAACGGTAATATAATAACGATAAATGAAATATAGTTTAAGTAATTAAATATTAAAAGATAATATTGATTTATTGATCCTAAGGCCCAATTGATTATAATTATTCAAATAAATATTTTATTAAAATATAATTCTTTAATAAAAAATACTAAATTATAAATAAACAAATAATACTACAATATAAGTTACACTTTATTTAAAACACAATTGAATTTTAATTCCAAACAATGTAATTTAATTAATTTTTAAAGCCCATTAGCCCGTTACTATTCATAGCATCAACGGTCTTTATATATTATAGATATTTCATGTTGGATTTATGTCAAATTTAATCGGGTATCAGCAAAAAAACCATAATCTAAACACGATTCAAGAAAAAAAAAATGGGTTGAATTCGGATTGACCTGAAACACTAAATAAAAAAAAAAAATAACCAATTTGTCCAACCCCCCCCCCCCCCCCCCCAAAGGGAATGGCTTCTGTGCAGCCGCTGCTTATGTTGCCATTATTACAAATGCACAACCATCACTTCCGGATATGAAATCATCACTTCTGGATGCCTGTGTATAAATGATACTTATGATGTGGCAACGCCATCATTTTCAAATGTACATCCATCAGTTATGGACACACAACCATACTTCTAGATGCGCAGCCATCCCTCTGCACTTGCAGATGTTTGGAGTGTCTGCAACATATCTTAATTACATTAAAAAAAAAATTCAAAAATCCAAACTGCAAAATGCAAATTTAGAGTTCAATCTACATATGAGTGTGAGGAAAAAAGAGTAGAAAATATGGATTGGTGAGAAATTGTAATAGTATTAATTATCAAAAAAACGATTTGAAATAAAATATACATCATTTTATTATTATTATTATTATAGAGCATTGTACATGTTATTAGATTTTATATTAAATTAGACAAATAACATTTTTTATAAAAAAATGAAATAGATGACTATAATTTAGATGAAAAACACATACTATTAGATTACCATCAGATTATTAGGTTATTATCAGTTACCAAATTGTTATTAGATTATCAGGATTCAGGTCAACCCGAACACGTACCTATTTAACCTGATTTTTCGGTTTTCATGTTTCTGATCGAACTATTTTCAAACAAATCCAAAAATATGATGAAGATTGAAGCTGATGGTATGTTAAAGCAATATGTTAAACTGGCCAGTCACATTAAATTAGTTGAAGTTAGTGTTATCCGTTGGACGTTGGAGATGGAGACATGACCTCAATTTCTTCGATGTGAAACAAATTTTCATTGTCATTTTGCTGACTTAATCAATAAAAATGAGCATGGTTTGTCGTAATAAATTCATTGATGAGCATAGTTTGTGATGTGGATATTTACACTTACATTTTTAATTAGTAACCAAATTACTTCTACTTTAAGCAGTATTTTTTTAACGCCTTAACTTCCCTCCTTATTGCATTAATTAACTAAAATTAAAATAAAATAATCGCCGCGCCTGTGCATCGTATTCGTACAGGAACAGGATAGCATTCGGCAATTTGCCGCAGAGTTCTCGTGTGCATGTGGTCCACTACTCCATCAGGACCAAATTGGGATATTTACAAATACTTCTATTATGCGCCCCAATCGGGCAATTGATTCCGTTAAGTTTTTCCCAGTAATTAGGGTGGAAATATGTTAGGCCGGGATAGGCTAGCCTTAGGCTTGAACGGCCTAGGCTTTCGTCGATTTTTCAAGGTCCGAGCCTGGTCTATTACATTTGATAGACCTAATTTATAAGATTAAGCATGACCTATTCATTTAAATAGGCCGGCTTTTAAGCCTTTTAAAAGCCTGATTAAGCCTATTTCAAAATTAAGTTAAAATTCTTTTATATATATTTGGATGTAATCATAAGGTTGGTAGACATGAATTTGTGCACTTGAACAAGTCATTATCCACAACTATCTATACACGGGAAAAAAATTTATAAATATTTTTAAAACCTACATAAAATTAAATAAATAATTACTTCTACATAAAATAATAATAATACCACATATTCCTCTACAGTAAATAAAACATACTAATATCAATAATAAATAGGCCGGTCTGATAGACCTAATAGACTTTTTATAAAGTCTGGTCTGAGCCTATTTAACTAAATAGGTTAATCTGTTTATAAAAAGCCTAGCCTGGCCTGACCCTCGATAGGCGATGTCATAGGCTCTGTCGGGTAGCTTGGCCTATTCCCACCCCTACTTGTAATTGATGTGGGCGGCACTGGGTTCCCGGCTCAAGTTGCCTTTTATTATTACTCCCCGTCCCATATAACATGTCATGTTTGACTTTTTGGCACTGTTAATTTTTCAGCTTTGACTCAATTTTAATGCATGTATATATTTGGAAAAAAAACAGTCGATTGGGTCTTGTTAGAATCGTATGATAATGTAGTTTCAGAACATATAAATTACATAATTTTTCATTGTACATATTTTGAGATATTAACAATTGAAAAGGTGCATTAGATTGTGTGCAAAAATCAAACGAGACAAGTTAAATGAGACGGAAGAAGTATTATTTTTTCTAGTCTTAATTCACTGTTCAGCTAAAAAAATTAGAGTATTTGCTAAACTCTACAGTTTATTGGTTAATTTTGTGAGCGATGATAACTTAATCACCTAAAAATTTCACGATCGAATTTCATAGTTAAAACTAAATTATTTTTAGAACTCATCCAAAAAAAATTATTTTTAGAAGAAAAACTAAATTTGAAATCACGAAAAATGCTATGCAGGCTGCGGCACGGCTAGAATGACGTCCACACTCGAGTATACCTGCTGAGTACACGTGGTCTCTCCGATTTCCGAGTCACGTGCTCGCGCCCGGTTTAATACACCAGGCCCGGCGTAGCAAATCTTCAGCAGTATGGACCCCATGCTCCCTTTCCAGGTACTAATAATTAAATCATTTATTTTCATATTTTACTCATTCACTCAGTCACTTTAACTCCTTTTCCCCTCTTTCTCCCTCACTTCCTTGTCCGCTTCTCCTCGGCAAATTTCTCTGCAGACAAAATACCTCATCGGAAAACTACCACCACCGTCACCAAATCAACTCATCGAAGAAGTAAGCCCTAACTCTCCAATTCTGGTGCCTCGCACTATCTTCATGGAGCCTCTGCCGCCTCGGCATCGCCACGGCCGGAACCACCATTCCGCCGCCCGAAACGCGTTTGCTTCCTCCACATCTCCGTCATTCTCCTTGGAAGGACCTTACGACGATGTTTCGTTGTCCAAAGGAGGGAAGAAGAGCAAATTTGGGGTTCATGAGTATGCCGAGATTTTCGCTGGCTCTTCCTCCATTCCGGTGCTGGATCTTTCGATTTTGGATGAGCGGGCCGGCTCGGGTGATCTCCGGAGCTCCAGGTTGGACTATTCCAACATTTTTGGAGGGCTGAGGAACGATGAAGTGGCTGTGCCTTATGACGAGTTGCTTAGTAATGCTGCTGCGAGGAAAACGAAAACGCAGTGAGTTTTCCTTATTTGCTTAATGAGTGACAATTAAGTGTTTTTTTCCCATTCCGTTTTTCGTTAAGATTTAGTGAGTTTTGGTGGAAAATTCGTAGAATGCACCTACACTTATGCTTTGAGTTGTGGTTAATTTGTATGTTTATTGACTCCATAGAAAATTCTCTGTTCTTGATTTGTCTACATGATTTAGGGAAGTTGCATTTATTTTTCTGCTACTGTAACTCCTGGTTTTGAATCTGTTGGAGAATTTGAAGAATGCAGTTGCACTGCTGTTTTGATTTCTGGTTAATTTGTATGTTTGCATTGGCGATTTGTCTACACGCGTTTAGAGCAGTGGCATTGGTTTTGTTTCTACTGGAACAGCTGGTTTTGAATCCTTTTTTCTTGAATTTTATACTACTGGATATGAAATGATTCTCGTATGTCTGTGTCACAAGATTGTAGTACTCTTTACTAGGTAGACTAGGTGCTATCATGTCTATTAGAATTTTTTGTTTTTGATCTTCTTCAGCAATGTAATTGGTGAGAGTGAGCAGGCTATAGTGATTGCTGGCTCTTAGACGTTATTTTCAATCTTCATTAGTACATGACAAACATTGATGTGATGATATCTGTATGCCCTTGGCATATTTTGCGAATGGTATCTTTAGCTTCATGTTCCTAAAATATTTCTCTAACTGTTACAGGATTCCAAACGATGCACCTTCACGTCCCGAATCAGATTCTCTAAATTCTCCAGGAAAGACTAGAAAGTCCTCTGATGAGGCATCTGATAAATCCATTGATGGTATGAAGCAGCAATTCAACATATCATTCAACAAGATCAGTCAAATAAACAATGATGACTCCAATGGGAAAACTCATATCGCACAACTCCACGCAGTTCCTGCTTTCACTCACTTCGTTGACGCAGCTCCTCAACTCCAGAAGATAGGGGGTGGCAGTGACATGCCTACATCTTCACTGAAACGTGAAGTTAGTCGCACTTGGAGTTTCAATGTTGGTGTTAACAATGGGCCAACTTGTGCAACAGTGCATGGGCCTGATAAGCCTGTCAATTCGAATGAGATAAATCTTAAACAATGTGTCACAGAAGTGCCACCACCCACAAGTCAGCCCTGCAATCCCACTGGTGAAAATGATCCCAGGGGCTTGGAATTTCCAAGTTTCAATTCTGATGATGTCTTCAAAAGAATTGATGGTGAGAATCCACTACCTTGCTTTGATGAGGAATTAGATGAAAATTCAGTTGCTGCAGTGTCTGCCGCTGCATTAAAGAAAGCTATAGAACAGGCTCAGGAAAGTATACGAATTGCAAGAATGATAATGGAAAGGCAAAAGGAGAATCTTCAAGGTGGTTCTAAACCTAGATCTATGGACAAAAATAGATCCGGGATTGACAGTGTGGCTGATATTTCAATGGAGAACAATAAATGTGATTCATATAAAAGAATAGATACACTCCCAATGTTCACTGGGATTAATGCAAAGATAGCTCCATCCCTCAAACACACTGGGAGATTTCTTCATGCTGGAAGGGCTGATGTGGACAGGGTGAATCTGAAAGTTGAAACAGAAATAGGACATGGCAATGCATCTATGGATGTAGGTAAGAAATTTGCTGCAGCATGCAGTCGGAGTGAAACATGTTATAGTGCTGAGATTGAGAAATTTGCATTGGAAGATGTTGGGACAGCTGAAGGATGTTGGGAGGCAATAACTTCTACAAGACTAGGTGGTGCCAATGCGGAGTGCTGTTCCGATGCTTTGGAGCTTGGAAAAGTAAACAGTTATGATAAGTTACTGAACTCTCCTGATAAACTTCAGTCTCAACTTGAAGAGATGGAAACTGTCACGAGACACTTGGAGCAACTATCTAGTCATCAAATGGAAACTAATAAAACCATCGCTGAACTGGCAGAAACGGATCTGAGTACTTCAGACAGTGCACAAGGTATAGGGATGGGAGCAGATAATGCCTCAGTACAGATTCAGGAAACTGGTGATACTGTGAAAGTAGCTGAGGTTATTGTTGAATCATCGGAAAAAGTACTACATTCTTCTGAAAGTGTGAGAGAGCAGGAGATGAATGCAAATGACATAGTTGAAAATTTGTGTATCATGAAGAAGGAAGAAGTGATGGGGGAGAGAGATGATGCGTCTGACATTAAGTTGAATAAGGAGAAGAAGTTTGTGGAGCACTTCACAGCCCACAAGTTCGATTTCAATGATTTGATGAGTGGGTTGCGGTGTCTGGCTGAGAAAGACATGCTGGGGATGAAGGGCATGGAAAATCCTGTAGGAACTTATCCAGAGTGGAAAGGAAATGGGCAACATGGGAAACAAAGTGATGAAGAAAAAAACAAGGTGATGCATCAAGAGGTGCATCCATGTTTTGAGAGTACACAGCAGCTTAAGAATTCCTTGGATGTAGAAATAAGTGACAGAGAACCTGAAAATCTTCCAGTCCTGGGAGTAGATCCGAGAAACATAAGTGTGCTTGATCAGCCAGAAATGGACGGCAAGAAAGGGCACATTGAATGTGACAGAGATGAATGCCAATCATCTAAAAAAGATGAGCAGTGTGAAACTGTTGAGTGGTGCATGAATACCTCAGAATTTGAAGCAGCCGAGACAACAGCGATAGAACACAGAAGCGAAGTTGCTTGGGGAGCTGAAGAACCAACGAGTGGTCATGGAGCAGAAACAAGAGAACAAAAGGGGGATAAATTTGATTTACATGATGCTACATGTGAAGAGGATATCCGTGCATGTGATAAAGCTGTTGGCATCATAAATAGTGATGCTCGTACAAATGATTCTAACATCTCTAGTGTGATTCAAGAATCTTGTGAGTTGATTGATAAAGCAGAAGAATACCTTGCAGCAGCTAAAGGCTGTGACGAGGATGGTAGCTTGACCGGAGTAGGAAAATTGTTTCACCAGGAGGTTAATGAAATGCAAGGAACAGAACATCATTTGCGTAGGTGTGCATCTGAAGAGAACTTTATTGGAAGCAAGCTGATCGGTACCTTTGAAGGATTCTCTTCTGATAGCAGCGCTGAAAATGCCAGTTTAGTGCATGAAGGAAATGATGAAAACCTGCCCAGACCTGAGGACTTGTTCAAGGCTGCTTCCAAGATTCATGGCGTCGAAGAGGAAGCTGATGAAATAGTTCTGGAAGATTTTCCTGATTTCTGTCCTAACAGTAAAGCAGCTGAGTTTGATCACAGAAATGTAATGGAATTGGGACAAACCTCACAGAGTATTAAAAGATCCGTTTCCTCATCTGTTCTTGAAGAGATTAATGGGGGATCAGGTCTTGAATCTCAAGAATGTGCAGAAGATGAAGAGGACAACACCTCAAACAAGGAAGAAGTAAAACATGAATTTGATATGACGTCTGATGGAAGGGACTCTGTTGAGGAACACAAGGAACAGCTGTGCTGTGAAACTGAGATGGTATTCTCTCTGCCAAATGGTGATGCTATAGAAGTCAATAATTCTATGGAAAACAAAAGAGAGGATGAACCAGTAAAAAACATGGAAACAAATGAGGGGAATACCAGTGGACCCTCTACCATTAAACCGAAAGATGCTAGAGGTAAGTGGGAAAAGGTTGAGGAAAATGATCGCCAGCAAAGAATTGAAGCCATCAAGAAGGGAAGAGAGCGAGAGAAAAATAGAAAAGCTGTTGAAAGAGCTATTCGAGAAGCTCGTGAAAGAGCATTCGCCGAAGCTCGTGAAAAGGCAGAAAGGGCTGCAGTGGAGAGAGCAGCAGCTGAGGTACGGCAAAGAGTTCTGGCAGAGGCACAGGAGAAACTTGAGAAGGCCTCCATGGATTCTAAACTATCGACTGATAAGCTGTACACTGAAGCCAAGATTAGAGCAGAACGTGCTGCAGTTGAAAGAGCCACTGCTGAGGCCCGTGAGCGTGCCCTGGAGAAAGCAATGTCTCAGAAAACTTACAAAGATTCAAGGACACAAGCTGAGAAATATTCTACAGAAAGGCTTTCTAGCTCTTCCCGGGATAAGGGATTGAAGCATAGTTTTTCGTCTTCGGTGGGTATCAATTTTCTCTGTTCTGTCACGACAGCTAATAATATTCAATGAGTGCCAGAAAAATATTGAACACACATTTATGCAGGATCTGGAGAAGTTTGATGAGACTACAAGTGAATCAGCACAAAGGCGTAAAGCAAGATTAGAGAGGCACCAGAGAATAATGGAGCGAGCGGTAATGACATCTCTATAATTTGTATGCAAATAGATTGTAATTGAGCTGACATAACATCCTGTTATTACCCTTCACTTGGTATTTTCAGGCAAAGGCCCTTGCTGAGAAAAATAAGCGCGATCTTCTTGCCCAGAAAGAGCAGGCTGAGAAAAATGTAAGATTTACAGTAATTTGAAAAGCTAAACTGCAGCTAAATTTGGTCCATTTCGATGTATTTGTTCAAAAGAAAATTATTTGCAGAGATTGGCTGAAACTCTTGATGCTGAGATTAAGAGATGGGCAGGAGGAAAGGAGGGAAACTTGAGAGCCCTACTCTCAACTCTGCAATACGTATGTTTAGCTCTTTCAGCAATGAATCACTTTGCCTATGCATATTTCTTACTGCTCCAATAATAGCTATTTAGCTTATCATCAGCAAACGGAACAACCTACTATTGCTATACAGTTGTAAAGTTCATCCGTATAACGATTCAATAAATACACAGCATTTCTGCATCATCATGCTTCAACTTACACTGGTTATAATGAAGTATGAGATTCAAAATGTCGTGCTCGAATATTTGCAACTTTGTCGAGATTGAGTTAATCTTTTGAGCTTCAATTCATTTGTTTTCTTCCTGCTTGACACTTGGCCTCGGTTTTAAAGAGTCAAATATGAAAGGAGATGTATCCTATCAATTTCATGAACTCATTGTTGGAGTTGTCGGCACCTTCAGATCCTTGGGGCAGACAGTGGCTGGCAGCCTACTTCGCTGACAGAGATCATAACAACTGCTGCAGTAAGGAAAGCTTACAGGAGGGCAACTCTTTGTGTTCATCCCGACAAGTTGCAGCAAAGAGGAGCCAGCATTCAGCAAAAGTACATATGTGAAAAAGTCTTTGATCTTCTCAAGGTATGTTATTTCTCGTTACTTGCTCCTGAGAGAAGTTTCAGTCATAATACATCATTCTAAAGACATCTGTTAATAAATACAAGTAATGAAGAAATGTTTTCGATACTAAGTTTTAAGGCCAAGCATCAAATGATTGCATAATTGTTTCGTGAGATGAACTTCATGACAAACCATAAAAAACTAACCGGATCGGTTGCATGTGGCTATTGAGCAGTGCTATTGGTAGTTTCCATCATCTTCCAATTCATGACCGCTATATACATATATTACTTGATTTGTTCGACTTGTATAGGCTGCATGGAACAGATTCAACTCGGAGGAAAACTGAACTTCGCACGAAGTATTGGCCGTGGGTTGCTGTCTTCAACGGTACATCTTTTGTATTTAAGTTGTAATGAATAATTTTTTTCATTGTTGTCGACTTCCCCAAGAAGATACGGCGGGGAGATTGAAATTATGATGGTTAAAAATAGCTTCCATTTGCAGGCACCTCTAATATGCATGAAAGTAGAATTAGGCACCTATGGTTTATTGTAGAGAAACACATGTAAGAATTTGACAAGAACAAGCAGGCCAAACTATGAGATTTGGTCTGCTCTAGTGTTCATCAACATGCCATTAATTTCTAGGTCTTCATATCCAGTAATTGTTTAATCATTCCCTCTACAGCCCCGAGGGCTATTTCCTTAGATTGTCATAAAACATTAAATCAATACTAAAACATTAAATCCATCATACCTATAACATTGAATCAATACTTTACTATTCATGGTCACATTGAGTAGTATTAAGCAAGTTTGCAAAAATAAATAATTAACTCAGACACGTAATACATTAAATCCAACACCCGAATTGTATTGCATGAAGTGGATACTTACAACTGAACATTTTGAATTAAGCTTTAATTACAGAAAAAAGAGTTACTCATGCATGGTATTTGGACATTCTATGAACTTGATAATATTATCAAATATTCCATAAAGACAATTTTCTGCTTTAGAAAAAAAAAACGAATAAAAGAAAAACACACAAACAAACATCAATGGCAAAAGTAAACCAACATTTATTTGGTTTCATGTATTATTAAGACTTAAGGGTCAACAAATTTTTAAATTTACCTAACTAATTCTATTTCTTGCCAGTCTTCTTCCACCGAATTTTTTCCCTTTTATTTTCATTCTTTAATGTTGACACATGGATGGCATGGTACTCAACATTTCAAGAAATATAGAAATATAACAGATATTTATTTATTTCTTTTTTTTTGGGTAGGATATTTCTTTTCTTTCTTGTTAAATATAGAGAAAAATCATATGTGATCATGATATAAAAAAATTAAGTAATTCTATAATTCAAAATTAATCATATAATTAATAATTATTCCTTTTTTTTATTGAAAATATTATGAAAGGCTTTTAAGATCTACTCTGGCAAATGGAACACCCACCCACACCGCCACTGTATGGTAAGTTGGTAACTATAGCAATGAATTTTCATTTTATGTTTTTTAAATCAATTGCCGTGGCTTCATCCAACATGACAGGTGATATTAGTAGATACTCCCTAATCTCTGTTACATGTAGGATACCAATTTACCAATATCCCATGCTTTAAAAAAAATCAGAGATACAGTACAAAATCTGAAATTAAAATAAATTGAGAAACATTGAGACGCGTACTTCAAAAAATTAAACGATCAGCATGACAATGAATAATTATCTCTCCTTTTGAAATACTAAAAAAGATGGTTTGATTTGGGTAAATAGTAAATAAAAATTAAAGCAGCATAGTCCGAAAAACGACATAAAGGCTATATGTGTGGTACAACTAGTGGAGCATCCCGTACAACAGTGGGGCTGCAGCATAACCGTCGCTGTAATGCAGGGTTTGCCACCATCCCACCACTGACTCTGTTATTTTTCCTACACATAATTATATATACATACATATATATGCATAACTCACTCTCCTCCAAATTTAAAACTGCTGAAGAATGAAGACAAATCAAAGTTTTTCCTGTATATGATATCTGCTAGTGTTCGGAGCTCGGATTCTCAGGTTTGATACTTTGCTTTTCGTTTTTGAGTTTTCCTGTATATGAAATCTGTGCTCTGTTTGCCTTATTTATAGCCTTTGAGTGTTTTGAATTCGATTATTCGCTTGCGTTTGAAGGTTTTATTTGGTGTAATTTTTGGATATGGACTCGCGAGTTTCCGATGATGTGAAGTTTGAGGAGAAGACGGCGATCGCGAAGTTTAATAGCCTCCGGATGATCGTTAGGTTGTGGCATTTTTTCCAGGTTTTGGTAGGCCTGGGGATGATTTTCTGGTCCTCTGTGCATGTTCCGGCGGTTTTGAAAACGATTGGCAGACATTTCCTCGAGTTATCTGCCTATCTCTTCAACCATCACGTAGTGTTTCTCCTCGGAAATGCGATAATCGTCACGTTGTTCGTGCTTTGCCGCCACAACGACGATTTGAACATCTCCGCCGCCTGCGGCGATCTATACTCCGATTGCGTGAAATACACCGAGGTGATTCATCAACGTGAGCCTACTCTGGCCGATGGCAGCTGTGACGAGGAGAAACTGATTCCGGAATGCACGGAAGAGCACAAGGTGGTTACGCAGTGCGACGACGTAGCGGTGGCGATCGAGAACGCCACAAAGCTAATAAACAAGTTCCAGAGGATACAGTCCGAGAAACTCAAGCGAGGCATTGAGGTTAAGCGGCCGCCGGCGGAGCTTCGGAAATCGGAGACGGACAACCGCATGAAAACAGTGAGCTCATGCTCCATCGACGCCGCTGCAGCGGCGGAAATCGAGAATCTGAGTAGCGAGGAGTTCCGGCGAAGAGTCGATGCGTTCATCAACAAACACTGGAGCAGCAAGCCAACACCACGGAATCCTTTTGCAGGTGAGAGCTATATCATTTACTCAAAATAACATAACCAAGAAACAATCATGTGAAAAATTAATCAGTTTTTTAAGAATCTATTCCACTCTCTGATTCACTGATTCAATATGTTTCTCCAAAATATATTTTGCTTACCCATTGTCCCAAGTATTTTAATTTACTCCTTAAATTATGCCCATGCTTTATTTCCCTAATCAATTTCCACCATTTCTTAAGCTCTTTAATTCCAAATTAGTAGTATATACTATATGGCTTAATGGAAGTAGTTGTTCAGTTTGAATCTTTTTTACACCAGAAGAGGAAATAATAATAATAATAATAATAATAGTGTAGGTGTAGTGGGGGCTTCAAATCTAAGGAACACAATGAAACAATTTAAGAAAGATAGAAGGTAAGTGCCATCATTTAATAACTATTATAATTAGAGTGTGACCTCACTTTCTTAATTTGCCTCACAATTTTGTCCAGTGGAAGCAGATAGGCGCTTGTTAAATAAATACTTGCCACAGCAGATTTATATTTTGCAGTTGTAGAATTTTAATTATTTAACCACCAGCCCACCACCTTGTGGAACCAAAAATTGTGATCGAGCTTGAGCTCCCATTAATAGAACATGAGCCATTGAATATTCTTTTTTGTAACTTAAAACTTAATTCAAAAATTAGTTGAGCACTTTAGTCACAATTAAATCAAGTAATTGGATTTAAAATTTTAAATTCAACCATAGATATGTTAGGACAAAATGAAAGGGCATGTGTCTGTGTATATACATATATCTGTATCTGTACAACGGGTGATCACCAAGTGTGTTTGCAGTTTGCTGTAGTTTATTTCATTTTTATGAACTTATAACTAGTCATACTACCCTGCATGGTTGCCAAATAATTAATAAGTTCCGCCAAATAAGAAGAAAGGCTTCATATGTAGTATATGTATAACAGAGTGCGTATGCCAAGGAGTTAAAGTCATTTAAATAATTACTATACACAAGTATCAACTAGTATTTGAAATTCCCCCTGCAGACTGGAGGTAATTATCATTTCAACAACTCAAATGACATATTTAATGGAGTAATAGTTTTTTTACAGACATGAGTTATGAGCAGGAGATGTGACCACCATCGTCAATGTACATAAATTTATGCATTGCTTGTTTATAGGGGACGACATGCACATATTTTAAAGTGTAGCATTTATATATTCCGTTGGGGGGTCTTAAAATGGCAACCAAACAATATATAATTGAGCACCAAATTTTACAATGAATAGGGAAAAATTGTTAGCCAACTTTTAAGATGAATTCAAAATATAGTAGTACTAGTAGTAATATCGTTTGTATGCATGGGGGCCAATGAATGTTACTGTAGTATTCGGGCATAGACATCAGAATGCATACATCCTTAACTCTAGTTAGAGCGGTAAACAAGCCGAATAGAATTGGGTTTTAAGTGTTTGAGCTCTGTTCGTTAAGCTTAACGAACGAACACGAACCGAGCCAAAATCTTAACGAGCCAATTTTCATGTTTGAGCTCTGTTCGTTTAACATTACGAACGAGCTAATAACGAATGAACGCAAGCCTAGTCGAACTCAGTTAACGAACTATTTATTTTATTAATAAATTTATTTGTTTTAGAATAAAACTAAGTGTGAAAATGTAATGTATATTGTAATATAATTTATGAGAGAAATGTGAAATTAATAAAAATAAAAATGGAAAGAACAACTAAATAAAATATTTATTTTTTATAATATATATTCCATTAAAAAAAAATTCCGAACTGTTCGCGAACTTAACGAACGAACACACAAATCAAATTATGTGTTTGTGTTCGGTTCGTTTAACTTACCGAACGAGCTGTTAACGAACGAACACATGTCGAAACGAGCTCAGCTCACGAATTGTTAGTACACCAAATTAAATTAATTCAAGGGCTCAGTCAAGGTCCATGCATCCTGATACTAATAAATTAATAAATTAATTAATAATCATACAATTAGAGTGAAGACCTATTAAATGATTTTCATTTTCCTTTTTTTTTTTTAGTAAAAAAACGGTCATTCTACTAGTATTTCAAATGATCACACGTGCACGTATTACTCAATAAATATTGTCAAATTCCCAAATGTGCACCTATCACCTATAGTAAATCCCCTACTTCCAATCTATAGATTGGAAATTCAAATCCCCACCCGACCTCCTATTCTTCCCATTTGTTCACTTTGTAATTTGCGTGACATAAACTCCCATCACCCCTTTTCCAAACTTTTTATGACTCCTTATTAAAAAAAAAAAAAAAATGGGCACCCGTCGGAGGTAGCACTAATTTCACTCGTATCAAACTAGTAACATGCTATAGCCTATATATACTTAGATATCATGATAATGGATTAATAATCGAACTATAAATTTTCAGTTGGTCTGAATTTTATCTAATTCAGGTGTTAAACTTAAACCCAACACTTATACTCAAGCACTACCTCGAACTTCACACTAGAGAAACAATGCCAATCTGATTTATTTTTCGATCAAAAGAACCTGCTCGCTTTGTTTTTAAAATAATAGCCTATATATATGATTCTCAACCAATAAACTAAACCCAAGTAGAGAATGAGAAATGTGGCCAACAAATCATTACTTCCTCAGCTGGGTATACACTTGCTAGTATAGAACAACTTTACAATTCCAAACCAGAGGTTGAATGCCACTATTTGACAACCGACATGAAATCCCAAAGTTGGCCACATGAAATCATTTTTCCCTATACACATATACACAAGCGTTTGTACATAATTATTATGAGGAGTGGGGTTGCAAACTAATTGCTAAAATCAACAGTCGCCCAATGATATACATTTATGTACATTACAGAAGTGACAAATACTCCCCCTGTTCGTACCACCTGAAACAAAACCGAATATTATCACTTACCGTTATTTGTAGAAAACGGGCAAAAACAATGATATGCTCAGATAACAAAAGAAAGCAATACCTAGAGTTCCATGAATGCAAGCACTTCCTTTCGGGTGTCACGTCCAGTTTCTCTTCGACCTGAGCTGTGTCAGCTTGTCCCTCCACAATGCTGCAGCCAAAAATAAAAAGCAATAGTTTGCATCAATGAGAAAAGGTTCATCTGGACAAAAATAGTCATCTGTTAAAGAAAGCAAACCAGCATGCTAGATAGCCCAATGAAAAATTGTATGTCGGCCTTAACAATGCATGCAAAATGATAAAAATATTTTAGATGAGCTAGTCTACAAGGAAGAAGCTCATCTACGATTATAAGTTCTCATTGACCACGACCTACAGGAACTTTGAGATGAGCTGGTCTGCAAGGAAGAAGCTCATCTATGCTCCATAAATAGAGCGCCCTCTCACAAATTAATGGATATCTAAACATACTTACATAAGGCACAACCGCACAAAAGAAGCACAGGAAAATACTTTGAAGTCTCAAAGCGACCAAGGAGGAATCAAAAGGATCATAAATTCCAAGCCTAAAATGTTCACTATTTTATAAAGTAAATTTATATTCATGCATTGTGAAATTAAATAGAATATATTTTATTATCAAAAGAAATGGAACATATTTTGCAATATTCCTTCATTTTCTGTTTTACAGTATGAAATATAGGTGTCTTTGAAATATGATCACAAAATCCGTGTCTTTGAAATATGACCGCCATTGCAAGGATATTGCACAACAGCGCATTGATAGATAAGACACATGGCTTTTCTTTAAAGTAAAAGTTCCCATTTGGAACATTGAATTGGGAAACTTTGACCAACTAGTTACGAGTAATGCAAATTAATTAGCTTATGACAAGTACCTGCATCACGGTAGCGTTCCTCAACAGCAGCAATAAGCATGTTACGCACTAAATCAAACTCCTTTGTTTCAATGCAAGGCTGGCCAGTTGGTCTGGAAAAAATAGTAATTTAATTAGGATCTCTAGCAAGGTACATAGGGTGGTCACGATATACTTCAGCCCAGAAAGGACGAAGCTTTTGCTGTTTTACATTGTGTGCTCACTGATCAGACTATGACAGGAATTGTCACCCATGGGTTGTCTTAGATTAGTAATTGACAGAAAAATAATGCACATTTTTGCAACAGAAGATCAAAATTATTCACAAGAAAATTTCAAGGATCCTTAGGAGGAGATCTTTACCTGTCAAGTTCAGTAAAAAATCGGCCACCCGAAGACGAACTCTGCACTGACACCAAAGCAGACTCGACAATCCTCATCCCATCGCTATATGCCAGGAATTTGTTGACCTGTATCGGTACCTGTAGAACATTTACAGAGATTTAGAAGACATATTATAATGTGTAGTGGGCTAGTAGCATCAGTAATTGGGAAATCCATAATTCAGTACATTTTCTTCACAAATGTGAAGACGAGAAATCCCTTCAATTTTATGTACAGTAAGAGTAAATGCATTAGTGCTGCAGCTAAAGATGCATTTATAGTTTATGAACACACAAAATGAGAGTTATAAAACCAAGTACTAGGTTTGTAATTCAACAATGACCTTCTGAAAGTGTCTTTAGGATAATCTTCTCAATGAAACAGAGCTCACATACTCATATGCTTATGAGTGCTTTCGGCAAAGATATGGCAATGAATCTAAGAAAAATGTAGAGAAGTAGTTTGTAAGTAAAGACCGAGTACCTTGCACCTCACTGCAATGTTTATTGCATCTGATGGTCGTAAATCAAGTCTGATGCACTCAGCTTCGTTATCCAACTTCAATAATTGGAATTCTTTTAATTATTATAAAGCCAGGACTATACAATGAGGTTACTGGATGAATATGTACATCAATCAAATCACAAAATGACATAGAATTACCTTGGTAAGATGCAACTCTGCAAAATAAGCCTCATGTACCCTCTTGGTCACCCGTACAAATTTGACCTGTAAAAGATGTTTCCAGTATAATTAGATGAATAAGCAAGAGTAAAAGGAGTCCTAAAACAAAGATACTGAATGAACTCAGTGCATGTAAAAGCTCACAGTATAGCCCATTTTGTCAATCATATCGTTCACAACTTGATAAATAGTAGGTCTTGCCTGAAAGGTAAGGTAATCTACCAGTCAGCTTTTCTGAGAGATAACATTAGAGATAATTATTTAAAATGTTACAGGGAAAATATAGAACTAGGATTATATACAATTTGGACATTGCGCACTGCAGCCATCAGCAGCACGCTTGGCATCTCCACTGTAACACAAACCAGTGTAGCATGAATAAAGAGATAATAAATCATGAAACCACATGTTCACTTATCACTAAAATAGAGATTGTATTAGGGACATACAAACTATTATTGGGAGCAGAATATCAGTCCCGTCTTCCATCTTCAACACAATAGCAGGATGTGGAGCATAATCTGGCAGATGACCTCCTGGAGGATTATTATGGACACATCTCAAATGCTTACCATCTCTCATCTTGATCATAAAACCATCTGCTCCACTTCTTACCTCAACTGTTCAGAACAAGCAAACAAAAAATATGCATGAGAAAAAGAACCGAGCAATACCATCACACTTCAAAGTGTCACATGCTATAATATAATTTACTAAGTAATAGCCAAACCCCTCTATTCCAAGTCACATAACAAGTGTTGTGTTGCAATTGCAAATTTCGAAATGAAATATTTTCTATTTGCTAGAACAGATGGTCAATAGCTCGACTTATATATATATATATCTGATGCCAAAAATATATCTAAATGTCAGGAAAACGAAACAGTGAATCTTCAGCAAAGCAATTGGGTATATGCAGTATCGAAATTGCACCATACCAGCTTCAATGACACTTGAATTAACATAATCAGCATCGCTCTCATTAGGATTCCCAGCCTTGCTACCATTACCATCTGATGATGAACTGAAACTACACTGAATTGTAATATTCTTCTTTGCATGTACTCGATAACCCACGTTAGTCCTTCCACAGTGGAGGCCCTTTAGCCCCAAAAACCCACTTCTAACAAATTTAGCTTTGAACATGGGGGAATTTACAGGCACAAACAATCCTGTTCGCTTTGCAAGCATTACAGGGCAAATCACAGGACCTTGCAGAGAAGCCATCTCACAATTCCTGTACAAAGTAGGGGAACATAGTTAATCACACATACTGTAGGGTCAAAAATAGCATATGAATACAGTTTCATACACAATATTCCAGCAAATATGTAGACGAAATATTTAAATTTTAGTTTTTGATTTCTGGTAGAACCATTCAAACTAATTCATGAAACTGAACTGAAAATTCTGCAGGCAGAATGAAAATAAATTTACCAAAAGAAAAATCTTCGTTACATTTTCACAAGTTTTCAATCAACTAGAATAAACAACAGCAAACAGGAAGCTACCGATATAAATCTGTTTATCCAAAAGGAAAACCAAACTCACATCAGAGAGAGAGAGAGAGAGAGAGAGAGAGAGAGAGAGAGAGAGAGAGAGAGAGAGAGAGAGAAACAGCGCAAATCCCATTCACACACAAGTCACATAATTCAAATCAACAACAATCCGCTCAGAATTTCACGATTACACCCAATTCCTAAACGATCTCCAGGCCCCTTCTCAAAACACTACCGACGCCACAAATGTTGAACAATCCAACCATAAATTACAAAAATAAGACAAAAGTTCTCTCCGCATACACGCTCGTAAAAAATGAAAATAAAACATAAATGGCACGGGACGCGCTTGCCACCTGAAACAAACCCTCGATCCTCAAAATATTTAACAATCCGCTTTGGAACCAGAACCGGCTCAATCCGCGCAAAATCAAATCACAGAATTTCCCGAAGCACACAAAATTACAAACTTTTTCACAGAGACACAATCAACAAAACGTCCATCGACAGAAACGCAACAAAGGAGTACGAAAACCAGAAATTAACAGCAAACAATCCAGCAACAGGACTGGATAGACGACCAAGGGGGAAATTGGGAAAATTTGTGAGGACGGAGAAAAAGTGGATAAGAGATTTTTCCTTCGGAAGGAAGAAAGAGAGGTCAAGTGTCAGTGCGTTTTGATGGATCACGCCATTAATAGAGTTTGATAGATTCTTACGGATTGGTTAGGGGCACCATGGGTGTTGTGGTCCTGAAATGATCTTTGCCGTTACATTTTTGAGGGGGAGAGGATCAACGGTAGGGATTATGTTGAGGGGTTGGACTCCCAGGAGTGAGGAAAGGGGTCCACAAGTATGGAGAAGGATAACGACTTGAAGTAGTATGTTTCGTTTTTGTTTTGTTTGGAAAGACGAATTTGCCCATGGATAGAATGTAAGAGTGGAATTTTGTACTCGTATTTTAATTTTTATGGTTCGAGACTTCGAGTACCTTTTTCTAAGGAAACACTGTACTCGAACCATTCCTTGTGTAGTACTACTAATACTCTATTTCATGTACCAACAATTACACCTATTGGTCCTGTGGAAGCTTAGCTTGTTTCGACATGTTGGTGGGGCAACAAAATCTTTGGGTGTTTTGATTTAGAGGGGGGATTGTTGCAATTTGCAGAGTTGCGAGGAAAGGGATGTCAACATATAGTATATATTCCAAGCCAACGCTACCAAGTACTACAAATGGCTGGCTCCTACGTACCACTTGTGTTTGCTTCTTTTCTATTCTGGGTATATTCTAAATCAAGATAAAATTCACTAGTTGTAATAAAATTTGTGAAATTAGTAGTACTAGTCGTTTAGGATAAGTCCAATCCAGGAATAGGTAATAATACTACTACATACACACCTTGTGTTGTGTTGTGCTGTGCAGTGCAAAATTTGAGTGAACAACGCACTACTACTTTAGTTGTAGACTTGTAGTAGTATTTGGATAGCCGCCGAAATCCCGAATGGCAACGGCAAATTGAAAGGGGTAATTTCGGACAAAATTCCGGGAGGTCCAAAAGGCGCCACGTGGTGCCAAAAGAGTATACGGATAAGCAGTTAAGAAACTCAGTAGCCAGCCAACAATCAGCAGCATCATGATGGCCAATGTAAATACACAAAATTTGAGGTCCTCGTATGCAAAATAATTGAAGGCTGAATGTAGCATGCCTGCTCATGTTCCATGCATTCCACGACTCCACGACCTTAGCTTAAACTACGCCATTTTTTGCAGGACTGTAATACATTCATTCATTCAGTTGCAACAAACTACAATACGAGAGAAGCTTTTTTTTGTACTACTACTTATTAGAATATGAGAATCCCACTGCTACAACATAATTACTGCATCTTTGGAAGGGAGTTAATTCATTTATCCAGCAAATTGCCACTTTGCTCTCAACCTAAGATTCATATATATATATATATATATATATATATAATGATGATTGTCGTACATGTAGTAATGGATTAACCTTAACCCCTCATTTTTTTTTTCCTTTAAAATACATCAACATAAAAAGCGGCTGCAAATCACAATTCACAAGCATCACATATTCACATTTCCCATCCATTTATTTTTATTTTGATTTTTTTTAAAAAAATTCTAACAAACAAGTATGCGGAGTACCTGACAATGATTCATTGATTCCCCACCCGCACGTCGCCGTTTCAGGTTCAAACGGCGTCGTCCTAGTCGTTACCCAAAACAGTTAAGTACTAATCGCTGGCTGTATCAGGCGCACATGCACCCAACCAATCACCTCTTTCACTTCACATGAAAATGGAACTACGGAAAAATCAGATTGGCTGGGGACCTCAGTTCGTCGGAAGCGCTCCAGGACCACACTCCAGGAATCATTATTTTATTCTAATAATAATAGCAGTATATCTTTTATGTTTTCCCTGAAAACAAAGGAATTCATTTTTAATAATATCTGTAATTTCATCAATTTGCAGTGAAAAAGATCGTCGGGCATGTGAGGTGATGTATTGTCGTCTACCCTTGTGATCCGATTCGGACAAGTTCGACCAATTTCGGAATTTTGCGACAGTTTGAGTGCCGGGAAGGTGGGGAATTGGAGCTTAACGATGGGGACTTCTGGGGCGATTCGGAGGTAATTTCAAGGAAATACTGAATTGGATGGAAGAATGAGGAGTTTCCAGCTTTGCGAATAGATTTGAAGATATTTCGGGAAAATTCAGCGGTAAAAGTATGTGCTTTTTCGATTTTTTGAGGAGTTTGTTTCGAATGATGTTCCACTTTATGAGAAAATTGTGTACTTGTTGCATAATTGGACTTGATTGTTATATTTTCCTTCTCCTCATCTTTCTCTCATTTTTGTTTGCGAATTTATTTTAGTGTTTTGGTCTTTTAAGAAAAAAGTATCTTTTTTTATATTTTACTGCTTTTTATTCTGTGCATTAATTACTCCGTGTTGAACAGTAAATCTCAAGCGTGTTCAATTCACTTGAATTGTGATGAGTACAGACAGTTTAATGTGAATTGTGAAAAACATTTTCTTAACTTTCTGTATAGCTAATGGAGGTGTGAAAATTCACCATTTTATACCTCGATGTTATCTTTATTTGGTGGCCTAGGAATTTTCCTTAATAAGCATAGATGGAAGGGATTTATCATTGGTTCTACATGAAGTTGGCTTCCCGGGAAGAGTCCAGACTAGTGCCTTTTTGTTCCTTTTTTTCTGTTTTAAATCTGTCTTCACATGATAGAGCTACTAGAATTTGTTTATTGTACTTATTATTTTAAAATTCACATGCAATCAGCGAATGGTTCCCTTATACTTGGTTTGTATGGAAGGAGCTTAGATTGGATAATAGGAAATGGAGGGAGAGGAATAGAAATGAAAAGATTATTTTGGTCAATCTTTCATTTGGATGGATGTGAATAGTCTGGAATGAGAAGAAAATCAAAGGAATCAGAAGGCAATTCCTCTCTCACAATGCTATTATTGGACTTTCCTCCTCTTTTCTCTCCCTGTCCTTTTCTATCTTTTCTTTTCTTTTCCTTGAGGCTTCATTTGTATGTTAGTAAAGGAGAAGAAAGTGGACAAAAAGAAGGGATTCAGATTTTGTCCATTTTGAACAAAAACTTGAGAGTGGCTTGTGTGAGGGAGAACAAAACTGATTCTCTTCCTTTTCTTGATTAGTAAAGTCTCAAATGGAGGAGTGATCGAACCTCTGATTCTTTTACCCAACGGAATCCTGAGCAAATAAACTTCCACTGTAAGCATTAAGTGAAGGTGATTATGGGCAGTATTTCTAAACATGCATTTATGTATTTGGACATTGCTTCAGTTAGTAAGGTGGTGGTGATTGTGTACAAACCAATATAGGCTATGAATAGAATACTAAACATCTAAAATCAGGGAATGATTTTTCAATAATACAAAGGTGATGTATTCCAAAACTTCAGAAAAGTAACACCTCTGTAGTCTTCAAGAGAGGATTCAGGCTGGAGAAAGAAGATAAAAACTGAAAAAATAAGTGTGAAGCAAGCTCCAGCTGACCTAGCATCCATCGTTTATGTGATAGATTGTGGAATTTTATCTTGCTGAAAGTAAATGTAATAATTCTGAGCAATTTTTTGATTGCCATAATAACATATGGAGTATCCAGAGCCATATCTTCAATGCTTAACTCAATTGATTATCTACATTCTGTTTTGTTTGGAACCAAATACTCTTTTTATCTACATAACTCTAGAATCACATTTTTCTGGTGAGATAAGTTGCTTTCATTCAGGTTGCTTGTCAGATTATTAACAAAATCTATCAATTTGTGATGGTTTGCTGTGAACTTCTAGCTAGGTTAACCTCTATGTTGTCTAAATGATTTTAACAGGATGGCAACTCCAGTTGAACCTCCAAATGGGGTCAGAACTCCAGGAAAGCATTACTTCTCCATGTGGCAAGCACTTTTTGAGATTGATACAAAATACATGCCGATAAAGCCTATTGGTCGAGGAGCCTATGGAATTGTGTGTTCTTCTGTCAACAGGGAAACCAATGAGAAGGTTGCAATCAAGAAGATACATAATGCCTTTGAAAATCGTACTGACGCTCTACGAACCTTGCGTGAACTGAAGCTTCTTCGGCATCTTAGGCATGAAAACGTGATAGCTCTCAAAGATGTCATGCTTCCTATACACAAAGGAAGTTTTAAGGATGTATACTTGGTTTACGAGCTTATGGATACTGATTTACATCAGATCATTAAGTCATCACAGGCACTTACAAATGATCATTGCCAGTATTTCCTTTTCCAGGTAATTCCCATAAATAATGGCCTGTGAGTTTTAGATGAACTAATCTTTTGTTTGCTCTTTTGCACTACTTTAGTCAGTGAATTTTCATTGCATTCCCCAGTTCATTTAGATAGAGTTATTTCAACCCCTTACTTATTTAAGATCACCATCAACAAGCTGTTAATATTAATTATTGAAGCCAAGAAATATAATGAGGGGGCTTTACATTTATATGTTGTTCCCTCTCTTTTTGGTGATGGCCCACCAACATTTGGTTGTGTCAATTGGGATAAAATCATGTTTATTCTAGTCATTCAACTTCCTACCATGTAGAGGAACTAATGAATCTTATTTTGCTTGTGTCTCAAGATGTTCTGTTATACCAATGCCTCCGATGAAGCTAAGAATTAGTGATGAAACCTGGCAACTTTCCTTCTGAAGAACATTTTTCTGTTCATGCACAGCCAAGAGAATAGAGAATCTGATCTGAACGTGATTTGATTTCTTTCTTCTTCCTCTTTCTTCTTTTAGTTTTATGTTTATCTTTTTACTTTTAACCTTTTCGGTTAATGTGTATCTATAATGCTTAACCATATACCTATCCCACTGAACTGCTGTTCTGTGAAAACTAAATAATGCCCTTGACCTGATTGTTGGCTGTAGCCATCGCCTTATTTTTCTACTATTGTTGATGACTTCTTCTTTGCAGTTACTACGAGGTCTGAAGTATCTCCACTCAGCAAACATTCTTCATCGTGATTTGAAACCTGGAAACTTACTCATCAATGCTAACTGCGATCTCAAAATATGTGACTTTGGGCTTGCTCGCACCAACAGCAGTAAAGGTCAATTCATGACAGAATATGTGGTCACTCGCTGGTACCGCGCCCCAGAACTTCTTCTCTGCTGTGAAAACTATGGGACATCAATTGATGTCTGGTCTGTTGGTTGTATCTTCGCTGAGCTCCTAGGTCGGAAGCCTGTTTTTCCGGGCACTGAATGTCTCAACCAACTTAAGTTAATCATCAACATCCTTGGTAGCCAGAGGGAAGATGACCTTGGTTTTATTGACAATCCCAAGGCGAGGAAATACATCAAATCCCTCCCTTACTCCCTCGGAACACCCTTCACTCGACTGTATCCTCAGGCCAATCCTCTGGCGCTTGATCTGCTACAAAAAATGTTGGTCTTTGACCCTTCAAAGAGGATCAGTGTAGCAGATGCTCTTCGACACCCTTACATGTCTCCCCTGTACGATCCAAGATGTGACCCTCCAGCCCAGGTCCCTATCAACCTTGACATAGACGAGGATTTAAGGGAAGAGATGATCAGAGAAATGATGTGGGAGGAAATACTGCACTACCATCCTGAAGCTGCCGCCGTCGCTGCCTCTGCAGCGAATGTGGGGGTCAGTGTATAAGCTGAAGCTCAAGGTTCCCCACTACTATGCCAGGTAATTTAGCTTTATGCATTGGAAAATTTCGTATTAGTATCATCTTGCTCAGTTTTCACCCTTTATATTTCAATAATTTTGAGAAGCAATGAATGCATTATCAGTTTGTGCTGCTAATGTGGCTGGAATTAGCTGATTTTGGCTGTGATCATTGCTTGTGTCGCCTTGTTGTATGCCCCCGGTCTTGGTCTGTACATTAGCTACTACTATATGGAACAAAGAACACTTATTAATTAAAATCTACAACATATGAGATAACATTTCTATGCTTTGTGCTACTGATCAAATCCACCCAAGTACTCCGTTGATTATGTAACTCGATTCATCACTTTACTTTAACTAGTCGTGCTTGAGTTCTTATGATGTTTTTCATCATGTTTGATCAAGTTATACTAGGTAATTACCGACGAGTACCACTCAAGAATGAGTAAGAATCTTGTCGTGAAATTGCAAGAGAGTCCCCTTATTAAGTTTATTTGAGTAACTACATTCAAGTAAGCTGACCTCAGCTCATTTCATTTTTGAGCATGTCAGGATCTTGAATTTGACTTGTTTTCCCAACTTTACGAACTTGGCAGTGAACCTTATCAAGTTCAAATCTTTGGGAACTACTATTAAGATCCTCATTTTGTCTATATTCATATGATCATTACTGTATAGGCTGGTGCAGCATTCCAACTTAGCAGCTTCTTTCCTCCCTTTGTTGACATTTTTTTTGATGTTTTATGATTTTATCTCAGGCTTCTTCAGCTGTTCTTCCTCTCATATCTTACTACATAATTCTGAGCATGTCATTATTAGGTTTTATTTTCTATTGTTTATTGCTTGCTAGCAATTTTGCATTATTTATATTATAGTATGATTCAATGTTTGGGGTAATGAAAAGCCAGTTGAATGTGGAAGAAAAGATAATGACATTGTGTCAGCTTATGAGTTATGAAGGCTCCGCTCCCTTTTGTAGTTTTTACACTATATATACCACGGCTTAAAAAAGAATTCTGTTTTTGTCCAAATTTTGGAAAAAGGTTATTCTATTTTACAAACTTCAAGATATTTCTTTTTATATATATATATATATATATATATATTTAATTATAACTGGTGTATTTAAAATTATACAGTGACAATAATATCACACTTTGATACATGGTTGGTTATATTTAAATTTGAAAATTTTCTGAGTCAGTACTCCTCTACGCTTGTACTCGTAGTTTTAATTCTAGAGTCAGATATTTATATTCCTACACTATATATAGGCTGGGAGAAATTAAAGAAATTAGCAATTAATTAAAGATGATTAGAGTGGGGATAGTCTACTCACTACTGTGTTTTCGTTAACAAATAATACAATAACACTATTGATTATCATGCATGTTAAACTTTTGATTAGTTTTGTTTTGAAAAGAAAAGCAGTGCAGCCGTGCATAGGTGTTTTCATTTGTCATATGTTTATAAGTACACATCATATGCAATGAATATCTAAATTCTAAACCCAGCATATATATATACATATTTGCAAATTGCAAGATGCAAGTTGATGGGTTTAACACTAATTAAAGGGACAAATTGTTCCATTCCATACTGAACTGTTTGGCATGGATGATGGATCCAGAGAAGATTGTATTGAACATGTATATATATAATGACAGATGAAGGCAAGTAGTCTCCCTTTTGCTTTAATTGGGACCTACAAAACCGACCATTACACTTCCTTTTTTGTTTTTCTTTCCTTAAGGTTGGTTGTTTTTTTCCCTTGGCTCCCTTGCCTATTTTGTAGCGGTGAAGCTTTGGCAGTTGGCACCCATATACATACATACATACATGCATGCTTCTTATTAATATATATACTAACTACATAGTATACTCATACAGTAAAACCGTCATGACTAAAGTCTAAAACGGTATTAAGAAGTAAGAAGAATAGAAGAAATGAGTATCCTTAATTCAGAAAAGTTATTAAAAGTAGTATATTTAGTGAAATATGTGTACAAACCCACAGAGTATATAAGTATTCCTATAATCAACTATTGAAGACATGCTTATAAAATTCATGGATAGCATGCTATCAGGTACTCCCTCCGTCCCAATATAAGTGGCCCCTTTCTTTTGGGCACGAGAATTTAGGTAGTGGGATTTAGTAGTTAAAGTGGTGTGAGTAAATTTGACTAATTCATCCATCTAATTTATAATGGTTACATTTGACTTTTAACCATATTTATTATTTAACTTTGACTTATTGTTATCGTAATGATGTAGAAAAACAAAAATAGTCAAGTGTGATCTTGTTGGAATCGTCTAATCGTATAGTTTTAGAATATATATTTTAAATAATTTTTATTTATACCCATTTTGAGATATTAATGGTTAAACATATATAGGGACTTTGTGCAGAAAGTACAATTGTCATTATTGTGGGGTTTTTAATCATGTTTATGTTAATCCAATTTACTTAAAAGGGAAAGTGGCCACTTTTAATGGGACACCCCAAAAAGGAATAGTGACCACTTTTAATGGGACGGAGTGAGTATGAAGTAAGTACAATTTTGACTGCAGGCTGTTAAATAGTTTTTTTTTTTTTTTTTTTTAAATGTAGAACACTGCTCTACTATGGAAATAGTATAATGTGATTCATGAAATCATAGATGTTCAGCTTCAGCATGCTGGCTATATATATGCCTATATGCATGTATGTATCTTGAGGGCATAAATAATAATGTGTGTGTATGTACTGGGATTTTCGAAAGGATAATTAAATGATGGAATTATTTCTCTATATATAGTATTATTGATCGTCTATTAGCTCGTCTTTATATAACATAAAATTTCAAGGAACCCATGGATCGGCGTAGCAGCTGGCTGGTATTTTGCAATTCCTGTGGGGTTTGGGAATATTCATGAACATGTGATTTGTGCCGTGTTTTTAATTTATCCCATTATGATAATAAGCAATAAGAAAAATTAAATGGTTAGTTGATTAGACCATCGTTTTCCTATATACTATATCATCATGTGATTCATGTCATGCGAGAGAGTAGACTAGTGATCCTATAGTAGTAACACGGATGCATCCTAGCTACATATAATTAATGTGCACTAATTAAATGCACCACATTTTTAATATGGGAGGCTCATTGAGTATTTTTAATATGGAAGATGGGAGATCGAGTACCTGATCAATTCATCCGCCGAGTTGACAACCTGCTAAATTAAATACACTCGACAACATATATGTTTCTAATAAAAAAAAAATTAAATATATTAAAATCATACCTCTAAATAAACTTGATCCAATTGAGAAAAAAAAAAGAAGAAAAAGAATACAAGTAGTATTGCCAATAAAACACCACAAGTATTTTCAAGTAAGTTTAGGATTTCATTATTTTATAAACTTTAATAATATATAATTTCCGTATAAACTATAAAATTATTTCATTATTTTATAAACTTAATTCAACGAATCAAATTAAATTAAAGTGGCATAAGGGGATGAGGACTTCGCTCAAGCGGTTACGTCGCTCGACTTTGAACGGAAGGTTGGAGGTTCGATTCCCCACCGGCTCCATATCCCTCACTTTTATTCCCCTTTGTAATTTGTGTGGCATGGGCTCCCACCACCCATTTTCTGGCCTGTATAGGCTGTTCAGAAAAAAAATTAAAAAATAAAAATAAAAATAAAGTGGCATAATAAATAATGCATTTGAAAATAATGTGGATCTGGAAAGAAGCCTATATATGTTTATCTCGGTTCAGTTCCCGTGCAGGTGGGCATATGGACTGCACCGTACAGCTATGATGGGGAATTTTAATTTTGTGATGTTTATGCATTTGACATCACAAAAACTGTCTCAGTCGTCACAAAATTTTTTAACATCAACATCACAAAAATAATCTCACACATCATAAAATTTTAAACATCACAAAAATATCACACCACATCACAGCTGCAGTGCAAGCCTGTTTATCCTATCGTCATTTAATATATGCTATATGTCTAATTAAAAAATTAATTCTTGTAACTTGTTTTCTTTTTTTTGGAAAAAGGTACAAATGTACTAAAACATTACCAAACGGACCATATATACCATACTAATTATATTCTATAGGTTTGGTAATTTCTTTAACAACTTTATAGTATTATAGAGTCAAATCAAATTTTAACACCTAAAAAAATAGTCCATTGTTTGATTGTTTCCAGAAAAAGACAGAAATTTTGTTTTATTCGACTGATCATAAGTTCGAGGACAGATGTAAGTAATTAATATTGATATGATCCTTATTAAACTTGCGGTAAACAATAAAACACATGCTAGGAAATTACCTGAGAAAATACCTAATATCTTGACAATCATAAATATAATAACGATGACTAAAAAGAAAAAAGAAAAAAACGAAAAGGGATCACTCTAATTTAGGGTATTTTTTTTACACAATTTTTGTATTCTATTTTTCTATATTTTTTCAACATCTTATATTGAATAGGGGGGGGGGGGGGGGGGGGGGGGGGGGGGGGTGTAAACAATACTCTTCAAAATCTGAAATTTATGAACTAAAATTTTAAAATAAAATATAGTATCCTTAAAATAAATAAAATATGCAAAAAGAATTATGATATTGAAAAGTTATGAATAATATTTAAACATTATTTTAAAAAATAATATAGTAGATGCCATGCTGTGCACAAAATTACCATTTCTTTTGTTATGTGATTTTGGAAAGAAAAAAGGCGAATGAATATAATGATGAAACAAACTTTTCTTATAACTCGATCAGCAAAATCAATTCTTCCCATATCACAGTCACAGCTATATTGAAATTTAACTGATCTATTAATTTCTTTTTTTCGGTAAGAAAGGAGGGCCGAAGCCAATGCATTACTCCAACACTTGTTTGGTATGGTACAAACCAATGAGGTCTAAATCTAATACATCAAACATAAACTCGGGAGGACGAACAAAATATTGAACACCTCCAACAAGAGGAGAGCCTTTGAGAAACCAATCCGCGGCGGCATTACATTCCCGTGGGACGAAGGAAAACGAGATATTCCAGCTCCATTTGGCCATCTCCTTAATCTGTCCAAGCCAGAGAGAAAGCGGTCCTGCTACTGGATGATCATTCTCAATAAGATCAATAGCCTCATGATAATCTGTTTCAACAATCAATCGAGAGGCTTCCATGGACCAGGCCATCTGCATGGTGATCAAAATGGCTCGAACTTCTGCTTGAAGACTATTAGCAAAATGTTCTGCAGATCTGACTCCTCCAAGCCATCTCCCCTTAGCATTCCTGATGATACCACCCGCAATACTTCTATTACGACTATGGCATCCATCGCAATTTGCCTTCAGCCATTGGTCCGGCGGACGTTCCCACCTTGTTCTGCTACTTTGCCAGGCTTTAACGCCATACAACTTGAACGCCTTCCGAGCCTCCAAGTAGTCATTGACCATTTTGCGAATAGAGATATGAACCCGATCCCACTGGATGTTAGCTTTAGCATAGAGTTCCTGACACCTCAGTTTCCAAATGAACCAGGCCCCCACACCAAAAATAGCAGCTCGGTGGTCACCAGTATAACTGCAGTTCATGCTACTAATCCATTCCTGGATATCCAAAACCCAAAAATCAGTAAGAGAGCTGAAGCCAAGATTCATCCAAACCGAAGCTGAAGTAGGACAGTCCCGAATGGCATGGATCCCATTCTCAAAACAACCACATTTCCAGCAACAAGGGTCACTAGAAATATTCCTTTTGCAGCGTTCCTTCCCTGTGAGCAGTCTATCATGCATAGCCAACCACAAAAAAAATTTAACACGGTGGGGGGCTGGCCATTTCCAAAGGCTCCTCCAATCCGGTTCACCATCGCGCGGTGGGATGAAACTCCAGTGATGGAGTGTGCTGCTAACCGAGAAGACACCCCGACCGGCAGGTTTCCATATAGGCCGATCCTCCCTGGAACTGGTTGGTGGAGTAGGTTCCTGGATTAGTCGCAGAAGACCTTCAGCATTAAGGACGCTGCTGAGAACATGAAGGTTCCATTCCCCGTTGATGATGTAAGACTCCACAGGTCGGGCAAGCTCAGTAGCTAGGAGAGGACGAGTCACAAAATCCTGCAAGCAAAAACCTTGATTAGTCCATTTATCACACCAAAATAAAGCATTCTTACCATTCCCTAATTTCCATGCAAGCAGTTCATTGAATGGTTCATGGAGTGAAGTCAGATCCTTAGCAAATTGAGATAAGGATTGCTGATGATGTGTGAATTTATGCCCTTTCCACCCATGCCTCTTCATCATCACTTTAGTCCAAGGAGTATCTCTTGTCAAGAGACCCCACAAGCTTTTCATGAGCAAAGCAGAGTTAATGGAGTCAAGCCTTCTGAGTCCTAGTCCACCGCCTGCCTTATCTGAAGTTATAGTATCCCAAGCTATTAGGTGAGGTTTGTGAAGACCCCATAAGAAATCCCTACAGATTTTCTCCATCTCGTTAATAGTTCTCCGAGGAAGTTTGGTAACAAGCATCACGTATTGAGCAGTAGCTTGAAGAACCGATTTGATGAGAGTGACTCTCCCAGCAAAACTCAAATGTCTATGGGACCACCCATTAAGCTTTGCCCTCATCTTATCAGTAAGAAAACCAAAATCACTATAAGACCTCCTCTCACTCGATATGGGAATGCCAAGGTATGTCCCAAGTTGTTGGAAGCATTGGATCCCCAATTCATTAGAGATGGATCTCCTGTCATTACGACTAACTACCTTGCCAAAGCATAAGCGGGATTTGGACGTACTGATATTAAGACCAGACATGTTGCTAAAAGAAGAGAGTATACTCTTAATTATAGAGGCCTGAGCGATGGTGGCTTTCGAAAATAGAAGGATGTCATCTGCAAAAAAGAGGTAAGGGACCTTAAGACGCCCACCATCCCATGTTATTGGTTTCCAAAGACCTTCCTCAACTGCCTTGGTAATCATGATGCCCAACCTTTCCATGCACAGAATGAAAAGATAAGGGGACATAGGGTCACCCTGTCTAATGCCACGAGAGGGATGGAAGGGAGGAGAAGGCCGACCATTCCAAAGGACCTGAAAAGATGAAGAGGAAATACAAGACATAATGAACTTAATACTGGAATCAGGAAAGCCAAAAAAGTTTAGAGTATCCTCAACAAAACTCCATTTCAGCTTATCGTAGGCCTTTTCTAGATCAAGCTTGAGGATCATGAATCCAGGCTTGGCTGTTGACTTATTCAAGAAATGATAAATTTCCCGACAGAGAATAATGTTGTCCTGTATAACCCGGCCTTTAACAAAGCTAGCCTGGCCGCTGCTGATCAGGCGAGGCATAAAATGAGACATTCGGTTGACCAAGATCTTAGTAATGATCTTATAAAGGACATTGCATAGACTAATTGGGCGGAATTGAGTGACTGATTTCGGAGAGGGGATCTTAGGAATCAGAACAAGAAAGGTTTGATTGATGCAGGCCAAGTCCTTCTGTCCAGAGAAGCAATCAATAGCAAAATGACACACCGAGTCACCAACCACCTTCCAGTTACGTTGATAGAATATAGCATGAAAACCATCGGGGCCGGGAGCCTTCAATGGTGCCATGCTCTTAACTGCTGTCCAAACCTCCTCCTTAGAAGGAAGAGCAGCCATCAAGTCACAGTCCAATTGAGAAAGGTAGGGAAGGTGGTCCGAATGCCTAGGAATGCAAGATGTAGATGGAAAAGTTTCTGTGTAGAGATACTGGAAATAATCAATGACCATAGATTGAATATCCCGCTCATCTCTTAAGGGGTTGCCTGCAGCGTCCTCCAAGATAGAAAACAATTTCTTCCGTTGTCTGGCTTTCACAAAATTATGGAAAAAACCCGTGTTTTGATCACCAGCCAGGGCCCAATCCCTCGTACTCCTCTGAATCCAGGCAATCTCTTCCCTCTCAAGAATTTTGCTAAGTTCAGAACTAAGTTGTTGATGAAGCCGTTTAGAGAACCTGTTATTCTCCCAGTCCATCTGTCTCTCAATGCCTTTAATTCTAGAGCGAATCCTAGCTTTACGAATATTCGTGTTGTTGAAGACCTTATCATTCCAAGCGGTAGCCTCCTGTGAGAGCTTAAGAAGAGATTCATTAAGAGGCAGATGAAGGTCCCAAACTGAAGATATCATCTTGCAGAAACTGGGGAAACCCTGCCAAGCAGCATTATAACGAAAACATTTCACTTGGCTAGCATTCATAGAAGGACGTCTGTTCGAAATCCTAAGAAGTAGAGGAGAATGATCTGAGTGGATTCTAGGGAGAACCTCCACTGTACTAGAAGGATAACGAGAGTGCCAGGCCTCATTTCCCATTAGTCTGTCCAGGCGCCGTCGAAGAGGACCTCTAGCCCAAGTAAAATGATTCCCAAAAGTCTTAAGCTCAATAACACCCGCATGAGAAGTCCAGTTTCTGAGTTCGTCTCCAAGAGTACTAGAATGACTGCCTCCTCTGGCTTCGCTATGTCGCATGATACAATTTAGATCACCCCCGACGAGCCATGGATCAAATCAACAAGAAGCTAATCTAGACAGTTCAGGCCAGAGCCAATGACGCCTATACTTATTTGGAGCAGCATACACCATGGTAACAAAAGTAATATCATCATTCTCCTTAATACAGAAGTCAATAAATTGAGAGTGGCTCTCAAGGATTTCAACTGTTAACGCCTCTCTCCATAATAACCAAATACCCCCACAAAAACCTGATGCCTCCACACGAAATGAGAAAGGATAACCACTTCGGCGAATAAAATTATCCGCATGAAATCCACTAATGCGAGGTTCAAAAATGGCCATGATGTCAATCTTCTTACTAGTGGTTAGATCACGAAATTCCCTTCGAAAAGAAGGCGAAGCTGCTCCCTGTACATTCCAACAAGAGAGATTAAAATGCATAAAAATAAGATGCAAAAGAAAAGACAAGTGACTTAGCCAAATGAAGGTGGCACACTAGCCGCACGTCCTCGGCCATGCATAGCATGCCGTTCTTGTTCTATAGTTCCATCAGTCTCAATAGATGGAGAAGATTCAGGTGGCCTATCTGCCATTTTCCCCCATAACCATAATCCTTTTGCCTTTTTCTGTATATGAGTAGAAGGATCCACCACTTGTACAGCAACATGGTGGTCTGAAGGAAGGTTGGATTGAACTGATCTGACCCATGCAGCTGACGCCTGTTTGGACCATGAGGGAGACCGAACTGGAGATGATGATCGAATGGTTGGCCGCGGACTAGGGCTTCTGGATCGAGGAGAAGTAAAATCATCCTCAGCATCAGCATGGATCGGGGATGAGGAACGCCCAGCCTGTCCTACATGAGCATGAGAGTTATGGTTAGGTTGAAACTGTTTGTGCACCATCGGCTGAGGGGCAGCTGGGGCCTTTGTGGTAGTCCTAGTATCCAAGATCTCAGTCGAATCTTGATCATTCATTAACACGTCAAAGCGGTTACGACTGGGTTGTTCTTGAACATTAGACCTACCACCACCTGCAGGAAATCGCCTTCTGGCCTGGACGAACATCCACGGCCCAAAGCCCGTTCTATCATTATGATCAGTAGCAGGATCCGGAGCTGGGGCTGCTTCGTTATTGCTCTCAAGAATCACCAAATCTGGACAGGTCTTCTGGGTATGCCCACACTTACCGCAATGGAAACAGACAGATTTTATATTTTCATAAACCACTCCAATTATGCGGTCACCGAGCATCACGTTAGGAGTAAGTGGTTTATCCAGATCAATTCTCACTGCAAGTCTCGCGAAACAAGCCCTGGCTGTAGTATCGGTATTGACATCCATGCACACCACTTTTCCAACGGATGAAGCAACCCTAAGAAGATATTGTCTATTGTAAAGAAATACTGGGATCTTGGGTATTCTTATCCAAGTAATAATAGATTTAATCTCGTTTGTATCAGGATCAAAATTTTCGTCCCATGCTTGAACATGTAGATAGTGACCCGCAACCATCCATGGACCTCCCGTCAAGGCGTGGATTGCATCATTTTCAGAAGTAAATCGTACTACGTAATATCCGTTGCCGACATCCACAAGGGGAATCGAGGTAGTCACTGGCCAGAGTTTCTCCAGTCTTGCCTTGAGGACCCAATAGGAGATGTTGCGACCAACAACTTTAAGTGCCACCGCATGCGTCCAAGGTCGAAGAAGAGCACTCTTGAAGGCCTCCGAAATTTGGAAGCGTGGAATCCCATTATAGGTCGTCTGAACAATGTCGTCTGGATCGCCTGTAAATTCGAGCGCTTCATCATCAATGGAAATATGGTGCGGTGTAGTCGTTTTCCTTGCAATATCGCTATAGAGCGGGCGTAGCCGCTTAAAGACCCTATTTACGCGGATGTCCGGCGGTTCCCCGCCGTGATCCGCCATATCAGTATCACTCATCGAGGTGGTTAAGCCAAGATCTAAGAGCAGCCGAGATCTTGGAGGATTCTTGGAGAGGCTCCAATTATTCGGAAAATGCAAACTTTCATTTACACAATAAACTCAAATTTACTGATCTATTAATTTCTTGAATTTAACAGATTATAAATTTTTTCTAGGTGAATTCATCTCAAGAAAAATTAAATTTTAGGACCCTACTTACCCATGATTCTCCTCTACGTTTGATTTCTTACATGGTCCTTTTCATTTTTTGGGGTTAATTTCTACAACATGTTAGTGTTGAATTAAAATGTGTACGTGTAGGGTTCTCATTCCAAATAAATATCCCAATTTTTTCTTAATTAATAAAATAATATATATTGAACTTCAATTCATAGTAAATTGTAAGGTAATGTTTCGATTAATTTCTTAATCTTTTCCAAGAAAAGATTATATAATATACTATGAAATACTCTTGCTAATTTAAAAATACAAATTCATTAAATTTATGAGAATATTTTGTAACATGACATGTGTTGCAACCTTATTATATGGTCGTCTGTCTAGTTTTATTGATAGTACAGTTAAATGTAAAATTCAAATCAATGGTGTGATGGAAGTTAATCAGTTCATATTTCTTGTCCTGAAATGTGGAATGTTGTTTTCTGATCACAGTAGATTCCATTAATACCAACCAAAAACCCTTTCCCACTTCAAATCTGTTCCACAATTTTTGACTATGATGAAGGCATTTTCTTGTCTGTTTCATTGCAATTCCATGTCTTGCACCAAACCATTTTCCTTATATAAGGAGGCCCCTCCCCTTGCTAATACCCTCCCCCTCTCCTCCTTCCTTTCATTCCCTTTTAATAATATTAATAATTAATAATCACCCCATCTCCACCCCCACCCCACCCTCTCTCTGCTGCTAGTTAGTCTAATGTATGAATGTTCATCGCCCACAGGATTCATCTCCTTCACTCTTTCTCAATCTCATTCCTTTATTGGTTTTATGTTTTCTCTTAATTAACCTTCTTGTGATAAATCCCTCCATTATATTCTTCCACGCGCACATATATGTCTGTATTATCTGTGTGTATATGATGTCTGAATGTACGTATAAACCCTAAAAAGATCTCACCTGCAGTTATTAATTAGTGGTGCACATGCATGAAGTATTGATTGGAGTTTGTTTTAGTGTGAATCAAACCAGCATCTTATACACAGGCACACACAAAAAAAATTTCATTTTTTAATTTATTTTTTTAGAAAGAAATTTACAAAATGGTGCATTCAAGTCATGATGTGAGATGCTGGGGCAATTATTCGGGGAAGGGTGATATGAATGTGATGATGGAGGATGAGACGACGATGATGAGGAAGAGGAAGAGGATGGAATCGAACAGGGAATCGGCGAGGCGGTCGAGGATGAGGAAGCAGAAGCATGTGGACAATCTCAGGGCAAAGGCGGCTCATCTGGCGGACCAAAACTATCAGGTTGCGATGGAGATAGGTGACACCAAAGAGAAAACAGTTGGTGTGGAGATTCAGAACTCAGTGCTGAGTGCTCAGCTGATGGAGCTTTTAAACAGGCTTCAATCCCTACAGGAGATTTTGAACTTCACCATTATGTCTCCTCATCATCATCATCAATGGCAGCAGCAGGAATATAATTGGGGTTGATGATGACCAATTCTTCATGGGGTTAAATAATAATAATACCACTGTACGTATAATAAGAAAATTGTCAAGAAAGGGCGGCCGGGGTTCTGATCTAGTAATTAAGAAGGGTTTGGATTTGTTGATTTTTGTGATTGGGGGTTTAAATATATACACATACACTTTAGTTAATTAATACTTGTGTAGATATGGTTTATATATGTATAGGGTAATTGTAATTTCTTAATTCAGTGGGTATAATATTAATTGATGATCATTGTTCTCTTTCTTTTCTTTTTCTATTAAACTGTTTTCATTATTACAATTTCATATTATTAAAGCTTTTGCTAATATGAACTTCTAGAATTGATCATGATTTTATACGAATTAAAGATAGACAAGAAATAATTATAAAATTTGAGGAAACCAAAATCAATTCATCAAATGTTTTTCAACTACGTGAAAATTTACAATATCAAGGAAGACAGTCTCTTGCACTCGCCCAGTCGATTTCTAAGTGGTTTAATTCATAGTATAAATATAAAATTTTTGCAAAAAGATGGCTCCAAAAATAAGTATGCATGTATTTTATTTATTAAAGGGAAAAAAAGGAAATAATGTCAAGAGGAGCGCGACAGCTGTATTAGTGACCAATTGAGTAAATGAAGAATTAATGAGAAAGGAGCAGAGCAAGTGGCCATTATATTAACTACGATGTAAACCTTAGCCATATATCATTTCGGCTTTACCTACAATTATTAATTAATTGTCCTTTCTCTCGAATTTTCTCTTGTTTTTATTTATTTTTTTTATGCTAGAGGCCAGAGTTAATAAATATGGCAATAATGCAAATAAGAGTTTTGGGGTTGATCAATGGCAAGTCTGAGTTTCAGTAATTGGAGAATACAATAGAATTGGACTACTTTATCAAAGAAAAGCGAGAGAGTAGGAACTGTATGATACATCAAAAGAGAAAATACAGCACATAGGCAGATTGGCTCTCAGGCTCATCTCATCAAAGTGAAAACTCGATAAAAGATAAATTCTGTATTATCAAAATGGTGTGTGGAGAAAATTATACCAGAAACCATATTGTGGCAACCTATATACCTGCACTTGGATGTTTGTTGGATCAATGAGTCGTCCCTCTCGTTGCCTTTTGAAGAACCTCCTTCAAAACAAGAGATATCCGATCTGACATATGACGTTCCAGAAACAACTCTTTCACCCGGGTGTAACCTTTCATTCCCATTTCGTTCCTCATCTCTGCATCGGTGGCCAGACGGATGATATTTTCAGCCAGAGGACTTACACCCTCTTTTCCTGCAGGATGTAACCAACCGGTGCTCCCATTTACTACAATCTCCACTGTACCCCCTGCTGCTGTTCCCTGGTTTATATATGCACAGTTTTAATTGTGTAATAAGAAATTATCAACACCTCACTGCAACAGACTATAGTATATACTTTCCAATAGCTCTAAGCAGGCAATTATGAAATTTTCAACCTCTATAAGAGAAGCGTGGCACATGGAAATTTTGATTTTTCAGCGGAATTCATATTGGACAAGTGAAAAGTTTGAGTTAAAACTGTTCAGATGCTGAAAAGTGCGTGTATGCACTCTCGAGTCTCTCAATCAAAATAGAGCAAAATAAGATTGAAAAGCTCACCAGAACAGGTAGCTGGAAAGCCATGGCTTCAATTGTTATCCTCCCAAAACACTCTCCGCGGGCCTATAGTATAAAAAATGTTATGTTCTCTTCTGCACAATGAGGATAATATTTAGTCCATCTTTCTCAACACTGTCATCACATTACCCATTTAAACTTAAACGAAACACCAGCTTGTACAGCTAGAGGGAATTCATCACTTAACTAGAATACATGGGCATTGCGTTCCATGATACTGAAGTTACTAATAAATAATCACCTGAGAGTTTTGGACAAGAACATCGATTGAAGCAAGATATGGAGCAACATTCAGTGTTTTGTTCACGAAGTGCACATTCTTCTGAATTTTCTTATCAGCAACAAATTTACGCAATTCTGCTTCGAACTTGGTCTGTATACTCATGTCACTTCCCACTACAACCGCATGCATTGATGGAACTTTCAATTTTCTCTCTTGGCTAAGCTGCAATGCTTCATAGAAAGCTTTAAGAAACAGATCCTGACCCTTCCCCCGGGAAACACCTGCAGAAACAAAACATCTAGAGCTAAGAATAGGTCTAATCAGAGATGACACATGCAGTAGAGACTGCTCACTTCTGAAGCATGAAATCAAACTTCAACGATAATAACAGGATTTCTCAAAGTGGAAAAAAGGTTCTTGAGTATTAGAACACTATAATCAATAGAAGAGAGATCACCCCCAGATAGAGACTTTGAGCCAAAACCATTTTGCACAGAAATCAGCAATCAGCACCAAAGAAAGGCCAGTAAAGAAGACCATAAAATCTCGTGAATTTTCATGAGAACTTGAAAGGAATAAAAGTCTGATATGTGTATGCAACTGTCACAATGAATGAAATTTACTAAAATTGTCAGAAAAATCCATAGAGGATTATATATGGACAACTAACCATCAAAAGTCCACTCAGAAATTTGAAGGCTATCAAGTCCACTAGAAAAAAGTGGTTTCCAATGAATGTGTTTCCAAAACACGCCAACATAAAGATAAGGATAAAATACTATTTCATTGTTACAAAACATACTGTTGATAATGGAAAACAGAAGATCATCTTTGTGCACTCCAAGTGATTCTCTGATATGTTCTCGAAGGACCCTTCTTGCCACCCTATCTTCGGCTATCTCCATTAAGTCTTTGCTATTCCCAAGGTGAACAACATAGGTCTTAGGCATCTTAATCCTGCACCATTAGATATGGAAAATACAATATTTTTGTTCTTGTGTACAAGACAAATACTTACAAAATAAGAACTCAAAGAAACTCATTCAAACATTCTTTCAATACAGTCTATGTTTGAAAGGGACACCTTCACACCTAACTGAAACCTGAAACTAACGAAGATGGGGATTAACAGGTAAAACATACTGTTGTTGTCCAATCATTTCAAATACACAAAATTTGATGAAAATTGATAACCATTAACCATTTTATATGCATGAGTAATAATGTATGTAACAAAATCCAAAAGCTACACAATAGCAATGTAATACTATGAAAATGACACAGCAAGTATACTAAAGATAGTGTTTCGTGTAATACTTTCAGCCAACAATACAGTAGTTTACAGAACTTTTAGAAACCTTGGCTTTTGACAGATACCCAACAGAGTCCTGCTTAAAAAGGTCTTCAAATAGATCGATAATTGAGATATACGAAGTATATTGTGTGTGTCTGTGCAAAGTATGCAAAGAATTATTATACCCTAAACGCTCCTTTGTCCTGTTCTTCCAATAGTTAGCAGTAACATGTGAATCGATCATAGCACCTGCAACAAAAGGGAGGTGCTTAACATTCTCCAGTTTAAAGTAGTGCCCTCGCATTTCATGAATCCACCACAAAACCTTGGGGAGTACATGGGGAACATTTTCTTGGAGCACAGCATCCAGCCACTTGCCAGCCACTGCGGTGTTTAAAATGACAAGATCAGCTTGAAGAGCTGTATCAATAGCTTCCTGGCCCTTAGCGGATAAAATCTACATTGAAAACGAAAATTAACTGTATGATTTGAATGTGAAACAGTTTGATGGAATCCATTCCAAGATACTTGTAACTTTATAATACCTTCACTCCTCTTTCTTCCATCTTTTGTTCCAAACTGTAAACCACTTCATCAGGTTTGGCAGGCTTCTGATTAGTTATCCAGACAATCCTTGTGCCAACAGCTCTTAACAGAAAGGCAAGCTCCATTAATAGTAAAGGGCCACCTATATACATTTTTTGAAAATTCAAATAATCAGTACACTGCCTCCAGCACACAATTTTTCCAAAATGAAAGGTTCTTCCCTAGCACAGAACTATAAGCTCTCTCAATTCATTCACTTTTCAATCATGCTTCCTCTGAACTGGATCGAAAATTTAAAAAGCAAACACACTAAACAGAAGAGTACCAGAGAGCGACAGCTCGTGGGAAACAAACATCACAAGCTTCGATTTCATAAAATTGAGCGGATTTCCATCTTCTTCTTTCTCAGAAACACCGCCTTCCGAGTTGAACGAATGAATTGGAGTAATGAAACTGCTGCGGTCACCATAATCGCGAGAGCTGCAGGAGTTGAAGGATGCTCCAATGAAGAAGCCAATGGCGGAGGAGAAAGCGATGCACAGTAATACCATCAATGGCCATCTCTTCTGCCCCGGACTCGATGTAGTCGTTGAATGCTTCGCCATCATGCAGAGAAATCCATCAATGATCGAATTCAGCTCCGAATCGTGGCAACTAGGGCATCGAATTTGGGAATTTCAGCGCAGGTGAGCCGATCGTACCGATGACAGATCCAAACCAAACCCCCACTCCCAAATTCCTAGCGAAACGACATCCATTGTTGCGTTTGAATACTAACCCTAAAATGCGATTTATCCCTCACTAGTGAGTCACTACTCACTCTATTAAAATTATCACTTCTCTAATGTTGCATTGCATTTTTAACTTGAACGAAATTTCCTCAATTTATATTGCAACTTTAATCAAAGCTACAAAATTAGGTCCCCTAATAATTAATTTTCAATAAAACAATCAAAGATTCAAGTAAAGTAAAGGGATTTTTCATAAATATTCTTGAATCAGTCTAATTTTAAAATTGATCTCCATATGGGCAACCGTTGGAGGAGTGGATGTACAAAAAATGACAAAGCCGGTTTAATACAGATTAGGTTAAAAAAGTAAACGAATAAACAGGAAAGGTTACTGCATAAACATGATTTTTATTCACAAGCCTTTTTATAATATTGCATAATTTCATATGGCAGGGAAACAAAACCAACATTTGCTTTCCAAAAAACAAGAAAACCAACATTTCAAACAAAAACCCATAGAAGAAGTAGAAGCGAACAACTTCATTCAGACAAATAGTATAATACTACTAGATCACTGGGACAAGAGTTTCATTAGTTGACCCTCCTGCAGTTCTTCCTGATTTCACCTTTAAGGCCAGTGAGAGGGTTAATGCTCCCCATTTTGATCATAGACTTGGCAAACTGATGGAAGAAAAGTTCCCCATCTTCAGCGTAGTTTCTCACAAGTTCAATCGTTTTCCGCACCTTCCCAGAGTACAGAACTTGGTCCGACGTGAGCAGCCCTTTGCCCCACAGCAACAGCTTGAAGTACGTGTTGTCGAACCTGACAGGGGTTGAAACATCAAGTGGGGAAACATTGTTGTCGCCGCCAACTTTAGGACACACTGTCTTGAGGCCATTGTAGTAGTTTTTCTCGAGGGTGATATCTGGTTGGTGATTCCCGTTTTGGTTGTATAATCTCTGCCTGAACGTCGTGCATCTTGCCATTCCAATGGTGTGCCCACCTGTAGAGTGTATAACAATGCAGTATATTTTGGGATCAATTCAAACCATTGGCAAGAAGAAAAGCAGCATACTTATGTAGGAGTATATACGAAAAACTTGAATATAACCAGATAGAGCAACGAGGTCTTCTTCATTGAGGCCCTGACGACTGAATTTGGAAATGAGTGTTTGTATTGTTGAATTTGGGGCAGGAATGTTGGCATTAGATTTACTCAGGCTTGCTGTTGTTGAGTCTCGTCTGCCTAATGGAACTTCCCAGTGTGGTCCACCGCTCTGCAGGTGAATACGTTTACCAGTTTTAAGCAAAAGCAGGGTTAAATTTTGTTTCTCGGGAAGGAAATGCAAAAAGGTTTCTCTTACAAGAACAGTGGAATCCCTTGCAGCAAGGGCAATGATGTCTGCACAAGAAACTGTATGTGGGCAGACTTGTTCCAGTTTAGCCTTGATTTCGTCTATCACTTCAAATCCCCTGAGGGAGTTCTTGTTGGGCCCTGAGTTCTTTTCACTCACTATCTTTGCACTGTTGTCTAGTAGCAACGAGGCATCGCATCCCTGAAGAGTCACAGAAGTTCACAATTAAGAATAATACATAATCTACAAAGTGGTGTAACCAACACACATACCTGTACAAAATGGTGTAACCAACATACGTACCTGCACGAAGCAGTCGTGGAAATGCAGCCTGAGCAAAGAGGCAGCCATCCTCGGATCTTCAGCAATGGCATTTTCCAGTACTGACATTATAATTTCATTAGCCTGTGGGCACGAATACTGGTAGAATTCCGGGATGAGGCCCGAGTAGCCTCCAAATCCGGAACCTGGAAAAGCTTCTGAATGACACCAAGAGAAAAAACAGACAACTACAATGAAATTGGAAAACCATTTTAGAGAAGCCATTGAACGAATAAGTGTTATTTCCTTGTTTGTAGGAGAGTATTATTCACTTATCTGTGAGGCTTCTGATGGATCAGTCCATGATTTATAAAGAAATCAATCGGCAATCCCAACTGCTCCCTTGTGTACCAAAACCCCATAGGTGTCGTAAGACATGCCCATTAAGGGTAATAGGTGACCATTTCAACTGTGTGAAATGTATGTCACTGTTTGAAATATTGGAATAGTGTTTTGTTTGTGGTTTTGGTTTCACCTGCTCCATCATTCATCAACTTACTCCCAGAGTAGTCCCATTAGCTAATTTTGGTATTTTGCATAAATATGTTGTTATTCCCTACATATGCGAAAGTTCCTAGCCCCTAGGGGTACACCAAATATTTCCTGCAATAGTATCCTCAAGCTGAATATAGAACATATTTACCCCAAGTGGACCTACATTAACATAATTCCCGGATGCATTTGAGACTCCATTTACTTCAGGATTCTTGTTCGGCTGTCTGAACACGCTTTCTGCTTTCCATCTAACACATTGTTCAGGCAATAAGAATAAGTAATATCAGAAATCAGACAAACATATGGAGAAAAAGGGGGCTATATTCACAAGAAATTCAGTGTGAAATAATTCACAGTATTTACAATGACATATTACATTCACCTCAATCCGCGTTCTCTCAACACGGGGTTGAGGATTTTCAAGTCAAATGACTTAATAGTTGTTGCTACTATACACAAAGGCATTGGTACAACCAGAGGAAGGAGTACTCTGGTACCTTCATCCGAAGGTGCCTTCTTTTACCATTGCACTATTACATCAGTGATGACAAGAATGGGAACAACTTCGTCTTCTTAAAAAATTCCCCTTTTTCAAAAGATTTGGAAGCAGGCTATGGAACACAGACTTGTCTCATTGGAGTGAGAAGCCTTGCAAACCGGAGTGGGACATGAGCCCTAACCAAAGCTCCATTTTCAACATATTCCTGTAAAGTAAATATATATAGGCACTGAATTTCTAGACAGTCCATAGTTGTCCATACTTGGTCAACCAAATAAAAGAAAAAACCTAAAAGGCTAAAACTTTCAATAAGCCGGGTTGAGAAAAATAGAAAACATAAAAAATGGCTTACAGTTTTTTCAACCATGCCAACACGATGTAGGGTATTCAAGAGTTCCCCTTTCTCAAAAGGAATCAGAGCTTCAACCCATACCATCATATCCTACAGTAAAGAAATTAAGGGTTCACACAAACATATTGAATTTGGAAGACATTAGAGCAGAGAAATATAAGATCAGAATAGAACCTTTAGCTTTTCATGCACTGCGTTGCAGAATTCCTCCAACCCTTCACCAGTTAAAGCAGACACACACACAACATCAGGGTTTTTCTCAGCTTCTGATTTGATTTTCTCAGGGTCTTTCACATTATCAACCTGTAAAATATGACAACGAGCACAAAGAATAATAAAATGAAATATAAGTAACTAACTGTGGAAAAGGCGGGAACATGTTCGGGGAGGGGGGGGGGGGGTGTTTGAAGAATGCGATGTTAGCAAGCAGATTCAATCTCTATAGGCCAAATGTATTTGGCATATTGTGTTATGCAGATGCATTCCTTCCTTTGTGAGAGAAACCAATTTGTACCATTTTCTGGTGCATTAAAAACTATAAACACTTACACAGCCTATTCAACTACAAATGCAATTGGGCCAATCATAGGTTGGTTTTACAATCATGGAACATTAGAAACATAAATACCTTGTTCCAGACAATCAGCTTTGGAATGGATGTTGTGTCTAGTTCTGCAAGAACTTCATCCACTGCTTCCATTTGTTGCTCTGCCAATGGATGACTAATTCAAAAAAAAGTCACGTTAGGAGCAGCTATGATCAGAGGAGACTAGATTAGTAGCCATGATATCATACCTAATATCCACAACATGCACCAAAAGCGACGACTCGGAAATCTCTTCCAGAGTTGCTCTAAAAGCAGCAACCTAGCAGAATATAGCAAAAATAAGTTGACAAAAGATTGCGTTCAGCAGCATTTTAAGAAAAAAAATAATTTTGATATGATGCAAATGAGAAACATTTGTATACCAGTGTTGTCGGCAACTTCTGAATGAAACCAACAGTGTCGGTAAGAAGAAACTCCTTCCCGTTCTTCATCTAGACAAAAGAAAACAAGCCTAAAATTAGAGGATTCAGGGGGGTTGGGGGTGGGGGGAGCGGGCAGGACACAGACACACAAGAAAATATAAAAAGTAAAACTTAAAACTTGAAACAATCCCAAGTCATGAATACTATTCATTAATGCTGTCTCAGGATGGATTATTCCATGGAAAAATGGGCAGGCAAACCAACTTGTTTTGAGAATTACTTTCAATGGTCCTCCCTGGAATAACAACAGCATTATTCACACTTATCACATTAACTCAAAACTATTATATATTGCTAACAAAAAGTTATAGTTACTGGTGAACAGTATTGCTTCAAAAAGTAAAAGAGAAGTAGCAATAATTGGAAATATCACAAGACATGACACTACGATTTCCCGAAGCATGTATCTCATCATATTATTAACCGACATGACACTACGATTTCCCGAAGCATGTATCTCATCATATTATTAAACCGACAGAGTTTATTATCAAGACTTAAATCATGAATCCCTGGAGTGAGTGGAGAAAAGTTTTGGGCATATTTTACTTGCCTGCACCCTTCTAGTAGTGGGATCCAATGTTGCAAATAGCTTGTCCTCAGCAAGAACATCAGCTCCTGTCAATCGATTTAAAATAGTGCTCTTTCCAGCATTAGTGTACCCAACCTGAACCATCAGTTTGACAATCACCACGCATAAACATGCAACTGTACTAGGGGATGACTTCTAGTTCAATAAAGCTTTTGGCTATAAGAAAAGCATTCATTGAAACATTCAGGTACTATAGGATTAGCATAACAACTAAAATAGAACTGCATGTGAAACATTCACAACTAATGTAACCAAGTACTCTCTTACCAGAGACACAACAGGGACGGGTACAGCAACTCGCCGGTTTCTGTACTGCTTGCGATGTTTACGGACAGATTCTATCTCTTTCTTGAGTGCAGCAATCTGAGAAATTCAGAAAGAGTGCATATCACACATATGCAATCACTAAAGCAACGAAGGAAACTGAGCAGGCAACAAAACACATTGAAGGGAATAGCTCCCTATAGCTCAAAAGTGTACAGAGACAATGCACAGACAGGCTAAGGAAGAGAATACTGTACAGAAAATCAGAGAGCTAACCCAACTAGTTGAGAGTTTAATTTTAGACAAAATAACATGGATATTACAATAAAAATTAGTAAATCACTAACAAGGAGCAGTTTGTTGAAGTAACACCTATGACCTGTATCCAGAATCACTATTTTTGGGGTTATATAAGTTTATATAGAATATTCAACCAAAAAGACGACGGAAGAAATTAAAGGGAGTATGCAAAGAATGAGATCCACAGTTTGAAACCATCCACATCTGAATATGAAAAAGGTATAATAATGACATGGATTAAACATTAACTGTGACCCAAATAATGCCCCAAGATCATAGCCAACTAATATGAAGAAAAGAAAAACCAGATGTTTGGTGAACCAGAGTTTGCACTAAGTTGCTTAACTTATAGAGTATGATGCAAGCCATACCTGGTCACGTAAGATACGCTTATCAACTTCAATTTGTTTCTCACCCATACCCTTCACTTGACCTCCAGCTTGGCGCTCAAGGTGGGTCCACATTCTTGTTAATCGAGGCAACTGGTATTCCATCTGAGCCAATGTGACCTGAAAGTAACTTCTCCCCATTAATGAAACCAAAAGACATGCTCTTTACTCTTTAGTATTTACCACTTGAGTTCACCCCAAAGATAAATACCTGCAAAGCAGCTTCACGAGTGGCTGCTCGCTGGTTAAAGATATCCAGGATGAGAGCGGTACGATCACACACCCTAACATCACCACCAAAGGTTTTCTCCAAGTTCCGCAGCTGCCTGTTGTCGAAAAAAACGAACCACCAGAAACTCAAAACCTAAATATAGACAACAAACAAAAAGATACTCTAGCTCCATCAATGCCCAACAACAGAAACACACAACAGACTTTAGTTAATACTATATATCAAACCAATCAAATTATTGTCTTAACAGATAAGCATGAAGAAATACACATAATAACATCAAGAACAATCTTATTGAGCATTCAAGAACCAACCCTGGCGACAGTTCATCATCAAAAATCACCGTCTCAACACCAAATGCATTTATGGCACTCTTGATCTCCGCCACCTTTCCTGATCCAATATAAGTCCTGGGATTTGGCGTCATAAGCCTGCAGCAAATATATTGATTAAATAACCATAAATAGTGATGCATCTACCAGAGTATCCATAAGGAATAACATCATGTCGCTCACTTTTGATATGTGGAACCAACAACAAGCAATCCTGCAGTGTCAGCTAACTGCTCCAATTCATTCAGTGAATCCTCTATACCAAAGCCTCCACCACTATCACCTTTCCTCGCCACCCCGACAAGATAAGCTTTCTCTTCAAACACCTACATTAGAACCATCAACAAAATTAACACACACACGTGCCTAAAAACTCAATCAACTAACACAATAGTCATTCGAGAAACAACTCAGCACAAAATGGACTATATTAGCCAGGGTTGAGCAACGAAGACAAACCTCCCGACCATTCCGCATCTTGTACCGATTCTGTACATCACTTTCCTCTGCCGTTCGCGCCTTGTCTTCCGATTTTCTAGGCCGGAAACCCGTCCACGCGTCTTGCAATTCTTCCGTGGCGATACCAGAAACATCATCGACCACGCCCTCCGGCTCAGAACCAGGCGCGGGGCTCCGCTCAGAGACAGCGTCGTCGGGGTACAGAACCCCCACTCCATCGGTATCGAGAGCGTGGTAACGGCGGCCCTCGCCCCGTGTTCGGAAATGAAAGCACTGAATGGGTTTGAAATTAGGGATTGGAGGTACGAAGCAAAGGACGCGATGCCGATAGGGAGGGTTGAGGATTGAGCTGAAGCAAACGCTCATTTTGAATTCCCGTTGAGTGTACACTGTACAGTCACAGTCCTTCCGGAACAATGAACAATCCATTTACCCCAATTTATACACTACACTGCTTTTTGTGTAAGATAAAATAAAATGAAAATGAAATTGCGAAATGAAATAAAGATTTATTTTTATTTTTTATTTGTTTGGAGAATGTAAGTAAGAGTTCTTGCCCTCAATTTTAAAGTGTAAACTCACTGACCCCATACAATTGCCTTCCACAAAAACAAAATGAAAATTTAAACAGTCTTCCCCTGTTGGCTGATGCCCTTTGATTTCTAGAACAATAATGTCGGGATCCTCCTCAGTCCTCATCACATTGTGATGTTTCCAAGCATAGTGAGGCTCATCTGGTAAACAACAGAAGGGGTTTTCGCTCTGAATTTAATTTGATGACCTCATCCCACATCCGGAACACAACACAGACATTGCAAACCATGACATCCCACATCATTCTTAATCTTACATAGCAGATAGATACTCTAGGATACCATTGCAACCCACATCACTTCAGTCATCTAACCCCTCCAGCAGATTACCATTGCAGCAAAACGAGACAACATCGAGCCCACATTTCCACCGGCCTACGCTGTCTTCCAACAATGGCTACAACCATTACATCATCGTCACTCATCTTTGAAACCAAAGACCAAAATCTCCACTCTGCTTAGCCCCATTTTTTGCTAATACATCTGCAAGAAACTTACTTTCCCGGAAAATAATAGTAGTAATTTATAATAGCAATAGCAGTATCATTATCTAAAACACAGTAACTGTTAGTGCTGCAAGTCTGCAACTTTGGCCATTGGCCTGGGGATATTTTCTTGGCGATTAACTGTTGTTAAAAGTTACTATTAAAACAATTATTACTATCCATCAAATTCATGGAAATGATTTTATTTGATCTTGATCTTCACATTGGCTCTAATTACATCCAGAATTCTTCTGATTTGGGATGGTGAAAGCCATGCCAAGTAGTCAACTCAAAGGCCTTCTAAATATAAGTCCAAGTCCTACATACAAGTCTGCTTAGCTTCAAAGCCCACCCCCCAGATGAGATTATAGATGAATAGAGTGGATTCATTTGGGTTACCCAGCATTCTGGTAGTTTCTCGATTTAGCCTGCTGGACCAGTAGTCATTATTGCAAGGACACGCTTTCGGGCCATATTCCCAAATAGTGGGGAATTCAATTTCAATCAATTCATGCTCTCTCACACAGATTTCTTTACATCTGTAAAAGGGAGAATCTGATTCCATAATTATAAACAAGACAACTTTATTCTATTCCCTCTGATATGATATATTTCATCTGGTATTTGGTAGAATTTCACACGCAAGAAATATCATCATACTACAGGAAGTCCAATTTCGTTAAAATGCAAGCTATAATTCAACGAACTCAGATAAATATATACTACTATAATAGTATAATACACACCTCACTCTCACACTGAACATACTTTATTTACTCCAATTTAAAAACATAACCCCATTCATAATGTTTTGATATGTCTGACCCAGTTACTTTCGACTAACAGCACCCACATAAAAACAGAACACCCCCAAGAAAGAAGGCAATACTGTTTTAGTTATTACATACTTACTTAAGAGCAGTACAGATAAACAACATCTCGACACAGGCTGCAGTTCAAGCCACAACAGGAAGACCAGCGTGCTGGGTGATTTTGGCATACAGATCTTCCTTCCTGGCACCGACAAGCCTGTCCACTTCCTTACCGTCCTTGAGGAACACAAAGGTAGGCATTGCCTCAACCTTGTATTCAGCAGCAACTTCCTGCAGGAAAATTATTTACCAAAAAACTTGGAAATTAGTTTATGTTCATCCCAGCAAGATCCACAAGAATGCATTGGTATTGGCAGAGTTCATCAAGGAAGTTTTCAAACATTGTGCGTGGGCACATACCTTAAGCTCATCAACATCAACCTTCAGGAAAATGACATCAGGTGTCTTCTTGGCCAAATCAGCTAGAATTGGGCTGATGAAGCGGCACGGACCGCACCATGATGCAGTGAAATCAATGACAACCTGATTCACAAGGTTTAAGATTCCCATACTTAAAAAGGTTGAAGTGCATAATAAGAAGGAAAATCAGAAACGCAATGTAATAGGAGTACAAAAATAGTGTCCTAGTTGAAATCTTTTTAGTTGTTAGGAAAGATTAAATGTTAAAATTCATGGACTTAATACTTAAAAATGTAAAATAGGACTTTCTAAATTTCATAGTATTAAATATATACACATTTTTTAAGAATTTTTAAAACATGTGTTGAATGCCTCAGCATCTTTTTCTGAAAGACATAAAAATATCCAAACTTTCAGTCAATTTGTTCTAGCGAACGGGAAGACACACCTTAGTCATATACTACCACATAATATCTAATCTTCTGAAAACTTAAACAGCAACTACAAACATTATCCCCAAAAAAAAAAAAAAAAAAATAAACAGCAACAACAAAAAGTCAAAAAGCAATGAACTATTGGCCTACAGTAAATCATAGAGTACTTTCTTTCATGAATGTGAGCAGTAATTTCTTCACCCATGCACAAGATTAAACTATACTCTCAAGTCTCAACGTGTTATGATTTCACATGCCCTTAGCTTCCTACAATTTTAAATTTATCTTCCATCAGATCGGAGGTAGGAAGTCAAAACCCTAGAAATTTGTCAATATAAGAAATAAAATCAAACCAAGAAATAGTCAAAAAAGCCACACAATCAAAACAAAATCAAAACAAAACAAAGTCCTTATCAATCATTCCTCAGTTCAAAAAATCAAACCATCAAAAGTCAACATCTGCATCAAAGTTTACCAGTTTCTTGGATTGAACCCCAATTTGGTGATGCTCATCAAACTCCGGCTTAGTGTGGCAGCCGATCACTTGCCCTTCAGCAGATGTCGCCATTTCCTTCCCCGCGCAAATAGGACCGAAAAAATTGCCTATGTTTCTGCTTCACGGCTTTACCCTCGAAGAATGCGTTTGTCGTAAGCGTGGAATAAATCAAAAGAAAAAAGGATCACCTTTATATAGGGGGTAGAAAGGCGGTGGGAATTGACGAAGCGGTCCTCGATTTCAGCATAATTACAGATGTGCCACTTACGGTGCAAATCCTAACAAGAAATGGTGGTGCTGCTGTGGATTGTCAATTGTGCGTAGAAAACGCGTCGGAAATGGGAATAATTCTAGAAGGTTATGCCTCCAACGATTTTGGCATGTTTTAAATCTTCACACACAGATGAGTAATATAAAGGGACCCACCCAGATTGAGATAGTAATGAATGAGTAAACAGTAGATGATTTGTAAATGTGGTGGACGCCCACGCCTGGACGGTGATGAATCGAGGTCGTGGTGTCCAACATACTTGCATCCTTCTCAATCTCAAGGATTTAATGGCGTTCATACAAGCGTTCAAAATAAAAAAAAAATGGGTTCATCCAAAGGTTGTAAATATAATCTCCAAACCCACTGGATCTGTGACATAGTAGTAATTGTCAATCCATTATCCCAACGGACCGAATTTGATACATACATCAAATTTACTAGCTATCAAAATAATCATACTACTACTATTATATGCCACTGGCCACCGTGAATGTATCAAAAAAACATATAGTATATGCCACCGTGGTTTATTATTCTCTCAAGTTGAGGAGGTTTCATTACCTATATAGTACTACTATGTATGATACGGTAACAAAGACATATCCTACCACTAGTTTATACAACAAGAGAATAATAATAATAATAATAATAATAATAATAATAATAATAATAATACATCATCAATTGATAACTGATAGTATGTGGTAATAATAAATAATCTGCAGGACCGTCCCAAATATCATCACACTTCACACACTACCGCTCCTCCACTGCCTGGCCCTGGCCCTTCTTCCCAAGGGGTTGCGCCACTGTAGAATTCCCAATGCGCTGTAACAAACCAGTTCCCACATACACAGCTAATTATCAGCAAAATCCCAGACAAGCAACAACCAAGTTAAGGTTAAGGCTATATGCTTGGCTTGAATGTAAAAATGAATTCTTTTGAAAGGAAATTTATCCTACTTCTACTTCCAAATTACCCTCCATCCAGCAAAGTTGCTGTCCTTTTCATTTTCACTTGTTTGTGGTTTTAGTTGCTTATCTTGTACTAGTAGTATACTCCCTCCGTTTTTTAAAAATTGTAACGGACCCACCGTGCACGCTGTCCAATACACATTTTTTATTATTAATAACTCAATTTCGGTACAAGTAAAAATTCTAAAAGTTTAATATTTAAAAACTACTCGACGAGACGAATCTAACAAGATCCCACTTGACATATTTTAACTTGTATAACTATGATAAAACTTTAAGTCAAAGTGCAAGTGTGAACAGTGTCAAAATTCCAAATGTTACAATAAAAAGAAAACGGAGGAAGTATTATCTATCTATAGGAGTCATAAATTCTCAGAAAATTCCTTGAATTGGAGGAAACCTATAGTTCATATCTCCATCAATATTTGGGGAACCAAAAAATCAGTCCATCGATGGTTAATGGTTTCAGTTATTGCTGATCGTTTTTAAGCTTTCATCAATCTTCTCTTTTCTTTCCTGTTTTCCATTTTTAACTTTAAAACAACCAAACATAGCCAGCAAGAACAGAACTGTAGGTAGTCTTCTAGTGTATATATAAGAACAAACCTTGAGGCAGAGATTCCTGTCGGTATCACAAACAGGATAGTCATGAGGGCAACAATGGAGGCCGTCCTTGCAGCACACACCAGATTCCGCCTGGCAGCACTTCCAGTGGAGGCACAACCCCAAGAAACTCCAGGAGCAGCAGCAAGTCTCACCACTAGGGCAGGAACTAAAGAGGCTGCAGCGGGTCGGGCCAGGGGTTGGCGAGGGAGGCGGGTTGGGGCTCGTCTTGACAGGATACGATGCAAGGGTGTTGATCCCACACACCCCTTCCGCATCATTGGTGTTTCGGGCCATATGCATGTATCCATCCATCCCCCATTGCCTGCCCCACGAGTTCTTTACGATCCAATAGTCCTTCCCATTCTCTGATCCATAGCCCACTATTAGCACCGCGTGATCCAGGGAAGTCGAGCATGGCCCGGAGAAAATGCCCTGCATTTAGTTACAGATGAACCCCAATGAGATCAATTAATACTTAAATGTTTTCTTTTTAGGTGAAAAAATCATTAAGAGGATCGGAGGACAAACCCCTGAATATAACTGAAACAATGAATCACTGCCACATATGCCGACGCTGACAGGCTGCTTCGCCACGGCCTGGAGGAGCTTCTTCTCATCTTTGGAGGGTATGTCAGTGTAGCCGTCGATGGTCACAACGCGCCTTTTCAGCTGCAATGCCAGCAGAGGCAACAAATTGTTAGCTGCAACTTGCAAGCTTAACAAATAGTATATCAAGATATTGGAGCTTCACTTGGCTTCAACGCAGAGCCGTCTCTTGGCAGGAGCCAATGGAGCTCCTGCACCGGGCCCCCCATTTTTGGGGGCCCCACATATATTATTATTATTATTTAATTATTATTATTTAATTGTTGTACAGCTAACCTAATGACCTATTCTTCTCTTCCCCTTCCCTCTACCACCGTTCCCATTTTCCCAGATCCAATTTCATTGCAGCCCGCCACCCCCATTAAACCTCAACTCATTATTTTTCCAAATCCCAATTCTTGTTCTTCAGTCATCTTCTTCTCCCAACGGTAGCAAACTTTTCGTCTTCCTCTCGTTCCAACGGTAAATCGTTCATGGATTCCAATTTATTCAACCTTCTACCCCCTAATTTCACACAACCAAATCTCAATCCCCCAGTAGCTTTTCCACTATCAACCACTTACCATTATCAAGTTATTTGTGAGAAAGACGAAATAATTGGTCCAAGGGAAATCATTTCAATTCAATTCTGTCTCCGTTGTGTTTTTGCCTGCGTTAGACTCTATTCTGTCTGTGTTCAATTTCTGTCTCTGTCTGCATTCGATTTTGTCTGTGTGCAAGTGCAATCAATCTCTCCTGTGAAAGGTATGTTCTTCACCCTCCTCATTTGCTTGTAGTGTTTGGGGAAGTCTCAATTCATCATTTTCCTCCTGTGTCGAGCATTTTGCAGTTCATGGATTAGGAATTTATTGGGATTGTATTTCAAGTTCATGGATTAGGAATTTATTTTCTAGTTTCTGTTTTTTGTGCTTACTTAGGTTGGGAAATTGTTGGAGTTGAATTGTTTTCAGCGGCTGCCGGCTGGATTCCAAGGAGAGGGATGAAGTATTGTGAAATCTGACTTCTATCCACGACTCTGTTTTGATTCTCAAATCAGGAAATCAGGTTGTGTTGTTCTATCTTTTCTTTTTTAAAAGAAATCATATTTACTTTGTAAATTATGCTTCATAAAAGAAAGTATGAATCTGGATGTGAAAAGCGTAAAAAGAAAAAGAAATCTGAGGAGTTTATTCAGTCTCAAAAAGGAGCTATTGATCGATTTTTCAAAAAAACACCCGAAGTATCTGAAGATAATGTAAATGGAGATTGTGATGTTAATAATGATGATAATAATAATGCTAATACGGATAACACCGAGTATTTTAATGATCTTCAAAATAATGTTATGCCTATAAATGAGAAAAATGCTTGTGATGCTGCCATTCCTTCTATTGTTGAGCATGTTGATGTTTCTATTCCTTTGAATGTTGATGTTACTCCATCTAATGTTGAGCATGATCATGAATTTACTGTTTGTGATGAGGTTGTATATAAAAAATTTGATATATTTGACCCAAGAAATTGGGACAATTTAGATTCTCATATGATTAATATGCTAGTGGAAAAAGGTCCTAAAAGAGACTTAACTATTACAAAAGGGGTTAAAAATAAAATTGGGAGACAATTTTCCGCATCTTTCTATACTAGAATCTTACCTAATGGAGAAAAATGTGACAGAGATTGGCTTGTATATTCAAAAGAACTAGATAAAGTGTTTTGTTTTTGTTGTAAATTATTTAGAAAAGGGTATGACAAAGGTCAACTAGTAAATGAGGGCTTCAATGATTGGTCACATTTATCCGTTAGAATTAGAGAACATGAAACTAGTATGCACCATATTCAAAATATGGTCACTTGGTACGATATGCGCTTAAGACTTCAAAAAAATATAACTATTGACAAAGTGGCTCAAAAACAATTTCAAAAAGAGAAAGAGCATTGGAAAAATGTTTTGGTGAGAGTTATTTCAATTGTTACATTTCTTGGAAAACATAATCTAGCATTTCGTGGTAGCAATGGAAAGTTGTATCAAAATAGCAATGGGAATTTCTTGGGATTAATTGAAATGTTAGCTAAATTTGATCCTATTATGCAAGAGCATGTTCGTCGTATTACTAGTGATGATATTCATGTTCATTATCTTGGTCATAATATTCAAAATGAGTTGATTCTTTTACTTGGTTCGGCAATTAAATCTGAAATTATTAAAAAAATAAAAGAAGCCAAATATTTTTCTGTAATACTTGATTGTACTCCTGATGTAAGTCACCAAGAGCAAATGTCTTTAATTTTAAGATATGTGAATATTTTTTCTGATTGTGTTATCATAGAAGAATCATTTTTAGGATTTTTGAATGTGAATGATACAACAGGGCAAGGACTTTTTGATGAACTATTGCATGAACTAAATATTCTTGAACTTGATATAGATGATGTACGTGGACAAAGTTATGATAATGGGTCAAATATGAAAGGAAAAAATAGTGGAGTGCAAAGAAAACTTTTAGATTTAAATTCTAGAGCTTTTTACACCCCTTGTGGTGCTCATAGTCTAAATTTAATGTTGTGTGATATGGCTAATATTTCTGGAAAGGCTAGGGACTTTTTTGGTGTAATTCAACGTATCTATACAATATTTGCAAATTCAACGAAAAGGTGGAAAATTTTAAAGAATCATGTAAAAGAATTAACTCCTAAGTCACTATCTGCTACTCGTTGGGAAAGTCGTGTAGATAGTGTAAAGGCTATAAGATTTCAACTATTGGATATAAGAGAGGCTTTGCTTGAAGTTGCTGAACTTGATAATGATTCAAAAATAAGAAGTGAAGCAAAATCTTTAGCTAGCAATGAGCTTGGTGATTTTGAGTTTGTAGTGTCCATTGTAATTTGGTATGATTTGTTATATGCTGTCAATTTAGTTAGTAAAAAATTACAATCACAAGACATATTTGTTAATGTTGCTATTGAAAACGTGAAGAATTTGATTTCATTTTTTAAGGAATATAGAGAAAATGGTTTTACTAATGCTATTGAAGCTGCTAAAAAACTTGCAATTGATATGGAATTTGATCCAGTCTTTCGTCCCAGGCGTCAAATTAAAAGGAAAAAGCAATTCGATGAGAACTTAGAAGATGAAAATATACAATGTGCTGAAGAATATTTTAGAATTCATTATTTTAATTGTATAATTGATCAAGCAATTGTGTCACTCGGAAGGAGGTTCGAACAATATGAACAGTATGAAAATGTGTTTGGCTTTTTATTTTCTTCTGAGAAATTATATTCATTAGATGACTCAAGTTTGAAGTCTTGTTGTAGCCATTTAGAAGATGCACTAAAGAGTGATAATAAATATGATATTCATGGCTATGATCTATGGATCGAATTAAAATTACTCAAAGAGTTTTTGCCAAAAGAAAAGTTGGGGGCACTCGATATTTTGAAGTTTATAAAACGTCTTGATTGTTTTCCTAATGCAATTATTGCGTATAGAATATTGCTAACCATTCCCGTGACAGTTGCAACAGCTGAAAGAAGTTTTTCGAAGTTGAAGCTGCTCAAATCCTATTTGCGAAGTTCAATGTCACAAGAAAGACTCAATGGACTAGCTTTGGTGGCAATCGAAAATGATATTTTAGATAAAGTTTCTTTTGAAGATTTGATTGATGAATTTGCTTCAAAGAATGCCAAGAGGACAAGATTTTTGAATCGATAAATATGTATTTTTGTAAGGACCATTTTTTTTAGAATATTCTATTTTTTCTTACGTATTTTATTGTATTTAGAATATGCATTATGATTTATTTATACTTTTTAGAATTTTTAATCAATATTAAATAATTTTTTTATTATTCTAGGGGCCTCATAAAAATATTTGCTCCGGGCCCCCAAAAAGTTGGAGACGGCCCTGCTTCAACGAAGTAATGGTGTGAATATAGTAGTATAATTTATGTATACACCTTATTTTTTATACATGTCCCTGAGCGGCCACTATAGGGATAATCCTCTTCGGTGTCGATCCCTTTATTTTTTATGATGAACTGAAATGCGTAGTCCATGAGCCCTCCTCCACACCCTTCGTTATACGATTTGTCACAGTCGATCAGCTCCTGCTCGGACAAACTGACGAGGCTTCCTGTCACGATTTGGTTGATGCCTTCAACTGCGCCTGTGGATGAGAATGCCCAACAGGCACCTTCACAATTGGGGGGGAATGTTGGGTTGGGCTCCCTTCCTATGTGGAGAAAAGGCCCAAAATGTGGAAAGCCCACTTGAGTCAATATTATGCTTGAAGTTTGCAGCCACCAGACGGGGAGAGTTTTTTTCAACTTCTTCACTTTCAGCAAGGCAAGATAGAAACAGGGAGAAAAGAGGATTCTCGCCCAAGTCTGCGCAGTCACAGAAAACCGGCGATTCCCGCTTCGTTAACCGTTGGATGAAGCTGAAATTTGGAGGGTAGATTCACCACTTCCATATCGTCATATCCTACGGTCGGATTGTGGATTTGAGGAGCATTGTTATATGCTTTGTTGGAACACTCTTGTACCTTATTTGATTATAGTGGAGCTGTTCTCTTTGGTCTGGACGACCCGTGGTTTTTTCCCTTCGTCTTGGAGGGGTTTTCCACGTTAAAAATTGGCGTGTCTTTTGCATCTTTATATTTCCTGCATATTTGAGTTGCTCCTCGTATATTCTTGCAAGTGGGGGGTGTGCTTATCCCATCAAGTGGTATCAGAGCCGTTGGTGAATTGTAGGGCTATTAACTTGCTTGAATGATGGAGTCTAATATGAATAGGATGATTAGTTTGAATGGTACTAATTATCATTTGTGGAAGGGAAAGATGAAAGATTTACTGTTTGTGAAAAGAATGCATCTTCCTGTCTTTGCTACCCAAAAGCCAGAATCGTTGTCTGAAGAAGATTGGAATTTTGAGCATGAGCAGGTCTGTGGTTTTATTCGCCAATTTGTGGATGATAATGTCTACAATCATATTGCTAATGAGACACATGCCAGGACATTGTGGAATAAAATTGAGTCTCTGTATGCTTCTAAGTCTGGAAACAATAAGTTGTATTTGTTGCAGAGGTTCTTGAATTTGAGATATCAAGAAGGGGCTTCTATTTCAGATCATTTGAATGAATTTCAGGGTCTTCTGGATCAAATGTCAGGAATGAGCATTAAGTTTGATGATGAACTTTTGGGGCTTCTATTATTATTGTCTCTGCCTGATTCTTGGGAAACATTTCGTGTTTCAATTACTAGCTCTTCTCCTAATGGTATTGTCTCTTTGCAATTGGCAAAAAGTAGTGCTCTTAATGAAGAGATGAGAAGGAAGACACAGGGAACTTCATCTCATTCTGAGGTACTGGTAACTGAACACAGGGGGAGAAGTCAGAAAAAGGAATCAAGCAGCAGGGAGAAAAGCAGAAGCAAGTCCAGGTCAAAATACAAAAATGTGGAGTGTCACTATTGCCACAAGATGGGTCACATCCAGAAGAATTGTTTCCTACGCAAAAAGGAGTTGAAAAATAAAAAGGGTAAACAAAAGGAAAATGAGCCAGGGAATGATGATCGTGTTGCCACTGCAACAGGTAATGATCTTATCATTTTACGTGATTATGAAGCTCTTAACCTTGTATCTGATGAATGCATGTGGATAGTCGATAGTGGTGCTAGCTTACATATTACACCAAGGAAGGAGTTCTTCACCTCTTACACTCCCGGTGATTTTGGGGTGCTAAAGATGGGAAATGATGGTGTATCTAAAATAATTGGTATTGGTGATGTATGTTTACATACCAATTTGGGCATGAAGTTATTACTTAAAGGTGTTCGCCATGCTCCTGATGTTCGATTCAATATTATATCAGTTCACATGCTTGATGATGATGGTTATGATAATCGTTTCTTCTCTGGAATGTGGAAACTTACTAAAGGAAACCTTATTGTGGCAAAGGGCAAAAATTTATCAAAGTTATATTGGACTAAAGCTTTGGTTGATGCCAATATGGTGAATATTGTTGATATGGAAGCTTCTAACTTATGGCATCGAAGACTTGGCCATATCAGTGAGAAAGGACTTAATGTCTTAGCCAAACAGGATGTTCTTTTGGGAGTGAAAATTGCAAAGTTAGAGAAATGTTCTGATTGCATGGCTGGAAAGCAAACCAGAGTATCCTTCAAGAAGCATTATCCTTCAAGAAAAACAGAATTACTTGAATTGGTGCATTCTGACATTTGTGGCCCATTGAAGGTAAAGACATTTAGTGGTGCACTTTATTTCATCACTTTTATTGATGATTGTTCCAGGAAGCTTTGGGTTTACACTTTGAAGACTAAGGATCAGGCGTTTGAGAAATTTAAAGAATTTCATAGCTTGGTTGAGCGACAGTCTGGTAAGAAGTTGAAGTGTATTCGCACTGATAATGGTGGTGAGTTCTGTGGAGCATTTGATGTTTATTGCAAACAACAGGGTATTAGACATGAAAGGACGCCTCCTAAAACTCCACAGTTGAATGGCCTAGCTGAAAGGATGAACAGAACTATAATGGACAGAGTTAGGTGTATGCTTTCTGAGGCGAAATTGCCTAAGCATTTCTGGGGTGAGGCATTGTTTGCTGCAGTACATGTTATTAATTTGAGTCCTGCAGTTGCTTTAAATTCTGAGGTGCCAAATAAAATTTGGTTTGGTAAAAATGTCAAGTATGATCATTTGCGAGTCTTTGGTTGTAAGGCATTTGTGCATATTCCCAAAGATGAAAGATCCAAATTGGATATGAAGTCTAGACAGTGCATCTTTGTCGGTTATGGCCAGGATGAATTTGGCTACAGACTGTATGATCCTGTTGAAAAGAGACTTGTCAGGAGCCGTGATGTGGAGTTCATGGAAGACCAAACCATTGAAGATATTGGCAAGGTGATAAAGGCGACACCCAAAGAAGATAATACACTGGCTGACACTGATCCAGTTCGATTGCCTACTCCTAATCTGAATGAGGATGTTGATAATCAACAATTTGGGGATGAAATACATATTCCAGGTGATCATGTGGAAGAAGAAACTGAGATGTCACAAGATGGGGATCTTGATGACATGGTAGATATTCCTGAATCATCTCAAGTTCAACCCCGGCGGTCTAACAGACAGAGAAAACCATCTACTTGGTATTCTTCTGATGATTATGTGATTTTGACTGATGGGGGAGAACCAGAGAGTTATCTAGAGGCTGTAGAAAGTGAAGACAAACAAAGGTGGCTGGATGCAATGCAAGATGAGATGAACTCTTTGCTTGATAATCACACTTTTGATTTGGTGAAGCTACCTAAAGGTAAGAGGGCCTTGGAAAACAGATGGATTTACAGGATTAAATTTGAAAGTAATTCTTCATCTCCAAGATATAAAGCCAGATTGGTGGTGAAAGGCTACAAACAAAGAAAAGGCGTTGACTTCAATGAGATTTTCTCACCAGTTGTTAAGATGTCATCTATAAGAATTGCATTGAGTCTTGCTGCTGCTCTTGACTTGGAAGTTGAACAGATGGATGTGAAAACAGCTTTTCTTCATGGTGATCTGGAGGAAGAGATATATATGAAACAACCTGACGGATTTCATGTCAAGGGAAAAGAAGATTATGTGTGTAGACTTACAAAAAGTCTATATGGATTGAAGCAGGCTTCCAGACAATGGTACAGAAAATTTGAATCTGTTATATGTCATCAAGGGTACAAGAAAACTACTTCTGATCATTGTGTCTTTGCACAAAATTTTTCTGATGACGATTTCATTATTCTGCTATTATATGTTGATGATATGCTTATTGTTGGTAAGAACATTAGCAGGATTGAAAAGTTGAAGAAGCAACTGGGTGAGTCATTTGCCATGAAAGATTTGGGTGCAGCAAAGCAAATTCTTGGTATAACAATTATTCGTGACAGAAAAGAGAGGTTGATTTGGTTGTCACAGGAGCAATATATTCAGAGGGTGTTGCAGAGATTCCATATGGAAAATGCCAAACCTGTAAGTACTCCCATTGCTGCTCACTTTAAATTAAGTGCTAAACAAAGTCCTTCAAATGAAGCTGAGATAGCAAATATGAGCAAAGTTCCTTATGCATCTGCGGTTGGTAGTTTGATGTATGCAATGGTATGTACAAGGCCTGATATTGCACATGCTGTTGGTACAGTCAGTAGATTTTTATCAAAACCAGGTAGAGAGCATTGGAATGCTGTGAAATGGATTTTAAGATATCTCCGTGGTTCTAGTGGTTTGAAACTTTGTTTTGGAGGCAATGAGGCTAATCTTGTTGGATATACTGATTCAGATATGGCTGGAGATATTGATTCCAGAAAATCTACTTCAGGATACTTGATAAAGTTTGCAGGGGGAGCTGTGGCATGGCAATCTAAACTACAGAAGTGCGTAGCATTGTCAACAACTGAAGCCGAATTTATTGCTATTACAGAAGCAGGTAAGGAGTTTCTTTGGGTGAAGAAGTTCTTACAAGAGCTTGGTTTCATTCAAGACAAATATATTCTGTTTTGTGATAGTCAAAGCGCCATTCACCTTTGTAAGAATTCCACTTTTCATACTAAATCCAAACATATTGATGTGAGGTATCATTGGATACGTGATGCTTTGGATGCTAAGTTGTTGGAATTGTCAAAAGTTGATACTGATGATAATGGTGCTGATATGATGACAAAGGTTGTACCAAGATGGAAGTTTAATTATTGTTGTCAGATCGCCGGTTTCGCGATCACCTCCACATAGTCGTGAGGGGGAGATATGTTGGGTTGGGCTCCCTTCCTATGTGGAGAAAAGGCCCAAAATGTGGAAAGCCCACTTGAGTCAATATTATGCTTGAAGTTTGCAGCCACCAGACGGGGAGAGTTTTTTTCAACTTCTTCACTTTCAGCAAGGCAAGATAGAAATAGGGAGAAAAGAGGATTCTCGCCCAAGTCTGCGCAGTCACAGAAAACCGGCGATTCCCGCTTCGTTAACCGTTGGATGAAGCTGAAATTTGGAGGGTAGATTCACCACTTCCATATCGTCATATCCTACGGTCGGATTGTGGATTTGAGGAGCATTGTTATATGCTTTGTTGGAACACTCTTGTACCTTATTTGATTATAGTGGAGCTGTTCTCTTTGGTCTGGACGACCCGTGGTTTTTTCCCTTCGTCTTGGAGGGGTTTTCCACGTTAAAAATTGGCGTGTCTTTTGCATCTTTATATTTCCTGCATATTTGAGTTGCTCCTCGTATATTCTTGCAAGTGGGGGGTGTGCTTATCCCATCAGGGAAAGACACAAAGGAAACTTGTTCAGAATCCAGACATCAAGCAATGGCCTGAAATCACATTTCTTGTACCAAACAAAATATGGGAATTCTGGTTTTGGCAAAAATTTGCTTCAACAGGAGAGGAAACTTGTTATATAAATCAGGCAATCTTATTTGCTTCAACAGGGGAGGAAACTTGTTATAAATCAGGCAATCTTGACAAGACAGACACTTTATTGTTATGCCATTTCAAGGAAAAGAAATAAAATAAAATCACTTAGCAACAAAAGCATCATTATCCCAAATTTCAAGTAAAATTGGTGTGTCCACATTCGATTCCCTCGCAAAATTATTTTGTCTCTAAATTAAAATCTGCATTCCTCTCAGCTAAATCTAGACAATTACAGAATTGATTCACCATAAATGGTTACTAAATGAACTGATCATATCAATCAATCAAACTAAAATTAAATCCAATCCCATTTCCCATGCAGATTTATTACATCCAAAACAAGAAAAAACAGCAAAAGACCCAAGTCCAAATCTTACCACAGCTCCCCTGATCTTTAACCTTGGTAACAGCGCCCTTCTTCCTCCAATCCAGAGACGCAGGAATTTCAGATTCCTCAATCCCATCATCATGAGCCCCACCATTCAATCTGATCAGCAAATCCCTACCAGAAGGTGAAAGCCCCAAATACTTTGCCCTAAACTCATTCCTAGTGAGATCAGCGAAGGCATTGAGGCCAATTGTGAAAGAAGAGTTGCCCTTGCCATTGTGGAGGGTCACAAGCTTGTAATTTTCCTCAAATACTCTCAGCCTCTGCTCCCTTTCTTGCTCGGAAGCGTAACTCTTTCCAAACTGTTCGCACCAGGTGTCGAACAGATCAGAAATGGATTGAGAAGATTGGGCAGCGGGCAAGAGGAGAAAAAACAGCAGAACGAAATGGAATAGCACAAGGCATAAAGAAGACATCTTTTTGGCGGGGGGAAGATTAATAATGACGATCGAACAAACCCTAGTTTGTTGAATGGAGAACGATTCTTGGGTGGGGATTGGGGGAGGGTCCTGGAATTAAGGGGGATCCCAAGGGATTTTGGATATAATACATGGGCGATTTCTACTGGGACATGTATGAAAGATGCATTTAGTTTCTCTTTGTCTTGTTATTCCGTCCTGTGTAAGAAAATTAGAGGGTATTTGTCTGAATTAAGGACCAATCGGGGAAACATGGATTGTGCAAGACACAGAATCCAGGCTCACTGTCTATTTGTCTAATTGAAAAATTTGTCCACGTGGCACCAATGATGGTTGGACCGGACTGGACTTTAATTTGCACACAGAATCATAGGCTCATTGTCTATAGTCTATACCCATTTGTCTAGCATAGGAGTACATAACTTCTTTGGGCCGCATCTGGGCCGAGACGTGTAACAAATTTACACATGAATTTCCGTAGGGACAGATGATTCCAAAATTAAACTAGAGAGGAAAGTAGGTGAGACCAGCTGAGAGCACCTTCATGGATTTGTTTTCGATTTACTAATAATCGGTAGTGTCTACAGATAAGCATACAGAAACCACACCAAATCTATCGTAAACCTGTCTCACCAATCATCTTCAATTCGCCGTTGGAGTACTACCGACATGGGAGAGACACCACTTGGGAGAGAAACCACTCCCTCCATTTTCTTACAAGTAGAAACAACATGTACTTTACAATTTTTTGTCATTTATGTATGATAACACATTTTTGTAGGAGTGCTCATATGATTACTTACTCCAATGAAATTTAAAATTATGAACAAATTGGTATCGGATAATTAATTAAGCCCACATTGTATCGTAACCAATCCATTCCAAGAGAAAATAAATTAAATGATCACAAGTTCTTCTCCTTTCAAAAGAAAATTGTGGACAACCTTACAACAAACCAACACATCAAAGTAGTCAAGTGTGCACAAATTGCAAATTTGTATGGTTAACAAATAGTAGTGCATTTATTAGTGAAAGACTGATCAAATATGGCGGTTTAGTGGTTCATTTAACCTACACAGACGCAATAGGTCCTCGCTACAAATAGGTACCTAACTAATTAAAGACCAAAGTAGAAAAGGCAAATCCCCAAACCCTATTTAAAGACCATGCAGAAAACCCAGATCTGGCCTCAAACCCTAATTTTGATATTCGTAGACATACATACATATATAGACACATACAACATACACACACTCTCCAATTAGCCAAGGCAAGTACTTATCCACTTGTATCATTACAACAGGGGCCGGTCAAACCGTTGACTTGGAGAGAAGTGGGTGAGTGATGGAGGGCTTGATATGATCAGTGGGTGGACCATCGTGTACTGTTCCATGGCCGCCCTCAGGGCAGTACTGAATCATGAGGCCGGCCAGCTTCCGCTCCTGGTTTTTACCCCAAAGAACCAGGTAGAGTCCAGTTATGATCAGCACTGCACCGATGATCCTGTACGTGCACCATATCATACATATTACGTACATAAGTATTCCCCAATTATATACTCTATATGGGAGTAATTAATTAATATGTCAAGATCAAGAATGATACGCTGCAAGATTATTACAGGGGTAGCTAGCAACAAATTTATCAGTCACGCATACATATTACACATCGCTGGCATCTTTTCGTGATTTCGCATGTAATTAAACTTCAAATATACTTCTAATGTTTACATAAAAATCGATGAAGTTAAGTGTACAATAAATAAATAATTAGAAACCGTAGCAACACGCGATCATTTTTACTAAGCATCACCTCAATAATTGATAGGTCATCCCTCATCAATCCATCTAGCTCTAAATCATAATTAAAGGGCCATGCCAAATACTATTGAGTAGTAGTCTATTTGGCATATTCTAATTCGATGTAATGTGAAACATGAAAGAGAAATAATGCGTATTTAAATAAGACCATTGAAAATATAAAAGCTAGGGTTTCTAATAAGGAATGGTAAAACGTAAATATATATAGTACTATATATTACCCGCCCAAGTAGAACTCCTCGGCAAGGAGAAAGGAGGAGAATATGGCGACAACCAAGGTCTGCACCGGCTGGTACACCGCCACGAACACGGGGCCACCCTTGTCGATGCACCATATCTGCACCGCAAACGCGATGCCGGATGCCACCACTCCCTGCACCAACACATGGCCGGAGTATCAATATCATTTTTGTTTCCATTCTCTTCAATATTCATTCTAATGTATTCTGACATGGAAATTTGGAACAGAGTTTTGATCGAAACGTGTCCCAAGAAGTTCAGTGAGAATGAATTTTTGGTCAAACTCCAAGAGGAAAAGGTTCAATTAGATATGATTGAATTGAATAATATAGAGTAATAGGATTCATTCATACGGCGTAGATGACGCTGAAGAGTTCGGTGGCGCCGGTATGCACTTGCCAGGCGCGAGGGTTGCGCTCGAGAAATGCGGCGATGGAGAGAAACTGAATGATCCCAAAGAAGCACTGGTAGGAAGTGAAGGAGAGTCGGGCCGGGTACTTTTTCACGACGGGTGTCTGAAGGACGAGCCACCCGGACCACGACAGGCAGTGACCGATCAGGAATATGCACCCCAGCGTCCAGTTCTTACCGTCCCCGCCGCCCTTGCCGCCATCTGTGTCGACGGCGAGATGAGGCGGGGATTGGGAATGGGAAGGGCTATAGATGGTGGGGCCTTTGAAGAGCGTGATGACGGTTGCACCGGCGACGCAGAAGAGAGTCCCGGCGACTTTGGCGATGCCGTCCCTGCGGTCCATCCTCACTTTTTCTATCCTGCGGCAGATCGAAAGCCAAGGATTAATTAATTAGAGATTAATGAATAATAATAATAATAATTAAGGGATTAATTAATTAATTAGGGTAGAGAGGAGGTTGCCTTGCCTGAGCAAGGCGGCCATGAGGAAAGTGATGGCGGGAACGGAGTTCTGGATTGCAGATGCAAATGTTGGAGATGTGTGGTCCAATCCCAACAGGTACAATCCTTGGTTTGCTGTGATCCTGTATTATACAAGCAATTATCAACATATTCATATTTTATACTATAATTCTACCTATTTATTCTGAATCAAAAATTCAATAACAATTAACAAACACTATGTCCCCTATCTATATATACACATCTAATTAGCCCTAGCTAAGCTAGCTCATATATGTATGTCTAGACTCTAGATAGAAGATACCCAATAATTGCAAGGAGGAAAAACTGGATGAGGAAATTCCAAGTGAGAGGAGGCCTTTCCTTCCTGCAGAATATATCCATTAAAATATTATAAATTACTAGTAATTAAATACTAGAGAAAAAGGCCATGAAAAAGGGTGGAATTGTAATTGGAATGAATTACTTCTCAATGAAATAGGCGAAGGGGAAGAGGAGAAGAAGGGCAATGATGTTCCTATAAACAGGAAACACAATCTTGCTTATGCCAACATTGAGTGCAGCTCTGGACACCACATGAAACCCAGCATACCCAAACTGCAACCCTAACATAGCCAGGTGCAGCTGAACCTTCTCCGGTATCGAACACATCTTTTTATCTTTCACCAATCCCCAACCCTAATAACCTCTTAAATTTCTATATATACTGTTGTATCGAGAATAATAGACCTGTATGTATATCTTCAAGTGCTGAGTGGGAGAATTTAGTGTGTTAGTTTAGGGTATAATATGGAATAAGGGAAAGATGCATGTATAAATAGAAGAAAATGGATCTGCAAAGAACAGTAGAGAATATATAGATTGAAAATGATCCCACATGAGCTAGGGCCATCAATCTAATTCATGCCCACATTTTCATGTTTTTGGATGTCTCCTCCCCGCCCATTCATATTTTTTCTATGTACAACTAACTCTCCATGTTGGGGATGGAAACTTTGCAGGAAATAAATAAAATAAAAGTCTATATAGATTTGACATCAAGGGGTTAATGGTATGTGGTGTGAGACAGCAATTTTTATTTAGTGACAAACAATAATATATGTAGTCCTATAAATTAAGGCAAACATGAGGTGAGGAAGCGTCTAGATGATGAAGATGGTGATGATGATAGGTATATATGAGAATAATAATTGAGGAAGGAAGAAGGAGAGATGGGGAAGGGGTGTTTAATTTGCTAGTAGTTTGGTGGTGAGACATTGTCAATGGGAAGAAGATAGGTGATAGCATGCACGAGGGGATATGACCTACACCCTTACCCTATTGTCCTCATCTCATCCCCCACACATGCACTCATCATGCATGACACACACACGTGACACGCACGTGCGTGTGTGTGTGACAAACCTAAAATCAATCCCACCCTTGCATAGCTCCTATTTATGATTTGGTGCACTTCATATCAATCCATCCGTGTCATAACTTTTCTATGCCTATTTTTACTACTAATAATATGATGATTCTTTTCTTGGAAAACAAATATATATATATATAAGACATTTTTTTTTAAAATTTTGAAGACTTTAAGGATTAAGATGTAAATTAAAGCTTTTATGATGCATGACTTGTGATGATGACACAAAAAGAACACCAAAATAAAGTTGTGTTCTAAAAGATCTCTAGTTTTCATTTTGGTGGGGGTGAGGACTGGTGAGGAGTGGGGGATTAATGTTGTGTATGTGTTGCATTTTGACATAATAATAAAGATATAGTACTTGTGTCATTCCTTGACAAGCATGGTCGCTTTTTCACATTTATTACTACTACCATCTTCTATGTTAGTTACACCAATGCCTTGCCTCATGTGTTATTTCACAAAATATCTTTCTTTTTAAACACTAGCTAATTAAGCTTCATTCCTCAGGTGATGAAAAAATCAAAACTAAATCATCTCATTTATTAATGCTATATCCTTTATTTAAACCAAAAAAAAAAGGAAAAAAATTTGATGGACTGAGAGATTCTAGGCCCTGTTTGGGAATTAGCTGTTAGTTGTTAACTGATTATGTGAGTAATAATTAATTAAAATCCAAAATGTTGTTTGACAATTTCGACACTAACTTTTTACCTAGAATAAACTAAAATCCAAAATGCTGCTATTTGCAGCGGTTTCAAAAAGAGCTGATTGAATACTGTTTTTTAAGTTATTTTGTCTTTTTAAATAAACTAATTCAGTTCAAATCGCCTAGAATAAGCTAATTCTGTTTAGCTGTTTTGCCAAACAGGGGCCCTAGTCTCCTACAGTTCTACCCTAAGATTAAAAAGATGAAAGTTTTGAATTGAGTATAAACTATATTGATTTAATTTTTAGGTTGTGCGCTATAAATATTATACTTAGAAATTAAACTTTTGGAAATTATTGAGAGGAAAGAAATAAAATGAAAAAAAAAATTATAATGTATACATACATAGCAGGCATGGGAATAATTAATGGAAATATGGAATACTTATCTTCTACTTAGTTACGTTGTATCGAGATCCGTACAAATGAAGTACCCGGATCATAGTGCCGCACGTAACCATATATACAAAGTCAATTGGAATATACTCACACCAAAGTTGATTAATTAGTATTAAAATTAAAAAAAAAAATTTGCGGAACAAAATTAAAAAATTAAATGACTACATTTCATATATATATAATGTGAAAAATAATATAAATACAATAAATGAAGGGAGTTGAAAAAGGGTGGGGATTGGGGAAGGTGACAGTGCCAGGCGAAACCGATAAACTCTGGTCGGACACGGGACAGCAGCCTCGCCTGTAAATTGTAAGTAATAATTCCGATGGCCACATGACTTCTCATATAGTACTAGACACAAGGTCACAGCAGTGTGACAGCTATATACGCTAGTATTACTTTATAATTTATATTGGATTTTACATGCACCACAAAATCTTGTTGCTAGGGCTACATATTTATTGCCTTCTCACTCTTTAGTCAATCTCTTCAATTATTCATGTATCTAGATATTTATTTAAATATTATGACTTCAATGTTTTTATTAGATTAGATTAATTAGAGTAACTTATTTAAAAAATAATAATAAATTTTTAAAGTAACTTAACCATAAACCGTATATAGGTAATGGGCTTCTTATTTTGGGCTATAGTAAAGGCCCATATATAATTGGGCTTGCAAATATAGCCCATTTCTAATGTGGGTTGCTTGCCTATTTGGCATTTGCTTAGGATATATAATTGGGCTTGAGAAGTATAACCCTCGCAACAACGAAGAAACTTCAGCCCAGCCAATATAATTGACTTAAGTCAACAAAAAGTTTTTGGATTGTACTCCCTTGTACCAGGCAAGATGTATGGTTTGACTTTTTGGCACTGTTCATTGTTTAACTTTGACTCAATATTATTTCAAGTATATGTTTGAAAAAAAATAGTCGAGTTGGATCTTGTTAGAATCGTATAATCATGTAGTTTTATAATATATATTTTACATAATTTTTTGTTGTATATATTTTGAGATATTAACGATTGAAAAAGTGCATTGGATTGTGTGCAGAAATAAAACAAGACATCTTAAATGGGACAGGGGAGTAATAATAAAGGGATTCTGATTGTTTAAGAATTATTGGGGGTAAAAGGTGTCCTGTGTCTTCTTTCGTTCATTACATGGGATTAAATCTTCGACTAGCCAGCCACCCAATCCATTTATACATTGTTTTCACACCTTTGCTTTCCAGATTTAAGTTTTGATAACTACGTCATCAGAATGTGTAACATATGCATTCGTACTTCGTACTATTTTTTAGGTCAGTAATTTATCAAGAAAGTATACTTGGGTGTGTTATATGAAAATGGCATATATCTATATCTATAACTAGTAATTAACCCGTCGAGATTCGACGGGCATAACTATATATTTTATATAATATACTCCCTCCGTTTCTTTTTAAATGTTACGTTTTGACTTTTTTTACTGTTCATTATAGCACTTTGACTTCTATTTTTATTATAGTTATTGAAGACAAAATATAGCCAAGTGAGATCTTGTTTGATTCGTCTCATCTTGTAGTTTATAAATATCAAGTTTTTAGAATTTTTACTTATACCGAATTTAAGTTATTAATTGTTGAAAATGTGCATTGGCATACGTGCAAATGAGAAATGTAACCTTTAAAAAGAAACGGAGGTAGTACTTCGTATATACTTATATTATATAAAGTAATAATAAATTATATTTTAAGTAATGAAAAATGTATAATGATTTTATATATATTCAAAATTGAATATATATATATATACATGATGATATAATTTAATTATTTTTAAAACTAACAACGAAATCATATTATACTGTATTCTTTACCTTATGTGGCTTATCCGGTACAAACCTAACAGACCAATAAAAATAATTATTAAAATAAATATAAGTATTAAGCATAATATGAAAAATTCCCTCACAATTTGCTAAAAATCTCATTGGTAGGGGCTAGTATAGCACTATCTTTAAAAATGTCTGAATTTGAAGTGATGCAGTTTAGATTTGTATATGTACTCTAAAAAATTGCGCTACAGGATTACCCGTGGAGTTTATAAGAATATAATTCAGAAATGTCAAAGCTAATTGTACATCTCCAAAATCAATACCAACTTTACCATCACCTACGTCAACTATCCATTTTGCAAATTTTCTGTTATACATAAATTTCATTGTAAACAACATTTCTTGTGATATCTTGAGTTAATCATTCATAATTCCATATTAATACTTTGAACCACATCTTATTAGTGATACGAAATATTGCAACATAACTGTTCATGGCTAAAAAGTGATTTTGAAAGATAAAGTCCAACATTCTTTAAATATTATTATTATATTGAGAATTTTCCCATTGGAAATCGAATAGAAAATTTGGTTAAATCATATAGGTTCATACTCATTCCACCAATCAATAATCTACTTTCATGGTTTCCCAAAAAATAGTTTAACCTCGATTATATTGTTCCGCATCTTGGTTACCATCGACCTATTTCCATTGCATAATTTATTTGATGGATCTATATTCTTAAGAAGCATGACTATGCAACCCTCATTCAACTATATTTCATGATTCGGTAACCAAGAACAATTGATCGTATTTAGATATTCCAGTAAAAATAATTCATTATTATGATTTCATCATCTTGACAAATATTGTTAGAGCTGATATATATATATATATATACATTTTCATTCGCAGACATACATACTATGATGTAATCATTGATCTCATCAAAATCTCATTGGTGGGGATTAACATAGAGTAAAAATGTCTGGATTTGAAGTTGTGCAATTTATATTTGTATAAGTACTCTCAACAATTGCCGGTATAGGATTTTCCGTAGAGTTCGTAAAATTATCATCTAAAAATGTCACATCTAGTTGTACATCTCCAAGATCAATACCAACTTTACCAATTACCATCATCTAAATGAAATATTAATTGTGCAAATTTCTTCCATATATAATTTTCATTGTAAACAATATTTCTTGTTGTATTTTGATATAATTCCTCTTAATTACATATTAATACTTCGAGTCCCCCCTCTCCAGTGATATTGCAACATATCACTGACATAGGTAAAAACTGGTTTTTGAAATTAGAGTCCAACATTCTTCAAAGATTGACATTGACTTTTTTTTTCCTTTTTTTATAGTTAGAGTAAAACAAATGCGAGTGAGAATTCTTTCATCTGAAATCGAATGGGGAATTTGGTTAATTCAGACGGGCTGATAATCATTCTACCAATCAATAATTTTTATCCCAAATATTGAGCTTTATTTTAATGTGAAGAGAGGTAAATAATTTATCGGGTAAATTATTTCACAAGTAGCATTTTCGTCACAATCTAATGGAATGTCAAATCTAGAATGTGCAGTCCTACCTCTTGGAATGAGTAGGGGTATAATTTCACTGGATACTACAAGCAGTACAATATCACTACTCCTATAAAGAGCTAAACATAATGTTTTCTCGATAAATTATTGATAAATGTCTTGTCAGTTCCACCACGTAAAGAATAAAAAGAATCAACCCTCAACACTATCAACTACAGACATTATTTTATTATAAACATTCTTTTGCTCATCAATCAACAAAGGTAAAAGCTAAGCACGGCCCATCTTCATTTCTTCCTTATTATAATATGTCTCATCTAGTATTCATAAATTATCTGTTTCAGATATTAAAACTTCATTCTATACCGGCATTCCAGAGAAAATTTTCAAACTTATAAAATTTGCAGTAATTGCCTTTCAATTTCTAACAAAGCTAGATTTATATTTGTTTTTTTCGTCAATAACAAATCTGTTAAAATATAGATTAATTAATTATTTCCTCCATCTTTTTAGGTGTTATATTTTCCTTTTTTGTGTATTTTGAAATAAATGTTACGTTACTGTATTTGAAATATCTTGAAGGTTAATAATTTTTACTAAATATACTTAAAATTATTAATTTTTTGATATCATTAAAGTAAAACTCAAAAGGAATAAAGTCAAATGTGATTCATCTTATTTTAATGATTTAATTATTGTAATTCTTCAATGAAATTAACTTATCTTAAATCCCGTGTCATTTCCTAGTATTACACTTATTATAAAACGGAGGGAGTATTTCGTAAAAAATAGACTTAAAAAATAAATTTTTCGTCTTTATTTACTGATGAATCTATTCGCACCCCAAATAACTCTTTATACACCCGATTCTTTTATTTATAATATGCCTTATGAAAAAGACCAATTTACTCTCAACCAATTATACATAGAATATGAATTTTCACAATTCCCTTAGTAATTATAATTGTTTTGTATTTTTAATATAATAGAACATATGCATATAAGATTTATATTATTTAGTACTATGTCTTTATATAAAATTATAGTAATGTAATTATAAAATATATTTTTTAATGATTAGCAACTATATAATTATATATTACTTTTAGGATCAGAGATATATTTTTGTAAAAATATGGCCTATATATACAAATATTTTTCTATATTCATTAATATATCTTTTAATAATATAAATTCTATATATACACTCGAATTCCATATAAATTTGAAATTCTAAAATTTTTAAAAATTAAAAATTGTGGGAACTTAAACAGCTTCGGCCCTCCTTTCCCACCAAATATGTGGGAACTCCATATAAATTGGAAATTAAATATCTTTTAAAAACTAAAAATTGAGATTGTCATATACAAATTAATATATCTTTAACATGAATAAATAAATATGATGTGCAATCTACATTTTCATTGCATCATTTACCACACAAAGAAAATCAAAATTGCGACAAAACCTACAAAATTACTGACATTACAATATGATCATCATATTGAATAATAAACGGAACATAATTTTTAGTTGTCAATGCAGAGACTCGTCATAATAATCCTATGGTGCAAAAACCGAAAATGCTTATTCATATCATAATAATTCTATCGTGTAAAAGCTGAAAATTAAATTAATAATAAATGCAAAATTAAAATCTATAATAAATAAAATAGAAATGAAAAATAATAAAATCTAAAATAGATACAATAAAAAATACAAAATAATAAAAAAATGCAAAATAAATCTAACTTTATCTTTCAAATTTTAAAAGTGAATACATAATGACAGAGAATTTATAAGTAAATGATAGATTTTATACACGATAGGCTAAAAATTATAATAAATAAATAAATAAGTGCGAAAATCTAAAATTAGTAAATTGAAAAATGCAAGATAATGTAGATAAAATAAAATATGTAAAATTTCAAATTTCAAATCTTTCAAATATTTTTAAAATGAATATTGTGGGAATGTCATATAAATTAGAAAGTCCATACGATAAAATTGTGGGAATTCCATAAAAATTGAAAATTCATATATTTCAAAAACTGAAAACCCATAATGAATAAATAGATAAATGCAAAAATCTAAAATTAGTAAATTAAAAAATGAAAATAATGCATATAGAATAAAAAAAATGCAAAATTTCAAATCTTTCAAATATATTTCACATCTTTCAAATATAATATTATGGGAATTCCATATAAATAGGAAATTCCATATATTTCAAAAAAATTAAAATCCATAACGAAGAAATAGATAAATGCGAAAATATAAAATTAATTAATAATTTAAAAATGCAAAAATCTATAAAAGTTAGAAATTTGAAATGGAGACACCACATTAAATGTAGGATAAATTGTTCACTAATGCTTTAATATATATATAGATTATTATGTTAATATAAATATTAGTAATTGGGACGACCACTTGACCAAATGATTAAGTTCCCGACCTCAACCTTCAAGTTGGGGTACTTTTATTTCTCTCTGTTCTCCATAGTCAGCCAGCCTAGATGGCCTTCGCTGGAGACGATTTACTTTGGTAAAAACAAACCTATGTTAAGTCTAAATATTTACATTATAAAGAAAAATTTGTTGCCTCCATTTTTTAAAAACTATTTCATTTAATCTTCTCACGTATCTATATGTATGCAAGATTCTGATAAATAATTAATAAATTAAATTGTGTATAAATTATAATTATAAAAATTTAATATTATAAACCTATATAATGAGACAAGTCTAATAACATCTCACTTAATCATATATTATAATTTTTATTAAAATATTGAATAAAAATTACAACCTAAATAATACTAGATATAAAAATCAAAATGAAAGTAGAGCAAATAAATAAAAATAATGGAACTACTATGATGAATAATATTGTCATGCATGATGCAAGATGTGCACCCGAAAGGCCTATCTAACACATGGATAGTATTATTTTTTTTTTTCGGTAAAAAGGGAGGGCCGAAGCCGTTTATTAATCAAACACTTGTCGAGTGTGATACAGACCAACGCGGTCAGAATCAAGTACATCAAACATATACTCAGGTGGGCGCACAAAATGTTGAACACCACCAACTAAAGGGAAGCCTTTAAGAAAATAGTCTGCTGCAGCATTACATTCTCGAGGGACAAGAGAAAACTGAATATCCCAACTCCATGTGATCATGTCTTTGATCTGTTTAAGCCACTGGAAAGCATTGCCCATGATATAAGCATCAGAATTGATGAGCTCCAGTGTACTTTGGCTATCTGTCTCCACAATCAATTTTTGTATGCCCATAGACCATGCCATCTGCATTGTAAGAAGGACCGCTTTGATCTCAGCATGAAGAGCGTCAGGATACTGATCTTTGATCCTGAGTCCACCCAACCAATCACCCTTGTGGTTGCGGAGAATACCACCAGCCATTCCCACCGATTGCTTGAAGCTTCCATCACAATTTGCTTTTACCCACTGGTCTGGGGGTTTTTCCCATCGTGCTCTACAACATTGCCAAGCTTTAACACCAAATGCTCTAAGTTAACTTCTGGCCGCAAGATACTCATTGGTTGTTCTGCGAATATGTAGGTGGACAGACTCCCATTGATAATGGCCAAAAATGACCATTATTTTCAATCCATTTCCGTGTCTTAAACGGGCATTTGATCGCATTTCGGTCTTACATTAAGTAAGAAAGCAGTCGAATTGGACTGATTTATGCATAATTGTAAAAATAATAAGCTGGTATGAAAAAGGCATAAATATGTAATTTTATTACATATTTATGTTAGAAAAATCCAAAAACATGAGAAAAAGAAAAGGAAACAAAAAGATGGGAAAAAGATAGAAAAGCCCACAAAAAGAATATTTTCGGCCCATCTGGCCCAATCCAGCAGGCCCAGGAAGACCTTTGTCGCGGAAGCCCTTGGCGCGATGCAGTGTTCCGCGACAAAGGCATACTCCGCGACCAACTGGCCCCAAGTGAAGAGGAGACCAGCCAAGCCCTTGGCGCGATGACCCTTGTCGCGATAGCATGACTCCGCGACAAAAGCCCATTCCGCGACCAAGATGCACAAATAGAGACACAAGACCCAGTCGAGAAGCCTTGCCACATGCAGTGTGTTCCGCGACCAACTTGATGTTCCGAGACAAGCTGTGATGTGTGTGATGTCTTAAGACACAATGGGCTAGAATCAAGGCCCATGGGCTTAGGGTTACACTTCTATAAATATGAGGTGTCTCCCATGAGCTAAGGGTTGGACAGTTGGAAGTTTGAATTTGAGAGTTCTTGAAGGCAAGCTTAGGAGTTCTTTCTTAGGTAGAGTAGTTAGGTTTATTTTTATGTATTATTTAATTTTTGCACTTAGTTTAGTTTAGATTAGTGTTTTACTGTTCACAGTGCTTAGTTAGCCATTTTTTATACTATGTTTTGGTTTCTAAAACTCTTGTTTTAGGGTTTGTAATACCCAAACCATGGGTATTAACAACACCCCTTCAATAATATGGGAAAACATTCATCATTTGTGTCCCAAATCATGAAATGGGTCTCACACCCCATGGATTTATGCTTTCTTTTTCATTTTGGGGTTATTTAACCCCTATTTTGTTATTTTCGTGTTCACTGTTAGCATATTATGGATAATGTTGTGTGGATGTGTGATCAAACCCTAGATTAGGATTCTTGCTTTATTTTAATATCCTGCTCAGTCTTGTTATTTTTGTTTAAGCATGTTCGTCCTTATTTTGAATGTTTCTTGCTTATTTTTAGCTTAGAATAGCTTTTTGATCTGAAATAGGGTGAGATCACGCTGTTTGCATGCCACTGTTCATTTCTGCTTTTTCTGACTTTTGTCCTGAACCACCTCGGGCGCCAACCGCCTTCTGGCGCGGAACCACGTTCCGCGACAGAGTGGCAGTTCCGCGACCAAGGTGTTTCAAGACACTTGTCTCTATAATTTAAAACCCTTTGTCGCGGAATACCTTGTCGCGGAGCCACGTTCCGCGACACAACTGTCCATGCATAGCGACAAAGGAGCCAAACTCTTGCATTTTGTCTTCATGGCTTCTTGTCGCGGAATCATCTTGTCGCGGAGCCACGTTCCGCGACAAAAACCCCATTCCGCGACAGAAAAATTATGCCATGTTTCTTAATCTTTGAACACTTTGTCGCGGAAAACCTTGTCGCGGAACCACGTTCCGCGACAAAATCTCCATGCATAGCGACAAAGGTTCAAATGCTTTAGAATTTTATTAAAATACTTTGTCGCGATGTCACCCTTGTCGCGGAGCCACGTTCCGCGACAAAACTTTGCATAGCGACAAAGAGGCGTTAAGCTGCCAAAAATTCTAAAAACTTGTCGGGATGTCCATGTCGCGGATCTCGGTCCGCGACAACATTTATGATATAGCGACAAGATTCCTCCCCCTCTATTTAATCTTAAACAAATTTCATTCTCTCTCTATTTTATATTGCAACACTCACATCATAGCCCCACGGGTTACGATGTAACATTCTGGAATTGCAATGTAGGGTGTTATGCTGCCCAAATTTTGATTCTCCATTCGCATCACTTAACTGATTGAACCCTTGACTCATTAATGATTAAAGATTGAGATTAGCAATAATCAAACTTCAATGATCATCATGATTAAAGGACCTTTGTTCAATTGCCATTAAAACACTCTTGTATAAACAAAACCTCGATGGCTTAAACAGATAATCTGGACTGTAATTAATTATGGTAGGAAGGATTATTTAAGACTATCAATTGTGGGCCCAACCCACAACCTTGCATGAGAAACCAATGTCTCTCATACAATGGATCTTCCTTTGCTTCTTATTTATTCTGTCTTTGTGCATTGTGTGGAACCATTAGTAAAGAATACATCAGAATAATGTTGGCGGGTACTCCCTCATGGATAACTAGCTCGTATTCTGGGTATTAGTTACTAATCGTTATTTTGCATGGTCTGAATGGCTGTCAGTGGAAGCCTTGGCGGTTCGCCCATCCGGGGTTATAATAGCTGCTCGACTGATTTCCATCCAGATACAGTTTTATTTTTGTTATCTTAATTTTCAAACCCAAATTCCAATCTGTAATGGGAATCAGTTGGCATCAGTCAATGCCAACTGATGATCATTATAGAAAGGAAGCATGTAGGTTTTTATCCGAATTCACAGACAGTGGAGGCCCAACTGGTGTTGACACCACCATTATAGAGTCTCAGCTGTCTAAATTCGCTCCATCCGAGTGATTGGGAAATTGGACAGTAGATGTTTACAGTCCACCCAATTGTTCTGCCATTACTTTGGTACCTTGACCATTCCATTCTGTGTTTCACCTTCTGTCTAGACCCGCCTTTATATTTTGGGTCAATTAATTTTACACTTCCATATATTCTTATGCATGATAATATTATGTACTGTTGTGGTCTGTAATTATTTTGGGATCCTTCCCTTGGACAATAGAAGTCTAGATCTTAAACAGATATTGCTTTATAAATTTCCAACAAAAACCTCTTCATAAAATCCAGATCTGAGTAAGGGATAAATTCTACAGTTATGACTAATTCATATTCTATCAAGGGTTATACTTTGGGAATTAAGAAGCAGATTCAGCGATTAGGTCTCGTCTCGACTGAAAGGGTCTGTGTTTTAACTGAGAGTCTAGTACCTGACAGGGAATGATTTTCAAATCCTTTATTTTCCAAAATTGCTGGTTGATGGAAATGTAAGATTAAGTGCTACACCTAGATGGGGTCCACTTGGATTCAAAAACAGTGTAGTAAATAATCTTAGAGGAACATCATCCAGGCCTTGGTTATTTTCCAAGATAGGGTTGAGTTTTCTTTCAACTGCTGTCTTCTTCTGCCAAAGCCTACTTTTGAGTCCTGAGTGAGTGCATCCGGAACGGACTAATCTATTAGTTCGTTTCATTAGTTTGTATCTCATAACCACCCGGAAGAAAGTGAACACACTAGTGGTTCACTGAGAGCTGGGAATTCTTGATCCATACTCCATCATTCTGATGGAGAGCTGTCTTTTACTACCAGGGTCAGATTTTCAAAACCTCCGAGTGATAGGATTTTAAATGCTTTCTTTACTGCTTTCTTTTAATCGCTTTCATTAGAGGTCACTCGGTTGTATTGAGAGTTACGTAACTGTTACTAGGATTGACAGTTAAGGGATAGTTTAGGGCTTAATTTAAATCTTTGGGTGTGACATGGGAGAATGATAGTGGTACTTGGCATTTCAATAAATGATGTGTCGGGTGTTGCTTATCCACCACAGATGAAGTAGCATACCCAGGCCAGGGCAGCTACGAATCTGTGGTATCTTAGAATTTGCGGTCTTAGGAACATGTAAACTCATATTGCAAGTACCTGTCTGTTAAAGGGAACGCCTTATTGAGAGCATGAGAATTAGCTATCTGAAAGAAATATCCCAAACAAAGATCTGCGTATAAAAAATGGAAGTTTAATATTGTTGTATCTCACTCTTGTCCAATTTTCATTCTTTTCTTCCTGTCCTTTCTGTCCACATTGTGACTCAACTTCACGGTTGGCACAATGTACCTTTTCCCTGCTTTCGTAGATAATGTTTACCGCATTCCTAGAATAATTCTTATCCGCTTTCTAGAATAGATTTATTTGCTTTGTAAATTAATTTAACTGCTTTCTAGATCTAATTTACATTCATGTCAGTAGCTATTAATCACCTTTCAAACCTATTGAGCAATACGAATGGAAAATCTAGTAAAACGACGTGGGACCTGCTTCTATCGCACATCCTCCAGTGAACGATCCGGTCTTACTATAAATTACTGCAATTTTTGACACCGTGCGCTTTCGGGGGCACAGTTTCTTAAACACGAGCAATAAAAACATGACTACTTATAAATATATCCCTAATCACAACTCCGCCATCATAAATTGGTTTCATTAATAAAACTTAAACCAGGACCATGATTTTTCGGAAAATACTCATGTAGTGGGAACTTGCCAAAAGTTTCATGGCAGGAACTCTCATGCCAAGAATTGATGAGAAGCATCATGGCATACTTGCCGGGGATCCTCAGTGTGACAGGCTGATGGTCAACCTATCCCGGCTATGCCATGAGATTTGTCAACATTTCATGACAGGGAGGACCACAGCGCCATTTGAAATTAAAGCACCACACTTGAGTAATAAAAAGACTAATAATCTGGATATATCCCTAAACCCTTTCCCGTGAATCATAACTCTCTTCATGTAATAAATCTAACCTGGTATATTTTTAAGAAAATGCTCGTGGGACGGAAATTGTCAAAAGTTTCATGGCGCCGTTGCCGGGGAGGATGCAGCGCCGTTTTATTTAGAGAATTACATTCCTCATTGCTCCTAGAGTAGCTTATACATATAATTATAAATATTCACCTTCAGAACCACTTCTAACCTGGGGATTGTACAGGTACTGTCATTATTGAAGCCGTTGTTCTATGCAAAGGAGAAAGCAGACGCCAGCCGAGATCCCGTTTAATTCAGAGATAGAAAAGACAGCTCGACGTCTTAGGGCAGAGACTAAACGAAGAAGGGAACGGGAACGACAGGCATTACTTTCGCCAAGCACCAGCAGCGATATCTCCGAGATGGCAAACCCTGACATCCCACCAATCATTCAACCCAATCCCCCACTTCACAACATTGAGGAAGATCCCGAGGATGCTGATCATGATGAATTGGATGATCCCCCTCCCCAGATCATACAAGGAGGTGGGAATCCACCAAACATGGACCAGCAGCACTTCGAGGCACCCCCTCCCAACCCGAACCAAAACCCACCAAACAACCAAAACCAACCAAATCAGCAAAATTTCCCAAACCAACAGAATCAGCAATACCACAACCCCCATCAGAATCCCCCAAATCCGAATGATTTCAATGATCCGAGGAACTATTTCATGCCTCAGAACTACTACCCACAGCAATACCAAGGCGGGCCTGAGAACAATCATCAAGCAGCAGCTGCTGCTGATTACATGCAGCCGATTTTAGAGCCATATCTGAACATTCCTGGACAAGCTCCATTCTTGGCCAGGAATTTCGAACTGAAGCCGGCCCTAATCAATCTAGTCCAGAGCAACCAGTTTGCCGGAGCAAGTCATGAAGATCCCCATGATCACCTGCAAACCTTCCTAGAATTGTGTGACACGATCAAAAATCGTGATGTACCCGCAAACACCATTCGACTAAGGCTATTTCCCTTCTCTCTGACAAGCGGAGCACGAACATGGTACAAGTCACTGCCCGTAAATCAGAAGTCTACATGGGAAGATGTGATCAGAAACTTCCTAGCAAAATACTTCCCGGAGTCCAAGGTGGATGAATGCCGCTCCAAAATTGCGGAATTCAAGATGAAACCCGACGAGTCCTTGTATGATGCAAAGGAAAGATTCTTCAACCTACTCAGAAAGTGTCCTCAACATGGTTTCCATGACTGGGAGAGACTGAGAAAGTTCTACAGTGGTCTGACCCCAGCATGGAAATCCATGCTTGATGCTGCCGGTGGTCAACATTTGCTCTACATACCAATGGACCAAGCCTGGGCAAAGATTGAAGCCATGAGTGTCAACCGTTCTGTTCTAACTGATGATGGTAATCCCACTCCCCCTCGTGGTTTGTGTGTTGTAGGTACAGTAGAGAAGTCGGACATTGAAAAGCTTCAAGAGCAAGTGGCAGCGTTATCTGTAAATCAAGGAGTTGGAAGTTCTGCGCAGGGACAGCAAACTGATGTGATCTGTGGACTGTGTCAAGGTGCTCATGCAACTGACACATGCGAGCAAGTCACAGCAGAGAGCTGTAACTATGCAGGAGCTTTTCCGAATAGACACCCGAATTTGTCTTATTCAAACAACAACGCCTTGAACTCACATCTCTTGAACAAGCCACAGCAACAACAGTTCAACCCTCAGCAGAATCAGGGATTCAATCAGAACAGGGGCCAACATTTTCAGAATCCAGGTTTCCAACCTCAGATCCAGCAGAGGCCGCCTCAGAATTTCCAGAACTTTCAGCCCAATCAGAATTTCCAGCCTCAGTTTGTCCCAAACCAAGGCCAGTGGAATCAGAATCAGCAGCAAAATCAGAATCAGAACCAAAAGCCTCCTTCAAGGCTTGAGAATATGATGACTGATTTCATCACTAGTCAGAAAGAGATCAACAATCAACTGCAGGCCTCCATCAGAAATGTGGAGACCCAAGTTACACAGATGGCTAACGAGATGCAGAAAAGGGACAAAGGAACATTGCCTAGCACTGCGGAAAAGAACCCGCAATGCAAGGCAATAACCTTGAAATCTGGGAGAGTACTAGCTGGACCAAAGGGAGCGGATACTGGAGCGGAATTTGAAGAAGATGATATTGTTGACAATGCTGGTAAGGAAGCTGATAATGGGAACGAAGCAGAAAAAGAGACAGCCGAATTGCAGACTGAAGCTGCACCTGAAACGGCTGAACCAGATAAGGGTACAGGTGAAGGTACAACTTCCTTCCCTTCACCACCAAAAATTGCTAATAACAAGTACATGCCCAGGATTCCTTATCCTGCGCGGCTTAAAAATAAAGAACATGATCTTAAATTCAAGAAATTTCTGCAACGATTAAAGTCCGTAGAGATAACCATTCCTCTCACAGAAATGATTTCCGAAATGCCCATCTATGCTAAGTTCTTGAAAGAATTGATTTCAGGAAAAAGGCAGGTTGAGCAGGAAGAGGTAATTATTCTCAACAGCACGTGCAGTGCCATTGTTCAGAGGAGAATGCCTGAAAAGAAAGAGGACCCCGGATGTTGCACACTTCCAGTACAATTCGGAAAGGCCAAAGTGAGTATGGGGCTCTGTGATTTAGGATCAAGCATCAATGTGATGCCACTAGCTATGGCTGTTCGCCTTAAGCTTGGAGAAATTCAACCGGTCAAGATGAGACTGCAACTTGCAGACAGATCGATCACTCAGCCCGTAGGAATTCTCAAGGATGTTGTAGTCAAAACCGGGCAAGTTCTTTTCCCGGTCGACTTCATCGTCCTCGACATTGAAGAGGATTCTGAAATGCCACTTATCCTTGGACGCCCATTTCTAGCCACTGGTGGTGCACTGATTGACGCCAAATCCGGAAAAGTCACCCTAAGGGTCGATGGCGAGGAGATCATCTTTGATATGGAGAAATTGCAGAAATTTCCGAATGACAGTTCTTGTTTTCCATTTGAAAATGTAATAGTTAGGGAAGAGCTTGACTCTGAACTTGAGTGTGAAATGATGCTGGATGAACCATCAAAGCAGGTACTGAAGCCTGCTGGCGTGGGGCACAAAGAATGCAAAGCCGTTCACTTCGCCGATCCCGAAACAGGGGATTTGGAGGAATTTGATGGCATGGACTTCCATGAGGACGCCAATCAAGAGGAGGAAGAGGATCCTGTACTGATGCAGGATCCCGAAGGTAAATCTGTTCTCCCACTACCCAATTCTCGCAAACTACTCCCTTCCGTTGAATGTCCACCAGAGCTTGAACTTAAAACACTACCCGATCATCTCAAGTACGCGTTTCTCGCAGAACATAAAAAGTTACCCGTGATTGTTTCGGCTAAGCTCTCTCAAGAGCAAGAAAATGCTCTGGTGGTCGTTCTTAAGGAACATGTACATGCAATAGGTTGGACCATTTCTGATATAAAAGGAATAAGCCCTTCTATTTGCATGCACAGGATTCTAATGGAAGAAGAGTTTAAACCCTCCCGTCAACCTCAGAGGCGATTGAACCCCCTTATGCAGGAAGTGGTAAGGAAAGAAGTTATCAAGCTCTTAGATGCTGGTATAATCTATCCTATCTCTGATAGCAAATGGGTTAGCCCAGTGCAGGTCGTACCCAAACGAGGAGGGATGTGCATAACCAAGAATGAGCAAGGAGAAGAGGTTGCAACCAGGCCAGTGACCGGATGGAGAGTTTGTATCGACTACCGGAAGCTGAATGAGGCCACACGCAAGGACCATTTCCCATTGCCATTCATTGATCAGATGCTTGAGAGGTTGGCAGGGAGAGAGTTTTATTGCTTTTTGGATGGTTATTCTGGTTATAATCAGATTGTTATTTCCAGTGAGGACCATGATAAAACCACTTTTACTTGCCCGTACGGCACTTTTGCCTATCGACGGATGCCTTTTGGTTTATGCAATGCACCTGCTACTTTTCAAAGATGCATGATGTCTATTTTCTCTGAATTTATCGAAAAATGCATTGAGGTCTTTATGGATGACTTCTCTGTATATGGAGATACGTTCGAAGATTGTTTGACCAATCTTGCTAAGATTTTAAAGAGGTGTGAAGACACTAACTTGGTTTTAAATTGGGAAAAGTGCCATTTTATGGTCACTGAGGGCATAGTGTTAGGTCATCGCATTTCTCGTGCAGGCATTGAAGTTGATCCAGCCAAAGTTTCCATCATTTCCAATCTTCCTCTCCCCAACTCGATCAAATCAGTTAGGAGCTTCTTAGGGCATGCCGGTTTTTACCGGCGATTCATTAAGGATTTCTCTAAAATTGCCAAGCCGCTCACTAATCTGCTTTGTAAAGAAAATCCTTTCTTAATAAATGAAGCGTGTGTCCAAGCCTTTGACACGCTCAAGAAGATGTTAGTTTCTGCACCGATAGTGCAACCACCCGATTGGTCAATACCTTTCGAGGTAATGTGCGATGCTAGTGGTCTCGCCGTAGGCGCAGTTCTTGGACAACATAAGGATGGGAGACATTGCGTAATTCATTACGCAAGTCATGCCCTGAATGAGGCCCAAGTTAACTACACCACAACGGAGAAAGAGATGTATGCTGTAGTCTTTGCGTTTGACAAGTTCAGACAGTACCTAATAGGTACAAAGACCATAGTATACACCGATCATACAGCATTGAGATACTTGTTTAGCAAACAAGATGCAAAACCTCGATTAATCAGGTGGGTACTTCTGTTGCAAGAATTCGACATCATAATAAAAGATAGGCGAGGTCGAGATAATGGTGCTGCTGACCACTTATCTCGATTAGATAATGATAAAAAGGAAAAAGCCGTCAATGAAGATTTCCCGGACGAACAGTTGTTCGCGTTGCATCTGCATAATCAAGCTTGTCCATGGTTTTCCGACATCGCTAACTTCTTGGCATGCGGAATAACCCCCCAGTTTTCGAACTATCATCAGAGGAATAAGTTCAAACGAGATGTATTAAGTTACTTCTGGGAAGAACCTTATCTCTTCAAACACTGCCCTGATTTAATAATCAGGCGATGTGTGACCGAGCATGAAGCTTATCAAATTGTCAGAAAATGCCATGAATCAGAATATGGAGGTCACCATGGTCCCGCTCGAACGGCTCACAAGGTCCTCGAATGTGGATTTTATTGGCCTCACATCTATGAGGATTGCAGGACATTTGTTAAGGGCTGTGACAGATGCCAAAGATTAGGAAACATCTCCAAGAGGGATGAGATGCCTCAAAAGGGGATTCTCACGCTTGAGATCTTTGATGTATGGGGCATTGACTTCATGGGACCGTTTCCACCATCTGGTGGAAACTACTACATCTTGGTAGCTGTCGATTACGTATCCAAATGGGTCGAGGCTGTCGCATTACCAACCAATGATGGTAGCCAAGTCATCAAGTTCCTCAAGAACAACATTTTCAGTCGATTTGGCGTACCTAGGGTGGTGATATCTGATGGAGGAACACACTTTATTAATAAAGCTTTTGAAACTTTAATGAGTAAAAATGGGATCCTCCATAAGATAGGCACGCCTTATCATCCCCAGACTAGTGGTCAAGTCGAAGTATCCAATCGCGAAATCAAACATATACTCGAAGCCACTGTCGGGATAACCCGTAAGGATTGGGCACGTAAGCTCAATGATGCTCTATGGGCATACCGCACAGCATATAAGACTCCCATCGGGATGTCTCCATATAGGCTGGTCTTCGGAAAAGCCTGTCATTTGCCTGTAGAGCTAGAGCATAAAGCTTACTGGGCCGTTAAAACGCTTAACTTCGATCCGAAAGTTGCTCAGAGCAAACGTAAGTTGGACCTCAATGAAATTGAGGAAATACGAGCGCAAGCTTATGAAAGCTCTCGAATTTACAAGGAGCGGACCCAGAAGTTGCACGATCGCCGGATCAAACCTAAGTATTTTTATGTTGGTCAACATGTGTTATTGTTTAATACTAGGTTGAAGCTGTTCCCCGGAAAGCTCAAATCTAGATGGGAAGGACCACATGAAGTACTAGAGGTGTTCAAAAATGGAGCTGTCAGGATTCGAACTGGCAGGGGCGATATAGTGGTGAATGGACAGCGATTGAAAGAGTACCTCGGACAGTTCGATCCGGAGAAAGAAAGCCAAGCAGTGGCAGACCCGGCTTACACTCAATAAGAAACAGCATTTAAAAATACAAAAAATTTCAGTCTATATATATATAGTATATAGTTACAGTATTTATTTCATGGCAAGAAAGTACCCAAAGATCAATTAAACATTTAGAGTACTAAGACTCTAAATGTGAGGATGTTGATATTTGGAGAAAATCTGATGCGTCTTATTTATCTGTCTTGCAGAAGTTCGGGACCACCAAAAAGAGGAGCAGATAACAGTAACATGGAAAACCAGGTTCTTGGTTGGATTAGTTCTATAAATCTAAGAAAATGTTCTCGGGAATTGAAGAAATTCAAGACCCGAAACAAAATTCACAGATAAAATGGAACTGACCCAACCTAATTTTATGCAAGTGGATTATTTTAATTCTCAGCCCAGCATTTTGAATCTACTTGGACTAAATTTATTCAGCCCAAGTCAAATAAAATGGATTCAGGCCCAATATCCCACTCGGGCCCAGTCCAAGAAAATTTGAAAATTCAAAATCCTTTGTCGCGGAAGGACCTTTGTCGCGATGTCATGCATCGCGACCAGGCCTTACTCCGCGACAAACTCCTTTTCCTTCTAAACCATTCACCCACATCTTGTCGCGATGCACCTTGTCGCGGAGCATGACTCCGCGACCAAGCCCTGCTCCGCGACACGATTTGCGTTGACTGTCTCCATACTGAACTTTGTCGCGGTGACCTTGTCGCGGAGCATGACTCCGCGACCAACTCTCAACTCCGCGACCACCCTAATGTCGCTATGTCTTGTCGCGGAACCTTGTTCCGCGACAAAGTCTCGGATTCCGCGACAAAAGTTCAAGTATTTATACCCCCCCACCCCCTCCAGTTTCTTTTCACCTTCCTCCTGTCATTTCAACTTCTTTCAGTTTCTTCATCTTCGTTTCCCCCATTTTTCTCTCATCCGAACGAACACCACGTGTTCTTCGCACTCTTGCACGCCATTTCTAAGGGAAACTATGGACCGATTTCATGGACCCCTCCCAATCCTTGGACCCGTGCCTAGACCCGAGCCAAGGAGGAGAGGGTAAACCCTATTTTCACCATGGACATAGCCCCCCTTCGGACCCCTTAGTTCTTTTATTTATTTTATTTTGTTGTGTTCGTGGTATGGTGTTGTTAGTGTGCACATCCAACTTTAGATTTTTAGAGGTTTTGAATGCCCTCGGCTTTGAGCACCATTTTGAAGTTTTTGAGAGCTTGTTTTGAAAACTGATTAAGGGTGTTAAAACTGTTAATGGATAAGATTTTTGAAGCTTAAAACTGGAAAGAACAAACTGATAAACATTTGGGTGTTGTTTTGAATATCTTGATGTTATTGGTTTGATTGATCCTGATGTGATGTGCACAGTGTGAGTTGGTGTAATAAAGATGGAAGATCTTTTTGGGCACATTTGTTCTCATGATAGAAATCTCATGGGAATAAATGTTTGTTTGTTTATGGAAACATAGTACAAACACCCAATAGGAAGCTTCCACTTTTAATAAAAGCAACCTTTTAGAAAAAGACAAAAAGAGCCATTTTTGTTTAATGTTTGACTTGAGTTTTGTTCCCAATGGAACACTAGTGTGAGTAAGATAGCAGTATTTTTGTCACCAAACTGCTATCCTTTTCAAAATCCAAAATGGGACCACTCACATTCCACTTTTATTAAATAAAACAAGTCAACCATTTTTAAAATTAAAAACAGTGTTTGCAAATTTTTGGATGCTTTAACTGTCCAACCAGTCCAAGCTATCCAGAAACAGCAAATCCATTCCGCCACGTCTCCATTGCACATTCCAATATTCGAGCATTCCATTTCCATCTATCCATCTCATTCCACTTCCAACAAGTGTCTCGGACTTGTTTAATAAAACTGAAAACTTTTGGGCCCTACGGCCCATTAAAAAGATTTTAGGCCCAATGGCCAATTCTATTCTATTTTGGGCTCTTTAGCCCATTTAAAACCAAATATTATTTACATGTGCTTTAAATTAAAATTCAAGTCAGAAATTTAATAATCTCACATTCAGAGCAAAGCTCTAAATGTGAGGATGTTGGTTTCTAAACTTGAATAATTTCGGAAAATTATATAAAAATTGGATTCATCACTTCTTATCTTTTCAGGGACAATCTTCCAGACCCAGACCCTGCACCCGAAGAAACCCATCTGCTGGACTTACCCCTCGAGCTCCTGGGTGAAATCCTCTCTCGTGTAGGAGAAAATGACATCAGTGAAGCCTTCAAAGCACAGCAAACCTGCAAGAAATTCAGGGATGCCGGAAACCTCTCCATCGTCTACAAACGATGCGAGGTCAATACATCCACTATAAAGAGAGGGCGGGAGTACTATCGTTGGGAGAAGCGGAGATTCCTTCGGACATGCGACCAGGCTGGAAACCACAATCTCCAAATCATTCCAGCAATGTTGGCATTCGCAGAGGGGAATGAAGAGCAAGCCTATGAACTGCTACGCCTGGGGATCGAGGACAATCATAAAGCGACAATCTTTGCCTACGGGTTGATGCTCATGAGCAAGGAGGACCCAGGGCAGGTCGATCAGGGAATCAGGATGATTGACAGGATAGTGACAAAATGGTCAGTTTTCCAAGACACATCCGTCAATGTCCTCGAATGGATGGTTGACCAACCAGACACCCCATTCCTATGGGCTGATCAGGAAGGCAGAGTTTACTGCCCCAGGGATCACGAGGCCATAACAGATCCCAATGATTGGTGTCTGCGGTGCGAGCTATCCAGCTATCTCCACTGGGCTAGCTATATGTTCTGAAGAAGGAAAGGCAGAAGCATGAATCCGAATTTACCCTGCTTTATTTTATTTCCAGTCTAGTAGTAGTAATCTGCAAGGGATTTCCTCCTTTTGTGTGTGCAGGTTCGTATTAACTGCACGAGAATCCCTTGCCTCGGATGTATTTAATTGCTTTCCCTAAAATTGGAACTCAACTTTTGAGACCACTGAACAACTCTTTACTGCTTTCCTTTGAAAAGATGTCTGTACAGTCCAAGATGAATAAGTGACTGTCAGACCAAAAATATGCTGTTGACATACTCAGTATGTCAGCAGTGCCTCTTTACTGCTTTCAATTAAATAACCAGCAAAAATATGCATAAACTTGCTCTAAATTCACAGGTTGAATTTAGGCTTGTGATTAAATTTTCAAACTTTTAAATTGGGATAATATAATTGAAGACATGCATGAAATGAATTCCTGAGGTTTTGAGCTATAAAAATTTAATGATGCGATCAGCTTATTGGGTAATAAATCTGCATGTTAGAGATTTTGATTGAATAAATTGTTAGAATTAAGCTTTGATTGAATTTGCGAATATTGTATGACATGAATCAATCCAACCTTGTGAGATTTGAGCCATGAGTCACTTTTACTCATTCATTTTCTTTGATGTGTGAATCATTTGATTAAAGGAAACTAGAACTTGCGATTGGGACCGATTCAAGACCATGCCATATTCCCGAAATCGAGCACATGATCGAGGCACCTAGAAAACCCAAATTTTTGGCCTTCTTTTGAAATCCAAACCCAAATATATTTTTCCCTTTAGGATTAACCAAGTTGAGCCTTTAAGCCTAATTTTTCTTTGAAACCCTCTATATTATTCCTAGCCTTATAAAAAGACCAAGAAATTCAAACCCAAGTGTGCAGGAATGAATTCTATCAAAGGCATTAAGTTTGTGATCATCAATAAAAACTATAAATCGGTATTCTATAAACCGATTCAAAAAAAAAAAAAAAAAAAAAAAAAAGAGAGATGTTGAATTCCAGTCAACAACACATAAGTTGCGAATGACAAAGCAATTAGACATAGTCTAATGTCAATGCAAGATGAAAAGAGAAAAACAAAAGAAAGAAACAATGATGATCATAAATTTTAGATAAAAATGCCAAGCTATGATGGAATTAACTCTTGCCACTTCTTAGCCCAATAATTTCCTTTCCTACCAAATGTTACAACCGTATGCCCCGTTACAACCCTCGAATAAGACCTCGTGATCTCGATTTAAAGAAATGAGCCGGTGGCGAGTTGGTCTGATTGCAAGCTTATGGGATAATTTAATTAAATTTGATCTTGAGCGTTCATGATTAAACCCCAATTGAGAGTGAGCGAATTTTCCGATTCTCTTATAAGTGAGGCCTTTTCTCATTACACATGTTCGTGTCATACCTTAATTCTAATTTTTAATCTTTGCATCTTTCAAACACGATATTCATGAAGGATTAATAACAATGTTTGATTTGTAGGCCTGATATAGTGAGCAAGTATCATTTCATTAAACACTGCAATCAAGGGAATTCAATACTTGTAGTTTTTGATTGTCTTATCCCAATTCAAAAAGGATGTGATTTATGAAGCCACGAAAATGAATTGAATATGTAGAGTCCGTGTTCCTAGGAACATTGACTCTGACTGCTCGGGGACGATCAGTATTAAATGTGAGGATGTTGATAATGGCCAAAAATGACCATTATTTTCAATCCATTTCCGTGTCTTAAACGGGCATTTGATCGCATTTCGGTCTTACATTAAGTAAGAAAGCAGTCGAATTGGACTGATTTATGCATAATTGTAAAAATAATAAGCTGGTATGAAAAAGGCATAAATATGTAATTTTATTACATATTTATGTTAGAAAAATCCAAAAACATGAGAAAAAGAAAAGGAAACAAAAAGATGGGAAAAAGATAGAAAAGCCCACAAAAAGAATATTTTCGGCCCATCTGGCCCAATCCAGCAGGCCCAGGAAGACCTTTGTCGCGGAAGCCCTTGGCGCGATGCAGTGTTCCGCGACAAAGGCATACTCCGCGACCAACTGGCCCCAAGTGAAGAGGAGACCAGCCAAGCCCTTGGCGCGATGACCCTTGTCGCGATAGCATGACTCCGCGACAAAAGCCCATTCCGCGACCAAGATGCACAAATAGAGACACAAGACCCAGTCGAGAAGCCTTGCCACATGCAGTGTGTTCCGCGACCAACTTGATGTTCCGAGACAAGCTGTGATGTGTGTGATGTCTTAAGACACAATGGGCTAGAATCAAGGCCCATGGGCTTAGGGTTACACTTCTATAAATATGAGGTGTCTCCCATGAGCTAAGGGTTGGACAGTTGGAAGTTTGAATTTGAGAGTTCTTGAAGGCAAGCTTAGGAGTTCTTTCTTAGGTAGAGTAGTTAGGTTTATTTTTATGTATTATTTAATTTTTGCACTTAGTTTAGTTTAGATTAGTGTTTTACTGTTCACAGTGCTTAGTTAGCCATTTTTTATACTATGTTTTGGTTTCTAAAACTCTTGTTTTAGGGTTTGTAATACCCAAACCATGGGTATTAACAACACCCCTTCAATAATATGGGAAAACATTCATCATTTGTGTCCCAAATCATGAAATGGGTCTCACACCCCATGGATTTATGCTTTCTTTTTCATTTTGGGGTTATTTAACCCCTATTTTGTTATTTTCGTGTTCACTGTTAGCATATTATGGATAATGTTGTGTGGATGTGTGATCAAACCCTAGATTAGGATTCTTGCTTTATTTTAATATCCTGCTCAGTCTTGTTATTTTTGTTTAAGCATGTTCGTCCTTATTTTGAATGTTTCTTGCTTATTTTTAGCTTAGAATAGCTTTTTGATCTGAAATAGGGTGAGATCACGCTGTTTGCATGCCACTGTTCATTTCTGCTTTTTCTGACTTTTGTCCTGAACCACCTCGGGCGCCAACCGCCTTCTGGCGCGGAACCACGTTCCGCGACAGAGTGGCAGTTCCGCGACCAAGGTGTTTCAAGACACTTGTCTCTATAATTTAAAACCCTTTGTCGCGGAATACCTTGTCGCGGAGCCACGTTCCGCGACACAACTGTCCATGCATAGCGACAAAGGAGCCAAACTCTTGCATTTTGTCTTCATGGCTTCTTGTCGCGGAATCATCTTGTCGCGGAGCCACGTTCCGCGACAAAAACCCCATTCCGCGACAGAAAAATTATGCCATGTTTCTTAATCTTTGAACACTTTGTCGCGGAAAACCTTGTCGCGGAACCACGTTCCGCGACAAAATCTCCATGCATAGCGACAAAGGTTCAAATGCTTTAGAATTTTATTAAAATACTTTGTCGCGATGTCACCCTTGTCGCGGAGCCACGTTCCGCGACAAAACTTTGCATAGCGACAAAGAGGCGTTAAGCTGCCAAAAATTCTAAAAACTTGTCGGGATGTCCATGTCGCGGATCTCGGTCCGCGACAACATTTATGATATAGCGACAAGATTCCTCCCCCTCTATTTAATCTTAAACAAATTTCATTCTCTCTCTATTTTATATTGCAACACTCACATCATAGCCCCACGGGTTACGATGTAACATTCTGGAATTGCAATGTAGGGTGTTATGCTGCCCAAATTTTGATTCTCCATTCGCATCACTTAACTGATTGAACCCTTGACTCATTAATGATTAAAGATTGAGATTAGCAATAATCAAACTTCAATGATCATCATGATTAAAGGACCTTTGTTCAATTGCCATTAAAACACTCTTGTATAAACAAAACCTCGATGGCTTAAACAGATAATCTGGACTGTAATTAATTATGGTAGGAAGGATTATTTAAGACTATCAATTGTGGGCCCAACCCACAACCTTGCATGAGAAACCAATGTCTCTCATACAATGGATCTTCCTTTGCTTCTTATTTATTCTGTCTTTGTGCATTGTGTGGAACCATTAGTAAAGAATACATCAGAATAATGTTGGCGGGTACTCCCTCATGGATAACTAGCTCGTATTCTGGGTATTAGTTACTAATCGTTATTTTGCATGGTCTGAATGGCTGTCAGTGGAAGCCTTGGCGGTTCGCCCATCCGGGGTTATAATAGCTGCTCGACTGATTTCCATCCAGATACAGTTTTATTTTTGTTATCTTAATTTTCAAACCCAAATTCCAATCTGTAATGGGAATCAGTTGGCATCAGTCAATGCCAACTGATGATCATTATAGAAAGGAAGCATGTAGGTTTTTATCCGAATTCACAGACAGTGGAGGCCCAACTGGTGTTGACACCACCATTATAGAGTCTCAGCTGTCTAAATTCGCTCCATCCGAGTGATTGGGAAATTGGACAGTAGATGTTTACAGTCCACCCAATTGTTCTGCCATTACTTTGGTACCTTGACCATTCCATTCTGTGTTTCACCTTCTGTCTAGACCCGCCTTTATATTTTGGGTCAATTAATTTTACACTTCCATATATTCTTATGCATGATAATATTATGTACTGTTGTGGTCTGTAATTATTTTGGGATCCTTCCCTTGGACAATAGAAGTCTAGATCTTAAACAGATATTGCTTTATAAATTTCCAACAAAAACCTCTTCATAAAATCCAGATCTGAGTAAGGGATAAATTCTACAGTTATGACTAATTCATATTCTATCAAGGGTTATACTTTGGGAATTAAGAAGCAGATTCAGCGATTAGGTCTCGTCTCGACTGAAAGGGTCTGTGTTTTAACTGAGAGTCTAGTACCTGACAGGGAATGATTTTCAAATCCTTTATTTTCCAAAATTGCTGGTTGATGGAAATGTAAGATTAAGTGCTACACCTAGATGGGGTCCACTTGGATTCAAAAACAGTGTAGTAAATAATCTTAGAGGAACATCATCCAGGCCTTGGTTATTTTCCAAGATAGGGTTGAGTTTTCTTTCAACTGCTGTCTTCTTCTTGCAAAGCCTACTTTTGAGTCCTGAGTGAGTGCATCCGGAACGGACTAATCTATTAGTTCGTTTCATTAGTTTGTATCTCATAACCACCCGGAAGAAAGTGAACACACTAGTGGTTCACTGAGAGCTGGGAATTCTTGATCCATACTCCATCATTCTGATGGAGAGCTGTCTTTTACTACCAGGGTCAGATTTTCAAAACCTCCGAGTGATAGGATTTTAAATGCTTTCTTTACTGCTTTCTTTTAATCGCTTTCATTAGAGGTCACTCGGTTGTATTGAGAGTTACGTAACTGTTACTAGGATTGACAGTTAAGGGATAGTTTAGGGCTTAATTTAAATCTTTGGGTGTGACATGGGAGAATGATAGTGGTACTTGGCATTTCAATAAATGATGTGTCGGGTGTTGCTTATCCACCACAGATGAAGTAGCATACCCAGGCCAGGGCAGCTACGAATCTGTGGTATCTTAGAATTTGCGGTCTTAGGAACATGTAAACTCATATTGCAAGTACCTGTCTGTTAAAGGGAACGCCTTATTGAGAGCATGAGAATTAGCTATCTGAAAGAAATATCCCAAACAAAGATCTGCGTATAAAAAATGGAAGTTTAATATTGCTGTATCTCACTCTTGTCCAATTTTCATTCTTTTCTTCCTGTCCTTTCTGTCCACATTGTGACTCAACTTCACGGTTGGCACAATGTACCTTTTCCCTGCTTTCGTAGATAATGTTTACCGCATTCCTAGAATAATTCTTATCCGCTTTCTAGAATAGATTTATTTGCTTTGTAAATTAATTTAACTGCTTTCTAGATCTAATTTACATTCATGTCAGTAGCTATTAATCACCTTTCAAACCTATTGAGCAATACGAATGGAAAATCTAGTAAAACGACGTGGGACCTGCTTCTATCGCACATCCTCCAGTGAACGATCCGGTCTTACTATAAATTACTGCAATTTTTGACACCGTGCGCTTTCGGGGGCACAGTTTCTTAAACACGAGCAATAAAAACATGACTACTTATAAATATATCCCTAATCACAACTCCGCCATCATAAATTGGTTTCATTAATAAAACTTAAACCAGGACCATGATTTTTCGGAAAATACTCATGTAGTGGGAACTTGCCAAAAGTTTCATGGCAGGAACTCTCATGCCAAGAATTGATGAGAAGCATCATGGCATACTTGCCGGGGATCCTCAGTGTGACAGGCTGATGGTCAACCTATCCCGGCTATGCCATGAGATTTGTCAACATTTCATGACAGGGAGGACCACAGCGCCATTTGAAATTAAAGCACCACACTTGAGTAATAAAAAGACTAATAATCTGGATATATCCCTAAACCCTTTCCCGTGAATCATAACTCTCTTCATGTAATAAATCTAACCTGGTATATTTTTAAGAAAATGCTCGTGGGACGGAAATTGTCAAAAGTTTCACCCATCTGATGTTTTCTTGTGCATAGAGCTCCTTACATCGATACTTCCATATAAGCCAAATTCCAATCCCAAAGAGGGCAGCTTGTCTCTCACCAACACTTCGACAATCCATGGAAAAAATCCAATCCCTGACATTTAAAGACCAAAAGTCAGTATTAGAAGTCAGGCCAAGATTAATCCATATACCTGTTGAAGTAGGGCAATCTCGAAGGGCATGTATGTAATCTTCCACAGCTCCACATTTCCAGCAATTTGAGTTGGAGGTAATATGTCTTTTGGATCTCTCCATGGCTGTAAGGAGCTTGCCATGCACAGCAAGCCAAAGGAAAAATCTGGTCCGGAAAGGGACTGGCCATTTCCAAATGCTCTTCCAATCAACAATACCATCATAGCTAGAGGCAGAAGACCAATAGTTGAGAGTGCTACTGATCGAGAAGACACCACGGGGACATGGCTTCCAAAAAGGCACATCTTCTCTAGTGCTGTCGAGAGGTATAGGTTGGAGGTTAAGCAAGGTGATTCCTTCAGATGTGAGTAGGTTATCCAATTCATGCATATTCCATGAATTATCAATGATATAAGAAGCCACTGTTCTATCCAATTCAGAAGCAAGGAGAGGACGAGTAACAAAGTCCTGCAAGGAGATATCTTGGTTAATCCATGTATCAGACCAAAAAAGTGTCTTCTTACCATTACCAACTTTCCAACCAAGGAGAGAACTAAAGGATTGGTGAACCGCTGCCAAATCTTTTGCAAATTGAGATAAAGCTTGATGATGATGAGAGAACTTATGACCCTTCCAACCAAAACGCTTTTTCATTACTTTTGACCATAAAGTATCTCTAGTTAGAATACCCCACCAACTTTTCATAAGCAAAGCCTTGTTGGTGGAACTGAGCTTTCTGATCCCAAGACCTCCATGTGCAGTAGGCAAGGTAATGGTATCCCATGCAATAAGATGGACCTTCTTAATATTGTTGTAAGAACCCCACAAAAAATCCCTACAGATCTTTTCCATAGCACTAATAGTTCTCTTTGGGAGGTTAACCACCTGCATTAGATATTGACCAACAGCTTGCAATACAGATTTAATAAGGGTAGTGCGACCAGCTAGGCTAAGATAACGGTGAGCCCAGCCACTTAGTTTAGATTTCATTCTTTCCAAGATAAACTCAAAATCTTTATATGATTTTCTACCAGTAGTCATTGGAATACCAAGATAAATGCCTAAATCAGAAGAGGTTTGAAAAGCCAAAATATTAGAAATATTTCTTCTGTCAACTCGTGATACAGCATTACCAAAATATATCCTAGATTTGGCAGAACTAACAATTAAGCCAGAACAATCACTAAAATGGGATAACACAGATTTAACCTGGATAGCTTGAGCAACAGTCGCTTTGGAAAAAAGAAGTATGTCATCGGCAAAGAAAGCATAAGGAATTTTAAGTTGGCCATTGTCCCATGACACAGGTTTCCATTGGCCATCCTCCACTGCATGGGATATCATTGCTCCAAGCCTTTCCAAGCATAGAATAAAGATGTAGGGTGACATTGGATCCCCCTGACGAATACCACAAGATGGGGTGAAAGGAGGAGTAGGATGACCATTCCAGAAAACCTGAAAAGAAGTGGATGTAATACACATCATAATGAGATCAATACAAGAAGTGGGAAAATCAAATAGCATTAGAGTGTCTTTGATAAAACTCCAACCGAGCTTATCATAAGCTTTCTCTAGATCCAATTTCAATATCATATATCCTGGTTTGGCAGCAGACTTGAGCAGATAATGGTTGATCTCCCTTGCAAGGATGATATTATCTTGGATGATTCGTCCTTTAACAAAACCTGCTTGACCCTGACTGATGAGCCGAGGCATAAGGTGAGTCATACGATTAACAAGCACTTTAGTGACGACCTTGTAGATCACATTGCACAAACTAATAGGACGAAATTGTTTGACTGACTTAGGGTTAGGAACTTTTGGTATCAAAATAATAGAGGTTTGATTCACACTAGAAATATCCTGTAAACCACTGAAACAATCACGAACAAATTTATAGACTGAGTCACCAACTGTAGGCCAATTATGCTGATAGAACATGGCATGGAAACCATCCGGTCCAGGGGCTTTCAAAGGGGCCATACTCTTTATAGCTTTCCAAACTTCCTCCTTGGAAGGGACAGTGCATAGTAGATCCTTTTCAGAAGATGATAAGGTAGTAATATGCCCAGATAAGGTGGTAGAATTAGGCATAGGGGTAAGAGAATTTTGATATAATTGCTGGAAATAAGATCTAACCATAGACTGGATATTACTCTCCTCCCTGCAAATGTTCCCAGAAGCATCCTCCAGAACAGAAAATATCTTCTTTCTTTGCCTAGCCTTTACAAAGTTGTGGAAAAAACTCGTGTTCTGATCTCCAGCAAGACTCCAGTCTCTAGTACTCCTTTGAATCCAAGTGATCTCCTCCTTTTCCAAGATTGTACCAAGTTCAGAACTCAATTGGCTGTGCAGCCTTCTAGAAAAATGGTTATGATCCCAATCAAGTTGCTTCTCAATTCCTTTGAGTCTAGCACGGATTCGAGCTTTCCTCCTATACTGGTCGCTAAAGACTTTGTCTCTCCATTTTGTGATATCATCTTTAACATTAAATAAAGTATCCTGCAAGGGTAATCCACTATTCCAAGCAGAATTAATAATCTTGCGAAAGCTAGGATAGCTTTGCCATCCAGCATTGTACCTGAAAACCTTTGGACAATTCCTCTTGTTCCTATTAACTCTCTCAGTAATACTGGTAAACAAAGGTGCATGGTCGGATTGGATGCGAGGAAGAACTTCAACAGTGCAATAAGGAAAATGAGTGTGCCAGGCCTCGTTCCCCAAAAGGCGATCAAGGCGACGTCGAAGCATCCCTCTGGCCCATGTAAACCTATTACCAAAAGTTTTCAACTCAATTAGCTGAGTATCTGAAATCCAATTATGAAGTTCATCACAAAGGCCTGCATTATGATGGCCACCCCTAGATTCATCAAATCGAGCAATACAATTAAGATCTCCTCCAATAAGCCATGGTTCATGTCGACAAGATGCTATTCTTGAGAGCTCGGGCCATAGCCAAGTCCTACGGAACCTATTAGGGGCAGCGTAGACCATAGTAACATAGAGAAAGCTCGCATCATCCTTAATCCTAAAATCCACATACTGAGAATGGCTGTCCAAAATTTCAACGGACACATTATCTCTCCAAAGAATCCAGATTCCACCACTGAACCCCGAAGCCTCAATTCGATAAGAACATGGAAAGCCACTGCAACGGATAAAATGATCAGCACGACGGCCACTAATGCGAGGCTCAAACAAAGCCACCAAATCCACCCTCTTACTGGAGGTTAAATCCCGAAACTCTCTACGAAAGGAGGATGATGCTGCCCCCTGTACATTCCAACAAACAAAATTAAAATGCATACTGAATGAAAGAAAAACAATAAAGATACTAAAACACAAAGAGGAATCCTGGTTATGGCGGCATGCTGGTTGCACGACCATGCTTGGCTGGAACATCAGATAAATCCTCCTCTAAGGCATCTACTCGCATTGAAGGAGGGGAATCTGGGGGTCTATCAGCCATTTTTCCCCATAGCCTTTTAGTTCTTTTGTGAACATGCGTGGAGGGGTCAATGACTTCCACTACTAAGTGATTATTAGGTGGCAGGTTAGATGGAATAGGTTTGATCCATGCTCCCGAAGGTTGCTTGGACCAAGAAGGGGATGAGGGGAAATTGGTATGTGTATCAGGTTCTGAAGATGAACGCGGACTGGAACTTGGATGGCGCGAGGGGGTAACATGAGACGGAGGGATCACAGGGATCTCTCGGTGTGGAGAGGGGGTACGTCTAGACGGTCGATTAGTGCATGCATGAGGAGGACTGTCCCTAGGAAGGGCGGATCGGTGGGGAGCTGGGTATGGAGGATCTTGAGTTGATGCAGGATCTTCTGGATGTCCATCGCCTTGAACAGGTTCTTGATCCTCCATTAATATATCGAATCGATTATTAGTAGGGTTTCTTTGATTCACAGATCGGCCACCACTTGCTTGAAATCTTCTCCTTGTCTGCACGAACATCCACGGGCCATATCCGGACTTAGCTTCTTGGTCTTTGGCTACCTCCTGGGGGGGCGTCTCTTCCTTTTCTTTCTCTGGAACAACTAATTCAGGGCATGAAGTTTGTCCATGCCCATAGCATCCGCAGTGAAAACAGATGGCCTTGATGTTTTCATATTCCACTCCAATGATGCGATCACCGACCATAACTTGGGGAGTAAGTGGTTTGTCCATATCAATCCGAACTGCCAGTCTAGCATAGCAGGCACGGGCCGTGGTGTCTGTGTTGCTGTCTACACAGACTACTTTTCCGATCGATGAAGCCAACCGTATCAAATATTGTCTATTATAGAGGAAGATGGGAATTTTAGGAATCCGAATCCACGTGACAAAAGAATCAACCTTGTTAGTATCAAGATCAAAATCTTCCTGCCAAGGCTGCACATGTAAATAATGTCCAGCTATCATCCATGGACCGCCTACCAAAGCATGAACAGCATCATTCTCACCCTTAAATCGAACAATATAGTAGCCGTTGCCGACATCGATTAGGGGGCAAGAAACAGAAGCAGGCCATAAACTATCCAATCTTGATTTAAGAACACGGTAAGAGACATTCCGGCCGATGACCTTGAGAACAACCGCATGCAACCAGGGCCGGAGGAGAGTTTGTTTAAAAGCTTCCGATATCTGGAAGCGTGGAATGCCATTGTACGTGGTTTGGACGATATCATCAACATCTCCGGTAGACTCCAACGCTTCATCATCAATAAGAATGTGGCGTGAAACCGCTCCTCGTCTAGCAATATCACTATAGAGAGAGCGTGGGCGGTTAGGTTGCCGGAAGTCTCCAGGATCTGGCGGCACACCGCCATGATCCTCCATTTCAACATCCGCCATCTTGATCAAACCAGACTAAAATCTTGAAGAATTCTTGGAGAGAGCGCTAACAACTTCCTAACACATGGATAGTATTATTATTTTCATACTACTGTAGATATAACGGTTAAAATTTATAAATTTTTAATAATTTTACACTTTTATACTTATAGGAACGTGACACGTTGGGGACCCATTAGCTTAGATTTAATTTTATTTTTTTGACTCGCTCAATAGTTGATCAATCATACCAACAATTGCAAATACACGTGACCTACCACAAAAATATGTGTGGATTGTATTATTGTTCGAGTCTAGGGACAAAAAGGGCGTGACAATTGAGCATATGATTTTGTTTTGTATGTTGTGTTAAATTCGCGTCGAATTTAATGGATTATATGATTTCATTTTTAAAATATATATATAAATTTAAGTATTTGATGCACTTCTAATTACACTTAAAAGTATTGGAATAAATTTGGTTTAAATTGGGCTGTATTATTACTTTATTAGATACATTAGTAATATTAGTAACAAAGTGAATATAAAGATGTTTGTCTTTGTATGTGATTGATATTGCTGCATTGTTCTTTCTGTTTTGAGAACAACAATTAATTAGTGTTCTAGTTAAAATCAAATTAAAATGAAATAATTCGGATTCGGATTGGATTGGAATCAAACCTCTCATTCCTGATAATTCAATAAGAAGTTGGAATTGGAATTACAACAATTCACTCATTTATTTACTTTGAATTAATTCAACATTAAACAATATTTGTAAATGGTACATCACATTAAGGACCTCAAATGGAGATTACAATAATATACTCCCCTTCAGAATTATATAACATCAACAGGGAGGAAGCAATTATATCCTCTAATGGACAAATCTAGAAAGATATTTTTTTATAAAAAGATAATAATAATATTAATAACAAATATGATTATTATAACTATAAGTACTACATCTTTTATTTGTTTTTAGGAAATAGTACCACAACTTGAAGCTAGTGAAATTAAAGTAAGCAACCTCCTTTTCAACAGAAATCAATGTATAATTATCGTGACAGAGAAGCAATCTTGTTATAATGTTATCATTTGAATATTTTAATTGTGGCCTTGCCCTTACCTGACCTTTTCAGACAGATCTGAAATAATTGAAATGAAATCAAGCATAGCCGTGCGACCCCTGCAATTTTCAAATGCTTATTAGGGATATATGTGGCATTACATGTTTCGAGAGTTTAATTAAGCTAATAAAATAACATGGATTATTTGCTTTGCTAATATATGAGGACTTAGCCCAAGTGGTTAAGTCCCTTGACTTCCAACGGAAGGTTGGAGGTTCGATTCCCCACCGGCCCCCTATCCCTCCCTGTTTTTTTCCTTTGTAATTGTGTGGCATGGGCTCCCACCACCCCTTTCCAGGCCTTCAATGGCTCTTCCAAAAAAAAAATAAAGAAATCAAGGATAAAAGGATAATAGTACTACGTGACATTAAATTAATATATTCGAGATTTCGTAGTTCTAATAATAGCAAGAGGAATTATTTTAAATTTTTAATAATAAATACCAAAAGGATGCCAGCCATATCCCTGATTTCAGATCAGCACCGTGGTGTTCAAGTCCCGACAGTGTAAATTATGTGCGGATTTTCTGTGGAGTCAAGCCATTTTTAGTTGAGGATGAAAAAGATATCTCAAACTAATAAAAGAAATAGTATTGCAACTTGTACTTTATATATCTAAATTCTAAAGCATATAATTTACCCGAAAAAATCAAGTCACACAATTATTGCGTATTGTGCTTTGTGTACCCAAAAAAGTTATTGCATGTTGTGTACTACAATATTTTAAAATTTGATATATTCATGCAAAGGAAAAAAATTTCGTATAAAAGAAGGTTTTTTTTTTTTCGGGGGGAAAAGGAGGGCCGGAGCCATTTTATTCCAAAAATTGTTGTGCTGAGCACGTTCCAATTACATCATTATGAAGTAAATCCTGAATACAATCAGGAGGCCTATCCATATGACCAAAGTAAAACTGAGAGAAATTCCCTTTGACGAACTTGTCTGCTACTTTGTTGCATTCCCTGGGAATGGCTTGAAACTTGACTTCCCAATTCCAAAACTTCATATCCAGGATCTGAGTGATGATTCTTGTTAGAGGGCCAATATGAGGGCTTCCAGAATTAATCAAATCAATGATTTCTTTGCTGTCGGATTCAACCAAGAGCTTGCTGACACCTTTCTCCCAAGCAAGTTGAAGACTTAATAGAATCCCCCTAGCTTCAGCAGAAGCAATGCTGGACTTAGGAAATTTTGCACGAACGCCACCGAACCAACGCCCATCAGAATCTCGAAGAACTCCACCTGCAGTGCATAAATTCCTGGAGTGATGACCATCACTATTAGCTTTAACCCACCCAACCGGAGGTCTCTGCCATTTGACCATTCTAGTGTACCAACTCTTGACGCCTGTATTCTTAAGCTTGTTGTGACCTGAAATAAATTCCCTTGAAGCTCTTCGAATCGACCAATGAAGAGAACTCCAGGGAGTGAAATCTGAAGCATGTAGCTCACTACAACGGTTCCTCCATATCGACCAACATGTAAGGCCAAATTGCATGGCCACCCTATCACCAACTTTAGTAGACACCATAGAAAGGATCCAATCACGGATATTCGTAGACCAAAAAGAAGAGGGCAAAGGAATCTCCAAATTTCTCCAGACCAATTCTGAGGCATAGCAATCTCTAAGAGCATGGATGATGTCTTCAGGTTCCCCACACTTCCAGCAGTTAGCCGACTCTGATAGCGTCCGTCTGTGTTTCTCCAAATTGGTCAGCAAGCGATTATGAGCTGCAAGCCATAGAAAAGACCTCGAACGTTGAGGACCCGGCCAACGCCAAATATGCTTCCAAATAGGATCAACTGGTGCTAGATTGCGGGTATCTTCCATAAGTTGGATGGCTGTGCGGATGGAGAAAATGCCAGTAGAGGAATGTCTCCAAAAAGGGGTGTCATCATCGTTAAGCTGGTCCGGGGGAAAGACTAAATCCAATTTATGCAAAATGGCCGGCGGAAGGAATTGTGCAAGATGCTGATGATTCCATCCAGTAGAAATTACATATTCACCCACTGTTCGCTCCTGTTCTTCAATAGGGAGGTCAACCAGAGCCCAATCCTGCAACAACAAATCACCATTAAGCCATCTATCTTTCCAAAAAGACACTTGCTTACCATTGCTAATGTTCCATCCTAAGTTATTGCAAAAGGACTCCCAGACAGAGAAAAGATCCCTGGCTATAGGGGAGAAAGACTGGACATTATGTGTGAAGCTATGTCCTCTCCAGCCATATTGAAATTTCATAATGTGAATCCAAGGAGAATCCCTTGTCAACAGACTCCAGCATCCCTTCATAAGCAGAGCCTCATTGAGATCTTTCGTCCTCCGGATGCCAAGGCCCCCACGATCAACACTTTCTGTGATTCTATCCCAGGCAATAAGATGAACTTTCCGCTTAGCACGAGTTGATCCCCAAAGAAAATTTCTAATGATTTTATCCAGTTCAGCATGGACCTTGCATGGAAGTCTAATGACTTGGAGGATGTGATTCCCCATAGCCTGCAAAACAGATTTAACCAAGGTGATACGTCCAGCAAAACTAAGAAACTTATTGGACCAATTACCAACTTTGTTATTGAGCTTATCGATTAAGAAACCAAAATGCTTAGCTGAACGACGGCCCGTTAGGATTGGAACACCTAGACAAGTTCCCACAGAAGCAGCTTGTGCAATGCCAAGTTCCTGTAAAATATTTTGTTTCTCAGCCCGGCCAAGTCCTTTGCCAAAAATTACATGGGATTTAAGAGGATTAATGGAGAGGCCAGAAGCTGCTGTGAACTTGTCCAGAATGGATTTAATGAGAGAGGCTTGAGGAACTGTAGCTTTGGCAAAGAGTAAGATGTCATCTGCAAAGAAAAGATAAGGCACTTTGAGACGATTTCTGTCCCAGCCTTTAGTCTTCCACCGTCCAGAAACCACAGCATCATTGATTAGGTTACCAAGTCTCTCCATACAAAGTATGAAAATGTAGGGAGAGATGGGATCCCCTTGTCGAACTCCTCTAGAAGGATTAAAGGGCCTAGAAAGGACATTATTCCAAGAGACCTGCATAGAAGGAGATTCCACACATTTCATAATAAGATCAATGCTAGCAAGAGAAAAGCCTGCACAAGTAAGAGTGTCCCTAATAAAGCTCCATTTCAGCCGATCATAAGCTTTTTCGAGGTCCAACTTAATCATCATGAACCCTGGTTTTGCTGTTGATTTCTCCAGGCGATGTATGAGCTCTTGGCAAGTCATAATATTGTCGTGAAGAAACCTGTGCTTAACAAAACTGGATTGACCTGATGCTATCAAAGAGGGCATGATGTTAGAAAGTCTCAGAGTTAGAATTTTAGTAATAATTTTATAGAAGACATTACAAAGACTAATTGGTCGATATTGAGTAACAGATCTAGGATTACTGATTTTGGGAATCAAGACTATTTGAGTAAGGTTAATCTCTTTAATATCACGTCTGCCAGAGAAGTATTCACAGATGGAATTATGGACTGATAAACCTGTCGTATCCCAAGTTTGTTGGTAGAAAATAGCTTGGAAACCATCGGGGCCTGGGGCTTTGAGCGGTGACATGCTTTTGATTGCTTTGAAGGTTTCTTCCAAGGAGGGAAGTCGTTGAAAAAGGTCCCTGTCCATACTAGAGATAGTCTTGGGAGAATCCATTAATTTGGGGACATCACCAGTAAAACTAGACTCCTCTGTATATAGCTTGATGAAAAATTCAAGGATCATCTCCTGGACGTCCTCTTCAGACTGAAAGAGAGTCCCTTGGCTATCTTCAAGCATAGAAATTCTCTTTCGAATCTGCCTTTGTTTGACAAAGCTATGATAAAACTTGGAATTCCTATCACCAACCAAGAGCCAATCCCGAGTGCTGCGTTGGATCCAATTAAGTTCCTCAATCTGTAAAATCTTACCCAAATCTGTACTGAGTTGGTTATGAAGTCTGGCCAGGAAGGGGTTCTCCTCCCAGTTTGGACGCTTCTCAATTCCGGCGATGCGACCTCGGATTCTACGTTTCCTTCTACCAAGGGATGCAAATTTTAGATCATGCCAAGAAAGAGCCTGCTCCTGAAGTTTAGAAAGTTTAACAGGTATGCTATCAGGGCCTTGCCAAATTGATTCAATCAGACTATGAAAACAAGGATGGTCGAGCCAAGCAGCCTTAAATCGAAAAATATTATTCCTGTTCCGAACTGAGCTATTGCTGGACGGATCAATACGGAGGACAAGAGGTGCATGGTCAGAAGCAATTCGAGGTTTGACCTCCACAGTTGCAGCAGGGAACAAATTGCACCATGCATCATTACTCAGGACTCGATCAAGTCTCCTTCTAATAAGGCCTCTAGCCCAGGTAAACTTGTTACCATATGTTTTAACTTCCCTCAGCTCAGAATCGGACATCCACTGCTGCAATTCCAATGAGGCAGTGATGGAGATCCTTCCTCCACAGGCCTCATCTAGATAAGCAATACAATTAAGGTCCCCTCCCACAATCCAGGGCTCATGTCTAGCACGACTAATCCGGAGAAGCTCAGGCCAAAGCCAAGCACGCCTAGCCTTATTTGGAGCCGCATACACAGCTGTGACAAAGAACTGAAGACCATTCAATGAGATATGTGCATCAATATATTGAGAATGAGCTTCTAATATCTGGACTTCAACTCCATCTTTCCACAATAACCAGATTCCACCAGAGAAACCAATAGCCTCCACACGAAATGAGTGTTGGAAACCACTTTTCCTAATAAAGCGATCTGCATGAAAACCACTAATCCTTGGTTCAAACAAAGCAATAAAATCAATTTTGTTGCTAGAAGTAAAATCTCTAAACTCCCTTCCAAAAGACCGGGAACCCGCACCCTGAACATTCCAAAAAACAATATTAAGTGCCATGAAAAATATAAAGAAAAGTAAAGGAAATGAGAACAAAGAGAGAATTAGGGCGGTCTAGCCGGTAGGCTAGCAGCCCGAACCCTCCTATGAAGGCTGTCATCCATGTCCGAATCTGAGGTGGCATGATCTTCATAGCTTAGAGACGTGTCAGGAGGGCGATCATGCGGCCTAGGAGAAGGACTTCTGGTCCTTCTCTTTTTAGGTAGAGAAGGATCATGAACAAACACGGCCAAATGTCTCTCCGGAGGAAGGGAAGAGGGTGCACTCCGAGTCCAAGCACCGGAAGGTTGTTGGGACCAAGATGGTGAAGCTAATGGAGAGGCGGAATCATTGTGAGCAAGGTCTTCGCCATTGGTGTTTGAGAATGGAGAAGTAGCTCTAGGCCGATTCCTGGGAGAAGGCTTAAGAGGAGGTAAATCAGATTGAGGATTATGAGGAGGTAACTGAACTTCATCCTTTTCCTGCTCAGTCCCCAATGATGCAAAACGATTTGGATGGGCGAGAGGGCTACGACCAGTGGTAGGATTCTGATGAGGTAACTGAACTTCCTCCTCTCCCTGCTCATCTACCAGTGATGCAAAACGATTCAGATGGGCAGGAAGGCGTCGGCCAGGGGGAGGAGGATTCACCACTCGTTGAGGACGACGTTTAGGTTGGACAACCATCCAAGGGCCATAGGTTGAGCCAGTGTCCGGGACGGTAGATGGCTGCTGGCCCGCTTGATTAACATCATCTTGATCAGGTTCCATGCTGTCCGGACAACGTTCTTTAGTATGACCAAACTTACCACATGAGAAACAAATTACCTTAACATTCTCATACTCAACAATGAAGGAGAGATTGTCAACTTCTACTTTCGGCTCAAGGGGCTTGTCTATATCCATACGAATAGCAACTCTAGCAAACCGACCTCGGGCAACTCCATCCGTACAGTAATCAATAATAAGGACTTTCCCAATCAAAGATCCCAAGCGATAAAGAGTTTTCCTATTGTAGAGGTACATTGGAATATTAGGAAAACGTACCCAAGTTACCAAGGACTGGATTTCATGAGTTCTAGGATCAAAATGTTCATCCCATTGCTGGACATACAAATAGTTTCCAAGAATCGTCCAAGGACCACCAGTAAGAGCATGCAAAGAATCAGCCTCATTCAAGAATTTGATTACAAAATACCCATTTTCAAGGTCTATCAGAGGAAGGTGAGCCGCGGCCGGCCATATTTTCTCCGGCCGGGTTTTCAACACTCGATAGGAAATAGATCGACCAAGAACTTTCAAAATAACAGCATATCTCCATTGCCTTATAAGACTCGCCTTGAAAGCCGGAGAAAGAATCAATTTTGGAACTCCATTGTTTGTAGTAGAAATAATATCATCCGGGTCTCCCTCAAGGTCAGAGATGAAATCATCGATGTGGATATGCTCTGGACGCGACCCCCGTCTCGCCATGTCCCTATAGGAAGGAGCTTGGGGATGGGAAGTCGATGGAATGGTGGAATCAGGAGGTATACCGCCATGATCGGCCATACTCTCATCTGCCATAAAGAAGGAATAGCGCAAAACAGAGAAGAGAAACAAGAAAAGCTATCTAGGGTTCTTGGAGAATTGGGGGAGATACTTTTAAAAAAGAAGGTTTTAAATAATGAAATGATTAAATAAAATTGTGAATGTATATACAAATATTAAAATTTATTTTTCTTTTTGCGACAAAAGGTGTTTTAATAGAACTTAAATTAAATCAGTCACAAATTGTATCACACTATCAAATTTATTGCAGTTTGCGATGTTACTTGTATATAATTTGAGATATTGACCATTAAAATAATGGATTGAGTAACACTTCTAAAAGATATTAATAGTTTAATACAATATATTGAGACAGATGGAGTACTATTTTATAGTTCCGTTGAGCGTACGTATGTGAAAACCAAACCTTGTGGACATGTTTCACCTTGTCTTATGACGTGTGGTCCGTTGGGTGCGAATCCATATACTATTTGGGATAGGTCAGTTAATGCGGATGGAGTGGGGGGTTTTGGTGTGTGTATTGGTCGTAGTGATAGATCATGTGCGAAAAAAGGATATGCGCTTTGTATGGAGTTGTTGGCCATTTTATTAGGTACTACTCCCTCCGTTTTTTTTTCTTATCTTCTCCCTTTGAATAGTAGAAACTATTCATTAAGTAACTTTGATTCATCATTTTATCATAGTTATATAAGATAAAACATAATCAAGTGAGATGTTGTTGGATTCGTCTAATCACGTAATTTTAGAATATTAAATTTTTATAATTTTTACTTATCTATAATATGAGATATTAATGATTGAAAATGTGTATTGGATTGCGTGCAGTGCAGGATGGGTGAAGTTAAAAAAAAAACGGAGGGAGTATTTTACATGCTAGATCAGAGCATGAGTTGTAGGTTTTCAGATTTATTGGAATCCACAAAGTGATTTTGGACATCACATAGCCATTCCATGAGTATTTGATTGTTGTTCATATATTAGGGATATCCTTGTATCGAATAGTAGTTATTTCCATCTACACTAAAAGAAGAAAAAAAAGTATAGTTACAAACCATCGGAAGGGGTTAGTGTGCAGGTGACTGCACATGCGGCCACGGAGCCACCATGTGTGTGATATGGGAGTTGTGTTATTTGATGTATGAAATGGTGTATTTAGTGTGTTGGGAGACATGTGTCGTGTGATGCCAAAAATGCGATGCTCAAAGAAGTGTTTTGTGATGCGAGATGCCTTTTTTTATGATGTCTGCACCTAAAAGCTCTTGAAGGGATTGTACCGTAACCCAATTACAAACCATCACCTTAGTAGTGGCCGAAGTTTACCACTAATCCGACTGTAGGTGCTGTAAAAAGGTAAGTAAGTTGTAATCATGTGGTGGTGCCGTAGTCCATGGAGTGGTTAAGCATAAGTGTGAGGGATTTCGTTGTCCCATGTCTGTGTTGTGAGACTGCAGCAGGTCTGTCTGTGTGTATATAATATTTGCCACTTCGCTATCCTTCGTCCCCTCTTCTCCCCCACTTCCCTCATTTGATCATAATTCAAATCCCTAGATTTCTCAATCCTAATTCATTCCCCCAATCAGATGAAGATCCAATGCGACGTCTGCCACGGCCATGAAGCCGCCGTCTTCTGCGTCGCCGACGAGGCCGCCCTCTGCGCCGCCTGCGACCGCCGCGTCCACCACGCCAACAAGCTCGCCGGCAAACACCAACGTTTCTCCATCAACTGCCCTTCCCCGAATCAATCCCCTCTCTGCGATATCTGCCAGGTACCCCCAATCATCAATTTCTATGAAGTATTTGATGGATTTCACCCACTGAGGGTTTTTGTTTTTTGGTTTTGTGACCAGGAAAAGAGAGCTTTTTTGTTCTGCCAGCAGGATAGGGCACTTTTGTGCAAAGATTGCGATGTTCCAATCCACAAGGCGAATGAGCACACGCAAAAGCACACCAGATTTCTCCTCACTGGCGTCGAGATCTCTCCAATTTCTGCCCTACCGATGAACCCTGCATCCCCAGCTTCAACCGAATCTCAAGCAGGGAATAAACCCGCTACAACAGAATGTACACATTCCACTGGAAAAGGTACAAATATTGGAAGCGCAGTCTCCTGTACACCTCCCACAGTGAAGGGTACAAGTGGCGGATGCACAAGCAGCTTTTCAGAATACCTAATGGAAACACTCCCTGGATGGCATGTTGAAGACTTTCTTGATTCACCTTCTCCTTGCCCTTCTCTCCATCACAAGGTTTGCATCATTAGATACATAACTATACATGTGGGGGATGCAGAGTTTGAATTTTTTTTTTTTTTTTTGTCAGAATGTGGAGAATGATTTGCTGCTGCCTGTGTGGGACAACAGCTACATGGGTGATTTCCCCACAGAAAACATGGGGGTTTGGGTTCCTGAATCACAAACTGTGACATTCTACAATCAACCTGGAGGAATGATGACATTTGGAACAACAAATGGGATAATGAAGGAGCACTATTCCACTCACAACTCCAGATCCAGCAAGAAAAGGAATGAAGACAACTGTTTTGCAGTTCCCCAGATGACTGCACCTTCAATTCACAAAAGATCCAGAATTTTGTGAAGAAACTTTGATCTTTTTAGGATTCCATTGATCTGGGCATTCCTTGTTGATAATCTTGGGTTTGATGTTTGGTCAAATACTGAAATTTGCTGATAGTACTTTGGGTGCAGTAGATCCACACTTAAAAATTACTGAAATTTTGCTGTGTAAGAGAGTGACAATGTTTTGTAAGGTTAGTCTTTCCTGCTTAGGATTTGAGTAAAAACTTTTAGTTTATGGTATGGGATCTAATGGTCCATCAAAACCCGTGTGTGTCCTTGGTTGTGTGTACCACGATATTTTCCAGCTTTTTTTGGTCTGTAAATATCTTTACATTCTCTGAATTTCTGGTATTGAAGAAAGTACTACAACTACACATGTTCAGCCCTTTCGACTTCTTTTCATAATAAATGCAGGACATCTTGATGTTACAAATTGACTATTGAAACCCTGAAAAGTATTGCAATCATATCTGACCACAGATATCATGCTTGATATTATAGTGCTCTCTATTTGGTTCTTATTTGAACCTTTTATGCTCCGTCCTACCTAACATGTCTTATTTGACTTTTTGATACTGTTCATTGTTCAACTTTGACTCGATTTTATTGCAAGTATATATTTGAAAAATAGTCGAGTTGGGTCTTGTTATAATCGTATAATCATGTAGTTTTAGAATATATATTTCACACAATTTTTTTATTGTACATATTTTGAGATATTAACGGTTGAAAAAATGCATTGGATTGTGTATAAAATTCAAACAAGACAAATTAAATGTAATGGAGAAAGTATTGTTTACGATATAAGTTTAATTTAACTTTTTTATTATAGTTATATCAGAAGAATATAGTAAAGTTTAATCTTCTTAAATTCTTATTTTTTGCATAATTTTAAAATATATTATATATTTTATATTTTATATCATAATATTACGTATTAGACTGTATATCCAAAAGTTTTGAAACAACGGAGTAATCCAAGTAGATAGTATATTAAAGAGTACTGTGTATGGGTGTGTGTGCTTTCTAAAATTTTGAAAAGGTAAATTTTGTTTGTCAAACAGTCGACCGAACTGGTCAATGAGGGAGTTAGACGCACAAATGGAAAAGCCTTTTATATTCTTCGTAATTGTGTAGGATTACCATACCGTACCGTCTTTTATTACAACATAAAAGATTGAAAACACCGACCTTTAGAAAAGAAGCGTAGAGATGGAAATTTAAAGGAATTTGTCATAAAAAAAAGGGGGGGGGGGTGGAGACATGAAGAAGAAGAACGGTGGTCTGACAAGTGACGAGTAGTTGTAGAGTAATGGTGAATGATCGGAGTGAACGGAGATGAAAAGCTGTGGTCTGATTCTATTACTACTAGTTTACTTACTACTATTGACCATTGTACTCCCTCCGTCCCATTAAAAGTGGCCACTTTCTTTTGGGCACGGGAATTTAGGTTGTAGTGTTTAGTAGTTAAAATAGTGTGAGTAAATTTGACTAATCCATCATCTAATTTATAATGGTTACATTTGACTTTTAATCATATTTATTATTTAACTTTGACTTAATATTATCGTAATGATGTAGAAAGAAAAAAATAGTCAAGTGTGATCTTGTTGGAATCGTCTAATCGTGGAGTATATTTTATATAATTTTTATTTATACCCATTTTGAGATATTAATGGTTAAACATATATAGGGACTTTGTACAGAAAGTACAATTGTCATTATTGTGGGTTTTTAATCATGCTTATGTTAATCTAATTTGCTTAAAAGAGAAAGTGACCACTTTTAATGAGACACCCCAAAAAGAAATAGTAGCCACTTTTAATGGGACGGAGGGAGTACTTACAATATAGTCAAAGCAAAAGCAATGCCACGTCGTTCTTGAGAGATTCCATTCAATTCCATTCCATATTGGTGCTATAATGCAAAGTTGACAAATACACTAGCAAGTAGCGACTAGCAGCAGTTCTATCTTATCCTGTCCCCCAAAATAAGATTAAATCATTAATGAACTCATTAAATACACAACTACACAGGGCCAAGCCAATCAAAATACACTACTACATGGAGATAAGACTTCTTTCAAAACCACTACCCGTGCAGTTAGTACTGTTAATGTGCTACTATGAATGAATGCAATAACATTCCCTGCAAAACACGCACCCATTTACCAACGGGTCACCTGTATTCAACAATCTACAAAATTGCTCAATCGCCCGCCCATACTACTAATATAGTAGTAATATGGAACGTTTATTATTGGTTTGTATTACCAAGATACTATTAAGACAAAATATGAGGAAATAATTATTTTTCATTAACTAATAGTGGTAGAATATTTCATTGTTTTTGTTTTTATTATTTATTTTTTTTTTTGAAGAAAGAAGGGCCAGGGCCATTTATTAAAACACTTGCCTCAAATGAGGCATGCCGTTTTTATTTCTTTTTCGTCAATGGAAATACTGAAAACAATAATTAAAGTATACTAGTATATCGCATAGTATTAAATTCCTAAATTATACTGTACTACAGTCAGATATAGATTGATATATTCCATTAGTAACTGGCTGAAAATTGTATCAGCATCTATTGACACTATCCGAATCGTACAAGTACTCTTGGGCTGGCTCCTTCTGACTACTACATGTTATTCCACCATCAGGGGATGCGATTACGTGAAAGTCATGAAAGGAATTATTTCATGGATAAATTTGAACCTTTCTTAACAAGATCGAGGCCTCTTTTGGGAATTCATTAAACTTTTATTGAACATTCAAATTTGAATCCTTTATTCATCCCTCTTCTTCAGCAAGAAAGCGGAAAATATTCTGTGTTGAGTTTAGGAAATTAGCCTATATAATTTACACAGAATTTTCGATTGTTGTATACCCAAATGGCATGACTACTAACAGTCTAGGGGTGGGCATCGGGTCGGGTACCCGAACGTCGAGTACCCGACACTATCGGGTTTTTAAAATAAATACTCGAACCCGACCCGCACAAAAGCGGGTACCCGACATTCGGGTACCTGACTTTATCGGGTCGGATTTGTCGGGTACCCGATACCCGCCAAATATATATATTTTTTTTAAATTCCATATATTTTTTGAGTAGATTATTCTATATATTTAGTGTTACTTTAAAAAAAAAAAAAAGTATTAACCCAAATTCCACAATTCTGTTACTAGTAGTTTTTTTTTTTTAATTTTCTTAATTTAAAATAATTATAACTATCAATTTTTTTAATTTAAAAATATAAATTACAGTTTTATTTATTACTATTTAATGTCATCTTATCTATTAATATTATTTAATTAAATTCTTGTATTCTATGATGATAGTATTAATTAAAATAAAAATATAACTCATCACGTTATCTTCGATTCTTGAAATCCATTGTCATATTTAAGATTAATTATCCATTTTTCAAGTGTATACTTGATTTTTCACCGCATAGAATTAAAAAATACTAATTATTAAATAAATATGAAAATTGTAAAGCAAAATAAATGAATAAATATTAGGAAAAAAATATTAAAATTTATTTATTTATTTATTTTGTCGGGTACCCGATACCCGATCGGGTACCCAACTACAAACCCGACACCCGACCCGACGGATGAGAGTCGGGTCGGGTACCCGAAAATATCGGGTTCTAAAAATTAAAACCCGACAAAACCCGAACCCGACAAAAAATGCCCACCCCTAACTAACACAACTATTTTGCTTGATCCCTACTTCGGAAATTTCATGTATTAATAACTACTATTGACATAACTATTCTCTTTTCTAATCTCAGCAACTTTAATTGAAAGTGGCGCGCACTATTTCTGATTCCTAAATCCAATACCCTTGCCCTAACACTGTTACACCCAAAAATAGCATATGGAGTTGGCAGCATGAAGGTGGAGGAGAAACGAACATGGCAATGAGAGCCCCCAAAACTTCAGGATTTTGCAAGAAAGTGGAGGAGAAAGAATAATCATAGCAATAATAGTGCGCAATGGCTTACAGAGATCCAAATCCAGTCCTTGCATCTCTTATTCAGGGCAAAATCCAACTTCATCTATATCCTACCAACACAGCATTTTAACTCTCGACTCTTTTGGCCAATCAATTGCCATAAATATCGTAGAGGACTGCTACAGATACATCACCACACAAACCGAGGTATAACACATGATTCAAGTAAATACAATAGAAGTCATACCGAATGTATATGGGCCTCATCTAATCTGCTCTAGATTGACCAGCACGAGATGAGAGGATAATTCCAACAATAAGACCATAGAGAGCCAAGGCTTCCGCGAAAATGAGAATAAGAATCATCCCGACAAACAGTTTTGGTTGCTGTGCATTTGCTCTGTTATAGGCAACACAAAACAGTTAGAGCATTATTGTATAAACGATAAGGAATCAAACAAAATATTTGATTAAATCAAATTAAAATTGAGCTTAGCTACAAGAAATTATTTGATTCAAACCAAAATAACATAAACTTTTGGAAAAAACTTTGTGAAGCTCCTCTGTTAATATTTCAGTAAATGCCAAGATTACATGTTTTCCGACCAATCCTAAGGCTTCAACTGAAAGTGTACTGAATAACTGAAATGAGGAAGGAAAGGAAGGGAGCGAGTTCATTTGCATAAAATGAACTGATACCTTCATAACCTGTTTACAAGAGGAAGGAAAACATTCAATCCATTCTGTAGATTTTAAACTACCTAACATCTAAAACAATTCTCTTTCTCTTCTTTTTGTTGGCTTCCTTTGATCCAAATGAAGGATTAAGGAGAGGATAAAATTTAGGAAAGCTTAAAAACGTATTTTTTTAAATAAGTTAAAAAGGGTTGCTATCTACACAAATACTGAATCACCTAGTCAGAATTAAGAACAGCAATACCCAATGAAAAGCAATTTTCGAATAAAAGAAAACCAAAGTTTTCTATCAACAGGATATGTTAAGGTATACACCATTTTCACAAACAGTGGATCCTATAAGAATTAAAAAGCACTGGTAGCCTATACGAACAGTGCTTAGTAGTTAGTATTAAAGAAATTCAAATTTCCCTATCAACGTTGAGGACTTGCCCGTCTACACATTTTTCTACATATAAAAATTAAGAACACTAACAGCCAGCAATAGTACTTAGTGTTAAAGAAAATCAAATAAATAGGATAAGTGAAGGATGCTACTATCTTCAAAAATAGTGAATTCATATAAGAATAAGAACAGTAATAGAAAATGATAACTAATAACAATGCCTACTATCAAACAAAGCCGCAATTTACATCATTTAAGTGTTAAGCACTTTAGCATCTCCATAGATGGTGAATGATATCAGAATTAAATATAGTAATAGCCACTAATAACAACCTCGCACTTGGAGTCAAAGGAAAATCAAGTTTTCTCCCAGTACCATATGTTAAGGATTTCACAATCTTCAAACACAATGAATCATATATGAACTAATACCATTCATAGTAAATAACAAGACACAACAAGACACATAACAATTGCATTAAAGAAAATTAAAATTTTCCATCAATACGGTATGTTGGGAATTTAACCCATCTCCACAAATATTGGATATATAAGCATTGAGAACAATGAAAGAACAGAGTGTAATAGCTTTTCACGAGCATGAAAATTACCTAACACCAGCATCTCCTACGATTCCGATGGCCATACCAGCAGCGAGGCCGGCGAGACCACAAGCGAGTCCAGAAGAAAGGTGTGCATAGCCATCAAACAAATAGTAGGACTTGGCCTTAGGGTTAATACCAGTACTGATGATCACAGCAATAATCAAACCATAAATACCCAAAACACCAGCCATGACCACGGGAACAATAGACTTCATCACCAGCTCCGGCCGCATCACACCCATCGACGCCACTCCGACACCGCTCTTGGCCGTGCCGTACGCCGCTCCCATGCCTACAAACCCAAAAAAAAAAAAAAAAAATCCAAATCAAGAACGATTTAGGGGCACAATAACACAGATCTGAAAATTAAGCAATGGATTTCTTACAGGAGAAGACTAGAGCAGCGGCGGCGCCGAGAAAACCGAAGAAAGGGGCGGTTTCATCGCCGCTGAAGGTTGACGACATGGTGCGCCGATTGAGATTTGGAACAGAGATCGGATCTGACGAGGAGAGCGAATAATCGGTGGTGAGGACTGAGGAGTTGATATGAATATATGATTAGGATTTTTTGGAGGATTAATTTAGAATCGCCTCTTTAAAAAGCATGTGAATTGTCAGCCTCAGCCATTACGAGTCACGGGGATGGCGAGCAAAGCCGTTTTGAGCCCATGACTTAGGGGTTGGGACTTGGGTTCAGCTTCTTTTTCAAATTACATTTTCATCCCTCAATCATCTTTATCTTTATTATAGTATAAAACAAGCTTTCCACCCACACACACCTTCCCGCTTAAAATCCTTTTTCACTCACAAAATCTATTTTTTTTTTCTCTCACACACACCAACTTATTCACAAAATTGCCACTTATACTCTATTATAGAAACAAAAACACAATCAATACCTTCTATATTTGCGTTCTTTTCAATTTTATCCCAATCTCGCAGGACTCGCCCGCCTCCACCAATCTCTGCGTATGTTATGCCTCCGCCTCCACCAATCTGCGCACGACTCGCCTCGCCTCCTCCTTCATCTTCCCTTGGATATCCGGCTCTGGTCAGTCTTCATAACTCTCTTGCAAAGCCTCCGCCTCCATCATCCCTCCACCAATCTCCCTTCACATCACCGACAGAATACTCTTTTTGTATTGAATTCTTTAATTACTCTTTCAGATCATAGCAAAATATCATAGTTACTCTTCTGCTCTTATTGGGTTGTTTTGGAGTGTCAATTGTTATTATCAATTTCACGTTGCTCACTTATATGGCTACAAGATGTGCGATGAAATGCCTATGTGAATTTTTGTGATGTAAATACCTTTTAGTCGATTCTTTGTTCATTTTCTTTCGATCGAAATTGAATTTCTATTTATTTTCTTATTTGTTTATTTGTGTTTTATATTTGTTTTAAATTGGATTCATTTAAAGTTATATGAGTTTATGTTTGAGTGGTGTTTCTCTGCTGATTGATTACTCCTTCTGTGGTTTTTGTTTTCTCATTATTAACCATGTGCTTTGTATCTTTTATTTCATGTTTTCGGTAACTTAAATGTTTGTTTTCTTCTCTCATATTCATGAAATAAATTAAAAGAAAGGTGGATACTCCATCCAATATTTTTTAGCAAAGTTCTGGGGGATAAAACACAACACAATCATCGGAGGTATATGAATTTTTGTGATGTAAATACCTTTTAGTCGACTCTTTGTTCATTTTTTTTCGATCGAAATTTAATTTCTATTTATTTTCTTATTTGTTTATTTGTGTTTTATATTTGTTTTTAATTGGATTCATTTAAAGCTATATGAGTTTATGTTTGAGTGGTGTTTCTCTGCCGATTGATTACTCCTTCTGTGGTTTTTGTTTTCTCATTATTAACCATGTACTTTGTATCTTTTATTTCATGTTTTCGGTAACTTAAATGTTTGTTTTCTTCTCTCAGATTCATGAAATAAATTAAAAGAAAGGAGGATACTCCATCCAATATTTTTTAGCAAAGTTCTGGGGGATAAAACACAGCACAATCATCGGAGGTATATGAAATATCATTCAATTTCAGTTTCAACCGCAACACATTCTCTATTTCTTGAAAACTCTCAATGTTTACCTTTTTCTTAGTCCTTTATTTTGAATTCGCTGATCATCATGTCCGCCGCGAGGCACTTTGTAATTTGTTTTCTATGTTCATGCATCTGGCAATATATTCAGCCTATTGGAAGTATACCCTATTGAATATTGATCGATGTATCTTATTTATTTATTTGACATAATTCCAAATTATTTAATACTCCGGCCTCCTAGAGATTTGTTAAAGTAGCTATGTTAGAATTCCATTACTATGAGGCCGATGAATTATCTATTTTTGTGGTGTGCACTGTTAAAGCCAAAACATGTCGCTCACACATTCTGTTGTCTTGCAGAACACCAGTCACTTAAATTGCAAATGCAACCAAATCCACCACTGGTTGCGCGGCCACAAGTTAGGAGGATGAGGAATTCTTCCATGAGAAAGCCATATTAAGTAATCACTATGTACTAGCTAACTCTATTTGGGACATTTAAACACTTCAACAGTTCTTGAAAGAATTTGAGCATTGTTTTCTTTTCAAGGTTTCTGGAACTGGTGAACCTATTCACTGTTCATCTTGCAGGAGGCATACAACTAGGAACCATGTAAATCAGAAGATAGATAAAAGCACAACCAATGACAAAGTTGTCACATTTCTGCAAAATATGGTCAAGTAAGAGTTCTGTGTTACCTTTGTTTTCAGTGAAGAGGTTCTTGGTGTCGTTGGAATCTTAGATTAATTATGCAGAGATCTTTACGTTCTTTATTGTGAATTCTATGATGTCCTTTTAGTCCTTTATTTTGAATTAGCTGATCATCATGTCCCATGTGAGGCACTTTCTTATTTGTTTCCTCAGTTCATGCATCCGACAATATATTCAGCCCATTGGAAGTATACCTTTTAATGAAGCAGTCTTTTTGATGATGTTGGAAGACTTCGAACAGTTAAATATTTAGGAAACCAACACCAGCCACGATATACGTGTAATTTATTGACCTCACCCTATAGAAAATAGATAGAATGGTAGTTTTGATTCTATTTTTGAGACCCATAATGCATGCAAGTACAGTCTTTTGTATTTAAATAACAACAAAATTCTTTACCGTTCTTGCCAATGTTGGAGTATATATTACATATACTACATTTCTTCTGCCAATCCAATCTGATACTTGAATTAGAGTTGTAATTCTGTGTTATTTTCTTTTTCCTTTTCTATTTCTTTTAATATTGTGCTACTGACATTTTAATCTCAAGTAAGGTATTGCATTGTTTGACTTAGTTTTTAGATAAACGATTGAATTTGGGTTTTTGCCTATGATAATTGCTTCGTCTTAGTGCATTAATTTATGTGCTTTTTAACTATTTTATGTGGGAGGCTTTATTCTCACGGTGGCAAAAGGAGATAATTTTGATTGAGCAGTAGAATTCTTACTGTTTAGGTGCTTTTTAACAAATTTTTAAATAATTTATGGATAATGCAGGTGGCTACAAAATAAATCCTCCACCAAGCACAGATATGCATCAAAGGTTTCAAATCTGGAAGCTACAAAATAAGTTTCAAATCTGGAAACTTATTGTTGTGACTTGGTGGGTTGATGTAGGGAAGAGAAGGGATTGTCAGTCTACAAACCGAGGAAACAGTCTTCAAATTCTCAAATAAAGAGTGAAACAGGGTGATCTTGAAAGTGGCGCAATTCTCTAAAGGTTTTCTCTTTCTCCTCCTTGCCAAATGTAACATAAAACTAATTTGAAAATTGTTAGGTAAAACTAAAGGTAGCGTCGTAGCAATGCAAATTTTAAGCAAGATTGATCCATTTTTTAGAATGTTTTGTCGGCATTTATTAGATTTTCTGTCTCATTTTTGTGTGTTCCTTTTCTAATTCCATTCTCAGGTGAGTGAATGGATTACACATGGTTCCAAATATTAGACTTACTAAAAAAAAACCATTACATTCTTCTTACATTGGATTCTTTTTAGTTTTTTTCTTCCCTGCATTTCTGAGGATGGTATCTATATTCTTTCTTTTTCTTTGTTTTTTTCATTTTTTTTTTTTTTGTTATTGCCTTTCTTGAATTGACCAGATTTTCGCTCAGGCACTAGGATGCATGAAGCTGAGAAGCTTAAAGTCCTTGCTGAAAACCAAAGCTGATGAGGCAGCTTAAAAAAATCCAGTATTCATGGCAAAAAGAGCTTAAATGATGTTCTGCTTCAGGTTTGTTCGGTAAGAAAATTTGTTTACTATTCAAATAAAAATCAAAATTCAAATGCCATATTTATACTATGAATTAGTAGTAAGTATACATATTATTGATTATGCTAGAGCTTTAGCATTCGATATGCAATATACTTTTGGAAATGAAGTATATGATTATATAATTTATTAATGATATGTATAAAAAATATTGGAAATGTTTCTTATAAAGATATAAACATTTGTGTTTAATTTTTTTTTTGAGATCGGTATCAAAAAATTATTAAGGATACGTTTATGTAATTTTGGAAATTAATCGTATGATTATAAAATTTATTAAGGATATGTTTGTATAATAATATAATTTTGGAATGTTGTCAATTTGGTAAAAATATGTTTAAGGATCTCTTATGTAATTTTGGAATGAATTTTGTATTAAGGACATCTTTATATGATTTTTGGAATAAATTAAATTAATAAGGATATGTTTATGTTTATATGATTTTAAAATAAATTAATTTATTAAAGATATGTTTCTTTTTATTTTGAAATGTTTCCAATTTGGTAAAAATATGTTTATAATTTTGTAATGTTAGCAATTTGATTCATAACTTATTACTCTAATAATTGAGATTTTTATGAAATGTATATTTTTTCTTCTCTCTTTCTTTCTTTTTCTTTTATTTATTTTTATTTTTTATTTTAATATATTCTCACATTAAATGATATATTTTGAAGTGATATATAATTGAAATTTCTTCTACCTTATTTGTTCATTCTTTACATACATACGAGGATCTAAGAATACAATTCATTCAAAAAATGTCTTTAGCTTTCAATTAATTAGATCCGTTGATATAAAAAATAAAGGAAAAGACAAGCTATATGCATAAGAAGCTATGCCTTACATGAAATGATGAATGACACCTTAAAAAGCTTCTAATGTATTTTCCATGATGCCGATGTGAGGATTCTTATATTTTTTACATATCGTTTGTGCATGGATTGCTTCTATAACAGACGTTTTTTGTATGTTTTGTAGCTTCCGGCTTATCCATTCCCATGCTCCATGGAGACAGTGACAGAGAAGGGATGGGCCTTGCTTCTGTATTATTACCTAATGTGATTGCGAAATGAAATGCATTAAAAATTGGAAAAAATGCCAAGTAGGTACTTTTTTTTTTCCAAAAATTCAAATCAGTCATTTTTCTATTTTATTACCAAAACAGTCCACTACAAATGCTAATTATGTTCAAATCAGTCATTTGTTCACTAATTATGCTCTAATTACCGACGTGGCAAGGGTTTAAATTTAAAACTAACACGTGGACATAATATTAGTCCCTTTTCTTTTATCTTTTGCCAATTCAGTTCTATATTTTTATTTTCTTCCATTTAGTCATCTACCCAAATCAGTCATTTTTATATTAATTGGCCTCCATCCTTTCAAATTATTTTATTTCTGGCCAAAAATCTTAAATTTTTTATTATTACTAATCCATTTATCAAATAAATGTCTAACATACTTCCGTAAATAAAATTAAACACCAAACCTCATGCATTTTGGATTTTATTGTACATGCTTCCTACATCCATAACCTTTCAAAAAATAAAATTAAATCATTTACACAAAAATTAAAATTAAATCATTTACTACGTTTTAAGATAGGAAACAATGTATGATTGTGTTAATTGTTGCTGAAGGAAACCATAACCAATGAACCATCATGGTCGGATGGTTAGAGAAAGTCCGTAAAATCCCGAATCTTGGAAAACCCGGTAACAAGGCAGTCGAACCTATGTATGAGGTTTGGTGTTTAATTTTATTTACGGAAGTATGTTGGCATTTATTAGATAAATGGATTAGTAGTAATAAAAAATTTAAGGTTTTGTGCCTGAAATGAAATAATTTGAAAGGTTGGAGACCAATTAATATAAAAATGACTGATTTGGGTAGATGACTAAATAGAACAAAACAAAATTTTATGACTGAATTGGCAAAAGATAAAAGAAAAGGCCTAATATTATGCACACTTGTCAGGTTTAAATTTAAACCCTTGCCACGTCAGCAATTAGAGTATAATTAGTGAACAAGGGACTGATTTGGACATAATTAGCATTTGTAGCGGACTGTTTTGGTAATAAAATAGAAAAAAGACTGATTTGAATTTTTGGAAAAGAAAAAGGACCTATTTGGCATTTTTTCCATTAAAAATTTAATGATAAATCAGATAGAGATAATAACTATTGTATAAATGTGAATCAAAGTTGAATAATGAATAATGTCAAAAAGGTTGTTTCACATTCATGGAAACAGAGGTAGTATATATTTCTTTTCATATATGTATTATTTATAATATTAAAATTAGTTTTTCAATAAAATATAAAAATTTTATTTGCATACCTAATGTCTAATAAAAATAGAAAAATAAAATTCAACTTAAAAGTTGATACCAATAGGATAAATAAATAGGAAAATACTAAAAAAATACAAACTCTTTGCATTACGATTAGCAACTTAATTTCCAACAAAAAAATATGCTAGACATATACTTTTTGAAACAATATTACCTAATATCAATCCACGGGATCATAAACGGGTCAGCCGCGGATGATCCATTTAAGGCCACATCTAATAAAAATTACTCCATCCGTCCCACAATAAAGTTTTCATTTCATTTTTGCACACAATCCAATGCATTTTTTAAATTGTTAATATCTCAAAATATATACAAGTAGAAATTATGTAAAATATATATTCTAAAACTATACGATTAGACGAATCTAACATGATCGAACTCGACTATTTTTTTCAAATATATAATATATAATTACAATAATATCGAGTCAAAGTTGAACAATGAACAGTGTTAAAAAGTCAAATGGGAACATTATTGTGGGACAGAGGGAGTATAAATTAAATATTTTACATGTAAATTTAAACATATAAAATTTCTTTTCTTTCATAATATATATCTATTAGTTCCTTTATGTATATACTCTGGGAATGAGAACGACATAATACTTTTTCATTAAATATATTAATATTAGTAATTAAAGTAATGTGATTTTTAATCGGCAATTTTAATACACATTATCACTTACAAAATTTTACTTAACATTTTTATTTTTGAGGAACGAAAAGGTTTTATAACCGAAACATAAGAAGTACAATGTCTGTTACAAACTAGCAATATCTCCACCATAACCCAAGAGCCAACAACTTGCTACGAACATTAGCAACAAAAAAGTAGGAGCTTAACACAAGTTCAATACATAACAATAAATTCGACCATGACAAGAACAATTACAACTACTCGGACCAGGAGATCAAATGTCCCAAAGAAGAATCACATCCTCTTTGTACTTAACATTATAATAGCTTTTGTTGTTTCATTTTCTACTTGATTTCATTTTGTTGTTTTCTTCTTTTTTAACCTTTTTAATAGCTTTTGTGTCTGCAACATTTCTATTTTATATGTCAATAACATGTGTTTCTGTAGAAAGAGAGTGTGTTATAAAGTTTCTATGTATTATTTCTATATATAATTTTATTTTATTTAATTTAATTAGATTGATAATAATTTACTATATATTTCTTTTAATATATTTACTATTTATAATATCAAATTTATGTTTCAATAAATATAAAAGTTCATTTGCATTCCTATTTTCTAATATATAGAAAACAAAAAAAAACTTAAAAATTAATACCAGTAAGATAAATAAATAGGAAAATATTAAAATATATCAACTATTTTTATAATGTGCAACCAAAGATAATGATTCAAATATTTGGTGATGTTTTGCTAGATATTCAATTTTTTAAACAATATTAAACAATGTTCAATCGCTGGGACCCTAAATAGGTCAGCCTGCGGGCCGCTGCCCCTTCAACCGGCTACCCAAGAAATCGCCATCTATTTCATGCCCGCAGGCTGACCTATTTAGGACCACATCTAATAATAAAATTTATAGATAAATTAAATATTGTATACATAGAAACTTTACTATATATTTTTTGTTATATAAAAATATATTATTTTTCTTACTATTGTTATGTTAGTTAATTTATATATGCATGTTCTCATAATGAGAACATAACACTTTTTCATTAAATATATTAATAATTAAAGTAATATGATTTTCAATCTGCAATTTTAATTTATTATCACATACTCCATCCGTTTCAAAATAAGTGTAACATAAGGAAATGACACGCGATTTAATGCAAGGAACGTAAGTGGTTTAGTGGAAGTTTTATACATTTAAAAGTATTCTATATATGGATGAGGCATGTAACACTTAAAAAGAACGAATGAACTACTTTACAATTTTTCCTACACAATATTGTAATCTGAGCCCGGCGCATTGCGCGGGCGGGTAATTCTAGTTGCTATTGTAAACCCGTCTCCTTCAATTCTCCAAATTTATTTACTCCTACTCTTACGTTCAATTATTTACATAATAGTAGTAGTAATAAATTTTTTTTTAGGTGAATACCAGGGTATCCCCGGGCCACATTGGACCCAAGAGTAATCCCTCGAAGATCTGCAAGGGCAATTAAGGGCGTCTCTCCCAAAGCAGTTTTTTGCATACACAAGACTCGAACCCGAGACCTTGCTTAAGCGACTAGAGCCCCATTCACTCAAGCCAACTGCTGTTGGTGTAGTAGTAGTAACAATTAAATTAAAACAAATAAAACTAACTTTTCATATTTAGAACAAATTACCAAACAACAGTTGCCCTAGTGATGTGAGGCTCTGACAGCTTAAGCCTTAAGCAAAGGTCTCGGATTCGAGCATTTGTGTATGTAAAATTCTGCTTTGAGAGAGACAACCCTTCAATATCTACCAGATCATCGAAAGATTAGTTTTCGGCCCAATGTAGCTTGGGAATACCGGTATATGCCAAAAATATTTAGAACAAATTAAAACATTGGAAATCGGTTTTTTTAATTCTAATTAGAATATATTTTTGAAAACACATTAGTACTGTATTTTTTTGTGTGTACCGGGTATTCCATGTCATATTGGGTCCTTGCATCTCCCAAAACATAATTCTCCATACACAAAGTATCAAACCCGAGACCTTTGATTGAGCTGTCAGAGTCATTTATATTTATTAATATTATTAATTTAAAAAATAAATTAAATTATAAATTAATGATAGGATTATTTTTTAAAAAGCCTGCTTCAGATATTTAAGGCTGCTGCATCTTCAAGTCAATGGAATGGACTAGGATTTTGATATTCTTTTTGGGCCTTGAAAATTGATAGTAAATAATAAGGGTTGGGCTGGTAAGAAAATTTAGTAGGAACAAAAAATAAATAAATTTACACGAAAGGACTTGGGTTTAGCAAATGACCATTTCCAACAAAAGAATTATGTGACAAATCTAGCAATTAGCAATTTAGAATAGTCAATAACTCTTGTTTTTTCTATTACTACTATTTTATAGTTTTTGAAATATTGGAACATTTGGAAATTGGGTATTGTTCACACATGCACTTTGACCTAAAGTTTTATTATAGTTATACAAGTTAAAATATAGTCAAGTGGGATCTTGTTAGATTCGTCTCGTCGAGTAGTTTTTAAATTTCGAACTTTTGAGAGTTTTTACTTGTACCGAAATTGAGTTATTAATGGTTTAAAATTTACGTGGGACTGTATGTACTGGTGGTCCGTTTCGATTTTAGAAAACTGAGAGAATACTATATATAGAGAGAGACTAGAGTGGATGGGATGTTAATTGTTATGGTGGTCTTATATACGATTGAGAGAGTGATCAACTTAGAGCCTGTTAGGATTTGCTTTTTTTCCAAGTGCTTTTGGCTTTAGCTTCTGCCAAAAGCACTTTTGAATGAAAAAGAGTGTTTGTTTTGGCTTTTTAGAAAAAGCAAAAGCACCTCAAAAAACTGCAAAAGTGCTTCTGGGAGAAGCAGTCCAGGTGGTGCTTCTCCAAAAAGCAGAAGCCAAAAGCACCTAGTAATGTGTGCAGAGTCATAAATGCCCCTATTAATTTATTTAAATTACACTATAAATATATACTATCATATATAAATAGCATATCCTTTTTGGTAATTTACACATTTCAAAAGCACTTTTCACTTTTATACATCCAAACACACTATTGAAAAAAAGCTGCTTTTTAAACATTCATCCAAACACAAAAGTTAGCTGCTTCTGCTTTTGGCTTACACTTCTGCTTCTGCTTTTGGCTTCTGCTTTTTTTAAAAGCCAATCCAAACGGGCCCTTAGAGCCTGTTTGGAATGGCTTTTTTCAAGTGTTTTTGGATTTTGCTTCTGCCAAAAGCACATTTGAAGAAAAAAGAGTGTTTGTTTTGGCTTTTTACAAAAAGCAAAAGCACCTCGAAAAGCTGCAAAAGTGCTTCTGGGAGAAGCAGCCCAGGGGTGCTTCTCCGAAAAGCAGAAGCCAAAAGCACCTAGTAATGTGTGCAGAGTCATAAATGCCCCTATTAATTTATTTTAATTACACTATAAATATATATTATTATATATAAATAGCATATCCTTTTTGGTAATTTACACATTTCAAAAGTACTTTCATTTTTACATATCCAAACATACTTTTGAAAAAAAACTGCTTTTAAAACATTCCATCCAAACACAAAAGTTACCTGCTTCTACTTTTGGCTTTCCCTTCTGATTCTGCTTTTGGCTTCTCCTTTTTTTAAAAGTCAATCCAAACGGGCCCTTAAGAAGTTTCCTGGTTACATTTTTATATTATGGTATATAATATAATTAATATATATAGTATATAGTAATTTTAATAAGAGCGTAGCATAGCATTTTGAAAGTAAATGATAGTATTATAATACTAGTAGTATGTAATTACAATTTACAGCAAAAAGATAGTCGTAGCCAGGCATAATCCAGCAACTAATAAGTGTGTGTTACTGTTAGGCACTTCCCTTTCAGCATCAAACCGGAAATTATATTCATCTCCTTTCATGGAGTGAGTACAGTACAGGAGGCAAATTATAAGCAGCAATTGTCATTCTCCATTCTCCATGGTGATTGGTGGGCTGGCTGCCAGCCTGCCTTGCATTTTCTTTGCTGCTTATCAATTAGTGTATCAATCACCAAACGCGTTTCATTGCTTGTTTATCTTTAATAACTGTTACCTTAAATACATCTGTGTTATAGGCTTATGGCTATTAACTTATTTATAATTATACATCCACTTTTAAGATCGATTCAACCAATTTTGTTCAATTCAATATTATGGATTGTTTCCTCAGGCCACATTGGACCTAAGGCCACATTGTTCAATTTTAGGTGAATACCAGGGTATCCTCAGGCCACATTGGACCTAAGACTAATCCCTCGAGGATCGGGTGGGCATTTAAGGGTTGCCTCTCCCAAAGCAGAAATTCTGCTTTGGGAGAGGCAACCCTTAAATGCCCACCCGATCCTCGAGGGATTAGTCTTAGGTCCAATGTGGCCTGAGGATACCCTGGTATTCACCTAAAAAAAAATATTATGGATTGTTTCTCTTTAAAGAAATACTATTGAAATTAGATAACAAGTAGCTGAGCATCATTTAATTACTTACCACTTGATGACACCTTCATATTTTTGTTTAATGTCAGTAGATGTGATTGTTTAATGGGACTACTCATTTGATAAATTTATTTTTAATAAATATTTTAATTCAATTTTAGTTAAGTTGTAGGAGAAATAAATAAAAATAAAATCCTTTAATTTTTTTATCAAATAAATATGTTAAATTAAAACTAAATAAGAAATAGGTTTCATGCTTGTAGGTTTCATGCTAATATTTTTAATTTAATTTAAAAAAGAAGAAGAATAAAAGACAAAATCACATGGGTGAAGATGAAGTGGCTGTTGAATCATGAATGTTGTTGATTGTTTTTGTTTATCTCAGTGTCTGTTTTGCATGCAGTTTTTGGGAGCTTTTAGTAACTTTAACATTTATTCCCTCTCTTTTCTAAAAATTATAACGGACTCATAATTCACGTAGTCCAATACACATTTTAAACCATTAGTAACTCAATTTCAATACAGTAAAAATTCTAAAAGTTTGATATTTAAAAATTACTCGACGAGATGAAGCTAACAAGATCCAACTTGACTATATTTTAACTTGTATAATTATGATAAAACTTTAAGTAAAAATGCATGTATAAATAGTGCTAAATTTTCAAATGTTACAACAATTTAAAAATGGAGGGAGTATTTTAAAACAAAAGTCCGGTTCTGTACACTAGCTTTTGGGAGTTTTTGGAAGCTTATACAAGAGGTAGCTTTTTGGAGCTTTTTGGAGCTTTTAGGAGCTTTTGAAAACTACTTTTTAAATTTAATTAATTTTTTATTTTAAATTATAGTTTTTGACAACTACAACAACTTATACCGAACACTTATACAAAAATTAATAGCTACAACTCCCACAACTTTCAATATCTACAATTCCTTACAGCTGTAGCTAGCTACAACCCGACGTGCAGAACCGAACTTATATCCTCCGGGAGGTAAAAAGCAGATATTGAATTCTTTTAATATTTTAATGCAGTCGTTTAAATTTAAGTCGTGATTTTTAATGCAATCCAAAGTTTTTGTCCTGACTCGCGATCTTCCTTTTTGTTTTCTACTCAACGTGATCTCCGCCATTTTCAGCGGGAGTCTCCTTTCCCTCATTTCCCCATTTGAATGCAACCACTCTCCCAATCCATTACTGCTTCAGGTACACCCCTATAATTTCCTCCTGCGTTTTCCAGTTCACGTTGTTCTTTCCCTTCTCGATTTTTCATTTCTTAGAATTTTCGGCATTTTTTTATACCACGATTTCCGATGTTCGAGAGTGCGAGGAATGTGGATTGGATGAACTGCATTTGATTATTGATGCTCCATGTCAGCGGATTTGTGAATTTTCCGAATCAATTTGTTTATTTCACCACTTTTTTTCACGATTTCCGAGTCCGCGACTGTGGATGGATGAGATCAACTGCATTTGATGCTCGGCAATTTGGGGTTTTGAGATTAATTTGCGCGTAAGGCTCGTTTAATTGCGAGTTTCGGCTGTTAGAGGAGTATTTTGAATGTCAATTGCATCAGAAGAAGCTGTTCATATTGTGTGATTTGAAATTCAAAACCTAGGTTTTTGTTTGTTTGTTTGGTGTCTAATCCGTAGGAATTTTGTTGCTTTTTTTATGGCTCAGATAAATCTGAAGCATTGTTCCGTTAGTCCAAATTACTACTGTTTGCCTCCTTTGCCTCCCGCTGATTATTCATTGCCTCATTCAAATGCAAATTTGAAGAACATATCAATGGAGGAAACAGATGCCATCTCCCAAGGATCCGCTGTTGGTTTCTCTTCCGCAAGGGAGAATTCATTTCCTTTAGGACTCTCGGCTATGATCCAGTCTTCGCCACAGTTGGTGCCGATAATTAGCCAGGGAAGTTCATCAACAGCCACAAATATGGGCAAGAGCAGCTCTGAGGGGATAAAGACCGAGGGAGAAACCACGGATGACTTGCTCAATTTGTTCATGGATGGCTTTAACTCTGTTGCTGATGATAAACAAAAATGCACGAAGATAAATGGGGTAGACAGTAGGAGTTCCGCGAAGGAAAGATTTCACCGGAGTGCTGTTGAGAGCATCGGACCACAATTTCATCACTGCCGGAGTCTTTCAATGGATGGGAGCATTGGAAACTTCCATCTTGATGATTCCTCAGCGAGGATACGCCCCTCCTTGAGTCAGCTCCAGAGAAGCATTTCGTTGAGTGAAAATATAGCAAATATCAATTTGGATTTTGGGAGTGGCGAATTCAATGATTTTGAGCTGAAAAAGATCATGGCTGATGAGAGGCTAGCGGAAATTGTGACATCTGATCCCAAGCGAGTAAAAAGGTGCGCTGATTATGGTAACCACCACGACAATAATTGTTACTGATAAATACTCTTCTTTATTGCTGATTGTTTTTTTGCTATGGATTTGGTAACAGGATATTGGCTAACCGGCAGTCAGCTGCACGTTCCAAGGAGCGCAAGCTGCGTTACATCTCGGAATTGGAACACAAAGTGAGGGTTCTACAGACAGAGGCAACCACGTTGTCTGCCCAAATTACATCCCTGCAGGTATCAAGTCAAGCGCTTGCATATTTTCCCTAGAGCTGCAAACAAACTGAGCAATTCACAACCCTAGGTCATTTTGGTTTTGTTTACACTTCGTTGTTAGTTATGAACTTAATATATATGATCGGAGTTCAAACAGTATTTTGGCTGATGCACTTAATAAACGAGATTGAACAAACCGAGCTGAACTCAAACAACCTTGTTTTGTAGCTCTCTACCTATTTTTCTTTCACTAGTTTTACGTAAAGTATCTGAATTTGCACTAATTTTGTTTCCTCAGAAAGATAACACCGATCTGGCAAAGCAGAACAACGAGCTGAAGCTACACATTCAAGCAATGCAGCAGCAGGCACATCTCAGAGAAGGTATCTTACCATTCGGTTTTCTTAATTCGTGAATGAGACTTTCTGATATTTTTCTACTATAGAAATAATTTGTGTGGAATATGCTCATCGATCATGTCTCTCTGTGACCAAAATATGGCAGCTCTACATGGTACGCTTACAGCAGAGGTTCAGCAGCTGAAGTGCATGAACGCAGAGTGTAAGGAAGCCGGGGGGACACTAAGCAGCAGCCCCACAAATCGCCGCGTGTTCACAATGCAGGGACAGCAGCCGAATCATCGGCAATGAACAGTGGGATAGAACATTGACTGCAGGCAGCTTCGGGTGCTTCATGTCCAAGCTGATTTGTAGATCTGCTGGTTAATGCAACCTCATATATATAATCTGGTAATGTCGATGCTTGATTGTTGTGATGTTAGAATTTTATAGGGAAAATTAGTGCATCATGGAACTGGATTCATTGTGTTTCTTTATAATGGCAAAAGCTGTAGCCTGTAGTTTAGTATACTGTACTGCGTACTAGTATAATACTCCATTAATGAGAATATTTGACTTGTTAACTTGTTACCCAGTAGAACTACGAATCAAATATTAATATTTATTACTTCCTCCGTTTAGAAAAGATAGCTACATTGGTAAAATTTACACTATTCACCTAAACACTTTGATTTGAAGTTTTATCATAGATATACAAGTTAAAATATAGCCAAGTGAGATCTTGTTAGATTCGTCTCATCTTGTAGTTTTTAAATACCGAAGTTTTAGAATTTTTACTTCTACCGAATTTGAGTTATTAATGGTTTAAATTGTGCATTGGACTGCGTGTTGGGTTGGTCAGTAGCTATCTTTAAAAAACGGATGGAGTATATTTTTTAAATATAAAATCTCTGGTCCACTGTATTACCCTAGATGAAGTTTTACAGTGACGGATCCTTCGCATAAATTTGGCTGAGATTTATTACATTGGGGATGTTTGGGAGTCAGCAGATTCGCTAGCAGATAGCAGATTTGGAAAGAGAATTGTGAGGGAATATGCTATTTGAATACGCAATATGCTACTCATTCTACTGTCTCCCAAACGCTACCATTATATTCCGAATATATAGGGTTCGATTTGTAGATGGTCCGATTGTAAACTTGATGACAAAGAAAAGGAAAAAATAATAGCGAGGAAAGCTAAGTTGGTGCATGGTAAGAAAGTTTCATTTCAATCCAAGTTTAGAATAGTGAACACTGCTGAACACTTGTTACTAATTTAAATAAAAGGGATTTAGATCGAATTTTCTCATTTTAATTCCCATATTATTGCACCAAATGCCTTAAAGGCAGACTTCCACGAAATGGATTGCAAATAATAGTAGTACTAATACTATTGTTTTTCACTTTTGCTTGGCGCATGCATGTCCTAAGAGGCGGCGATTAATTAATTATGGGTTTGGAGTTGAATTAAACGGATATTAATTATGGATTAGGGGGTTTAGTTGACCATAAATACATGTACAAATCTGCTAGGGGTGGGGTGTTCAACCAATCGTTTTATTCGTCCCGGCGATGATCCTCACTTCGGAATGGGGTCGGCCTGCAGGCTCTATGTTTCACAACGTTAGTCACTCAATTTTCTTAATTATACTACCAATTATCTCCTTTGTTTAAATAATGCTTCCACTTATTAATTCTATCCAATTTAAATTATTAATTCTACACAATCCAAATCCTCGAATGATTAGTACCCAATGTGATCTAGATTCCCGGAACTCCATTTTACTTTACATTTCACAGCTTGGATGAGGTAAATTCTAAATAAGTAAATATAGCTCATTTTCCCCAACTACAGAACATACATGGACCAGTGAAACTGTGAAAGTGACACCCAACTTCCTTGCACGAATCTCATAAAGATCGGACGGCTGATTATACGACTCTCACTTTTCATCTATCTCAGGTTGTCCATTTTGCCCCTCTGCCACTATCGCCATTACCAAACATGCAATGGTGAATGTAGTAAATTGTAGTCACTCGCATACTCACACTCACACTTCATTTACAGTAATTTTTGCAGCTGAAAGTTTTACAATAAGTGAAATGCACAGAAAGCTTGAAACTTAAATGCATTGCCATAAAAATATAAAACGAAAAAAGATGGTGCAATAGGCGCATATAGAGGGGAAAGAAACTAAAAAGGACAAGCTTCTTTTATTTATACACTTATTTATTTTTAATGGAGAGAGAGAGGTTGAGAGAAAAGGTAAATACTGAGTGTGGGTCTGGTACTCTGGTACTTATTCTTTCAATGCTCTCTCCACAACTACTCTTGCTGTATCGGACTTAATTTTCGTTTTTCACTTCTGCATCTCTTGGCTCCTCTCATTTAGGGTTCTTCTGGCTTGGCTTCTCCTCACTACAGCTGTAAGATTTTCAGACGTTTGTTAAACTTGTGTTCTCGATTGGTGTAATTTTGTTCATTCTGGTTGTGGGTTTTTAGTTTCTTGAAAAAAGGAGTTGGAGTTTGGGGATTCTGGGTAATGAAATTTGGGTGCGGTATATGATTAGGTATGGAGCTTGGTTTGGTGGGTTTTGGGGATTTCTGGTTGAAGAATTGGCTCAATTCTTGTCTGGAGTGACTTGTGAATTTTATTCTATCCATGGTGTTGATTTGTAGGTCAATTAGGTTTAGGGTTATGAGTTTAACGCTTTGGAATTCTTATTTTGAGCTGAAAATGAAATGAAGAGGTGAATTCATTTGCTGGAGTGTTCAAAGATTGATGCTTTTTTGGTGCTGTAATTGTTTATCTGCTGAATAACTGCATCATATGATCTTGGTAAGAATAAAAATCTGTTCTTTTTTTTTTTTTTCACTAGAAAAGGCAATGGTCGCTCAGAAGCATGATTGTTTTGAAAGTTGAAACAACCCCTTTTATGTATGTCACTGTTAGTGTAGAATGTTGAGCTAACTATGAGTTTTCTCTTCGGCTTTAGTGGCATTGAAGTTGTGGATATGAACCATATGAATTTTCAGGGCTCTGTGATTTCATAGCAATGCCTTGTGTGTATGTGCTTACTCTTTTTAGAAACTGGTATGCATATGATTGCTCTTGATGTTTCCATGTAAGTTGTAACCACATTGTATGGAGTTTGGCTGTCCTTGAATAGTGTAGCTTTGCAAGATTCTTGTTGTTTAATCTGTTTATGGAATTGGCCGTAGTTTTGCTGTGTGAAGGGTAGATGGACGACAGTGGGCATCGTGAAAACGGGAGGCACAAACCCCCTCAGGGACAGGTATCACAATCCTCCTGCATATAACTCCAACCATTGTTTCTCGAGACTTAATTTTCTCGATTCACTGACCCAAAAAAAAATTGATCTTTTCAGTCTCAGTGGTTGATGCAGCATCAGCCATCGATGAAACAGATAATGGCGATCATGGCGGAGAGAGATGCTGCGATTCAGGAACGGAATCTAGCCATCTCTGAGAAGAAGGCTGCTTTGGCGGAGAGGGATGTCGCCATTCTACAGCGGGATTCAGCCATTACCGAAAGGAACAATGCCATAATGGAGAGAGACAATGCTATGGCTGCTCTCCAGTACCGGGAAAACACCGTTGTCAATGGTAGTCCGTCTCCTTGCCCCCCGGGATGCCAAATTCCCCGCGGAGTAAAACACATGCACCATCCGCAGCAGCACACGCACCATCAATCCCTTGCGGTCGAACCTCCAAATAACAATGCCAGGGAGATTCAAGTGACCGATACTATCCCTGTATCATCCCCCCTTGAGCCCGAGCCCACCAAGTCCCGTCGCGCCAAACGCCCAAAGGAGGCAAATCCAGAGGCACCTACTAAAAGGGTGTCGAAATCTTCGAAAAAGATCAAACTGGAAGCGGACGACCTCAACAGTCTCAACAACCTAAACAAGACCGCGTACAGAAACTCCCAGGAATGGAAGAGCACACCCGGCATGGGCGACGACCTCAACAGACAACATAGTGGAGTGACAAAGCCCGACTGGAAGGATCAGGACTTGGGATTGAACCATGTCGTGTTCGATGAGACTACCATGCCGGTGCCTGTCTGTTCGTGCACGGGTGTGCTGAGGCCGTGCTACAAGTGGGGCAACGGAGGCTGGCAATCATCGTGCTGCACCACCAATTTGTCGATGTACCCTCTCCCGGCCGTCCCCAACAAGCGCCACGCCAGAGTCGGGGGCAGAAAGATGAGTGGCAGCGCATTCAGCAAGCTGCTCAGCCGACTTTCTGCTGAGGGGCACGATCTGTCGAATCCAGTTGATCTTAAAGAGCACTGGGCAAAGCATGGGACCAATCGCTACATCACCATCAAGTGATCCGAAAACTGCTTGCAATTACAAAAGGAGAGTGGCAATATAATGCAGGGGTAGTAGCTTCATGGGAGGGTTTTTGGGAGTGGTGGTTGAGGTAATTAATAAGAAGGTATTGTAAATCCATATGATGTTCTTGCAAGGCAATGTGATGGGAGTTTTATGAAATTAATTGTATAAAGCAGAGCAGGTAAATCTGAGTTGTATTGCATCAAATATTAGCCTTGCAATTTGTAATAAAAAAGGGCGTGTTGAATAGATTTGTTCTTGTGTTCTGTATCATTACAATTTCATGCCCTCACACCTTGGGATTTATGCAGTTGTTGAATCGATATAGAATGATTGTTAAATCATTAATTTCTTTTATAAACAGTAGTAGTCCATGCATTCAGCAACTGCAGTTGTTGAATTCTAGAAGTATTATTCAATAGGCCAACTTTTGCACACCTAAATTCCTATTATTCCAAGTGGGTGAAAGATGGAGTATTTCCCTTTAATTCCTGTACAGTTTGATTGGAATATTGTTATCGTTGTTTTTTTTTTTTTTTTTTTTTTTTTTTTTTTTTTTTTTTTCCCTTAAACAGCAGGATAAAGTTGGTACTTACACTACTACACTAGAGATAAAAGATTATACAGTTGAAAATATGAAACATTATTCAAATTTAAAAGAGAGTGTTATGTAAACTATAACTTATAAGCCTATAGCTTTGTGTGTTGACGGAGCATAGAAACGAAGACAAGATATATATAAAGAAAAGAGAGTAAAGATCGGACAATGTGTAATTAGAAGTTGGTAATGGATGGGAGAGAGAACTGGTGATTGAAGTATATTTTTTCTACTTTGTAGAATGAAAGTACAAGCATATATATAGACATTAAAAGTGTCGTGACTAGCAAAACACAAATTGACTTTGTCTACTATAAAAGCCTACACGTCTACATGCATTGTATCTTGTTTCCTTAATACATAAGGAATGACATCCACATCCATATCCATTCATTTGTACGTAGTGATGCATGTATATAATACTCCCTCTTGGATGTCTTCTATACAAAGAATATGCCTCGTTAAAACCTTACTTGGAAAAAACCCTATGGGAAAAAAAAATCCAAGTTAGGAAAAAGAGTACATGATTCTTGTATGTTTACTTCTCCCTCTGATCGAAACATTAGTTGAGATTCTTTAGTTGGCGCATTCCTATACTTCTCACCAACTTCTCGAATGTTGCTGTTGGTAATGTCTTGGTAAACAAATCTGCAAGATTATCAGCTGAACGGATTTGTTGCACATCTATTTCACCATTTTTCTGCAAATCATGAGTAAAAAATAATTTTGGTGAAATATGTTTTGTTCTATCTCCTTTTATATAACCCCCTTTCAATTGCGCTATACAAGCCGCATTATCTTCATATAAAGTAATTGGAGGGTTTTTATTTTCGGACGATAACCCACAATTCATTTCTATATAGTTAGTCATGGATCTAATCCAAACACACTCTCGACTAGCTTCATGCATTGCTATGATTTCAGCATGATTTGATGAGGTGGCTGTCAATGTTTGTTTCGTGGATCTCCACGATATTGCAGTACCACCACATGTAATTAAATAGCCAGTCTGTGACTTAGCTTTATGTGGATCTGATAAGTATCCAGCATCTGCATAGCCGATTAATTCATGTCGAGAATTGTATGAATAAAATAGACCCATGTCAATCGTCCCTTGAAGATAGCGGAATAAATGTTTTATTCCTTTCCAATGTCGTTCAGTGGGAGATGAACTAAATCTCGCTAATAAATTTACTGCAAATGATATATCTGGTCTAGTGCAGTTTGCGAGATACATTAGTGCTCCAATGGCACTTAAGTATGGGACCTGTGGCCCAAGTATTTCTTCATTCTCCTCTTTTGGTCTAAATGGATCTCTTTTAGGATCAAGTGACCTTACAACCATTGGATTACTTAATGGATGTGCTTTGTCCATATAAAATCGTTTTAAGACCTTTTGGGTATAGGCCTTTTGATGGACAAGAATTCCATTCTCTAAATATTCAATTTGTAAACCAAGACACTTTCTTGTTTTTCCGAAATCTTTGATTTCGAATTCTCTTTTGAGATATTCAACAGCAATTTGAATCTCTTCAGGGGATCCAACTAGATTGATATCATCAACATATACTGCAATGATAACAAATCTTGACCCATTTTTCTTTATAAAAATGCATGGGCATATTGGATCATTTATATAACCCTTTTGAAGTAAGCATTCGCTTAATCGGTTATACCACATTCTCCCAGATTGTTTAAGCCCATATAGGGATCTTTGTAATTTGATGGAATACATCTGTTTTGGGTTTGCTTCATATGCCTGTGGCATTTTGAACCCTTCTGGAACTTTCATATAGATATTAGTATCTAATGTTCCATATAAATAAGCAGTAACGACGTCTGTGAGTCGTATTTCAAGTTTTTCATGTACTGCTAAACAGATAAGATATCTGAATGTAATTCCATCCATTACTGGGGAATAAGTTTCATCATAGTCAAAACCCGGTCTCTGTGAGAAGCCTTGGGCGACTAATCTCGCTTTGTATCTTACAACTTCATTTTCATTATTTCTTTTTCGTACAAAAACCCATCTATATCCAACTGGCTTTATATTTTCAGGTGTTTTGACAATCGGTCCAAACACATTTCTTTTAGCCAGGGAATCCAATTCTGATTGGATTGCATCTTTCCATTTGAGCCAATCATGTCTTTTCCGACATTCGTCAACCGAATTTGGTTCAAAATCCTCATCATCATTCATAATTTCAAGTGCTACATTATATGAAAATGCAATATCAATAGATGTTTCTTCTCGATTCCAAACATTTCTATTTGTGACAAAATTTATAGATATTTCATCATTTTGATGATTTTGCTCTTCAAGAGTCAAGTCCCTGCAGGGCTCAGTTTTGTCACTTTTGATACTATGTATCTTATCAACATCATTATTCAATCCTCTTTTCTTTCGAGGATTTTTATCTTTGGAACCGAGAGGTCTACCACGCTTTAGGCGTGCATCAGACTCATCTTTAGCACTGATAATGTGTTCCTTTGGAACATCAATTTTGACTGGAACATTTGCTGCCGGTATATGAGATTTGGTAACCCTTTTAGAGTCACATAATGCATCGGGCAGTTCGTTTGCAATTTGTTGCAACTGTACAATTCTTTGTACTTCGATTTCACAGTCTTTTGAACGAGGATCAAGGAAATCCAATGGGATTTTCCAATTTATATTCTTTTTCGGTTGATCCTTTTCTCCCCCTAATGTCGGGAAATGTGATTCATCGAAATGACAATCAGCATATCTTGCTGTAAATGAATCCCCTGTTAATGGTTCAAGATAACGTATTATCGAGGGTGATTCATATCCGACATATATTCCCAATCTTCGTTGGGGTCCCATTTTGGTGCGCTGTGGTGGTGCTATTGGGACATAAACTGCGCAACCAAATATTCTCAAATGGGATACATTGGGTTCATGCCCAAATGTTAATTGTAATGGGGAGTATCTATGATAACTTGTCGGTCTTAATCGCACCAACATTGCTGCATGCATTATAGCATGTCCCCAAGCTGAAACTGGCAACCCGGATTTCATTAATAATGGTCTAGCGATCAACTGCAATCGTTTAATAAATGATTCAGCTAGTCCATTTTGTGTATGCACATGGGCTACAGGATGTTCGATGGCTATGCCTATCGATATACAATATTCATCAAATGTCCGGGATGAATATTCACCAGCGTTATCCAAACGGATACTTTTAATTGTATAATCAGGGAACTGTGCTCTTAATCGTATGATTTGAGCTAGTAATTTCGCAAACACATGGTTGCGTGAGGACAATAATGTCACGTGAGACCATCTGGTTGAAGCATCAAGCAACACCATAAAATATCTGAATGGCCCACAAGGTGGATCTATAGGTCCACATATATCACCCTGAATTCTTTCAAGAAAACTAGGGGATTCAGTTCCCACCTTTTCTGGTGAATGTTTTACAATCAGTTTTCCTTGGGAGCAAGCAACACATATATAATCATTGTGATGCTGCATTTTTTGTCCCTTTAATGAATGACCATGGGAATTTGTAAGAATCCGCCTCATCATTGTACATCCAGGATGACCTAGGCGATCATGCCAAATCATATATTCATTGGGAACAATAGACCTATGGTCTGCCAGGTGATAATTTTCGATATTGTTTATCCTTGTATAATATATTCCAGAGGATAAACATGGCAATTTTTCCAACACTTGGTTTATACCAGAAACGGTATTTATAATCAGCAGGTATTCATTTCCTTTTGCTGTCAAAGTCTCGATATGATATCCATTTTCTCGAATATCTTTAAAACTCAACAAATTTCTTCGAGACTTGGGAGATAAGAGTGCATCTTTCACAATCAATTTTGTCCCCTTGGGGAGCTGAAGGTTGGCTATGCCAGAGCCCTCTATTATATTTGCACTTCCACTTATAGTGTTAATATTTCTATCTCCCATTTTCAAGTATGAAAAATATTGCTTATCATTTAATATCGTGTGCGTAGAAGCACTGTCTATCAGACATATTTCATTATCACCAATTTGTAACCCCATTTTGACAGGATTTTCAGAAAGCCTCGAACAGAACTTCGGTAGGATTGGCAAAACTTCAACAGCACTCGGACAGAACTTTGGTAGGGATGGCTAACTCCAAGCGGTCGTGCTGATAACGTGTTATGTAAACTATAACTTATAAGCCTATAGCTTTGTGTGTTGACGGAGCATAGAAACGAAGACAAGATATATATAAAGAAAAGAGAGTAAAGATCGGACAATGTGTAATTAGAAGTTGGTAATGGATGGGAGAGAGAACTGGTGATTGAAGTATATTTTTTCTACTTTGTAGAATGAAAGTACAAGCATATATATAGACATTAAAAGTGTCGTGACTAGCAAAACACAAATTGACTTTGTCTACTATAAAAGCCTACACGTCTACATGCATTGTATCTTGTTTCCTTAATACATAAGGAATGACATCCACATCCATATCCATTCATTTGTACGTAGTGATGCATGTATATAATAGAGAGGCATTATTAAGGGGAGCACTGCCAAGCCAAGTAGGCAAGTACCAAGTGTACCAAAATAACATTATCCATAAAATGCGGGGGCAAAATAGGAATTGCGGCCGCTCGTCAGTTTTTAGGTAATCCAAAGTTTTTGTCTCAACCAAAACCCTCAATCGTCTTTCACGCGCTTTCCTGATGTTTTTCATTTTTATAAATGTACTACAACGTAATCATCGCCGTTTCCAGCGGCGGTTTCCCATTTCTCCTTGGACAGTCGATGTTTCTAAATAAATATCGGGTTTAGATTGTGTCTGGTCATCTCAGGTAAGCATTAGATTATTATGTCCAGTAAAAGAATGGAGTTTGATTGAAATTCCTTGCTTTTTAGGTTCACTTCAAAATTATTTCGTGATGATTTTGTTTTCCAATGAGAGGATGAGCTGCATTTGATTCTTGATCACTTTAGAATTTGAAAGTTCCTGTCTTTGATTAACTCGATTGATGTTTAATTTTCCGTTTTAGGGCTTCGCCGACAATTAAGTCGATTGTAAGAATTCCGCTTCTTTCTTCAATCATTTGTAAGAAAAGTAACAGAGCAGGAACAATTAGTCAGGATTATTGGTTGTTTTTTTCCTTTTTTTGGATCAATAGGTGGAACTTGGAATCGAGTTGAATTTAATTGATGTCTCAGATTAATCCAAAGCAAGGTTTAAATCAGACAACTGTTGGTGTTTCTCATACGAGGTCTATGTCCCAACCCCCTCTTTTCGGCAACCCTGGGTTGCCCCCCTTAAGCCCCTACCCCGCTAGCGAGTCTTCAAATTCAAACTTCAAAACCTTACCAATGGAGGAAATGGATGTTAGCTCATTGGTGTCCCCAGCCGCCCTGCCGTCTCCGCGGCAAAATCCATTCCGCGGCTGTAGTAATAACGCGGGCCTTCCTCCTCGTAAGGGGCATCGCCGGTCCAACAGTAGTGATGTCGCCTTAGGATTCTCAGCTATGATTCAATCTTCGCCTCAGTTACTGCCAATAAGTAGCCAAGAAGGATCAGCACGCCCGATCAAGACACGAGAATTCGGTGAGATAAAGCCCGAGGGAGAGGCCCCCGTGGACGAATTGCTCGCCTCCCTGATGAACATGGATGCATTGAATAACGGTTATGGCGGCGATAGTAAGGATAAGGACAGCATTAGCAGTAGCTCGAAGATGAGCGATGGCAGCTCGGATTCAGAGAATGCAACAAGTGGTATCGGGAAGAGGGGCAAGAGGAGTGCAGAGGAAGATATTGTCCCCATGTATAGGCATTCCAGGAGTCTTTCCATGGACAGTGGTATCGGGAAGTTTCTTTTCTCTGACACGTCGCCCAGCAATTCGTTGAACGAAAACTTGGCGAGGATGAGCTTGGAAATTGGGCACGGTGGATTCTCCGAAGCTGAGATGAAGAAAATCTCGGCAGATGAGAGGCTGGCAGGAATAGCAATGTCTGACCCCAAAAAGGCAAAGAGGTATACTTTAATTAGTTAAGTACATGAACGTTGAATCGTTGTTGTGGTTTAACTTTTTTTTGTGCATTTTCAGGATATTGGCGAACCGGCAGTCTGCAGCTCGGTCCAAGGAGAGGAAGCTGAGGTACATCTCGGAATTGGAACATAAGGTGCAGACACTTCAAACAGAAGCCACAACTCTGTCTGCCCAATTCACGACTCTGCAGGTGCTTAATTGAGGATTTATGGTTCTTTTTCTCAACTTCATCGTGTTGATGATTAGTCTTTAGTAACTGAATTTGTGTTGCCTCTACAGAAGGATTATGCCGAGTTAGTTAACCAGAACAACGAGCTGCAATTACGAATTCAAGCTGCAGAGCAACAGGCGCATCTTAGAGACGGTATAAGCCAAACCCGTTATTCTACTACAATTTTTTGCTACACTAATCTGAGATATAGATGGGTTTGTGAATGTACCATGGGTTTTTGAAAGAACTATGGTTGTGTATTAGGTTAGCATAGAAACCTCGGATGAACCGTGCCTTAGAGTTTAGACAAATTTCCTTGTCATATTGTGAACTTGAACACAACATGCTCAAATGACGAAAATGCTCTTGTTGAAAATTTTGGCCTTTTGTTGATTTGGCTAAGGAACTTGTGAGAAACTCTTTTCTCTGGGATTTTAATGGGGCAGATTATGTCTTGCAGCTCTACACGAGACGTTGCTTGGGGAAGTTCAACGGCTGAAACTCGCAAACATGGAGTATAGAGAAGATGGTCGGTCAGCTAGTAGCATTGCGCGGTATGCTGCGCATATGAAGCATCAGATGCTGTCGACGCAGGAGCAGATGCAGCAGTTATCGGTGACATCATCGAAATCCTCGACAACTACTTCTGCTGTTTCTGAGCGTGTAATGTAGGGTGTTCCTTCTTGGTTGGATTAGTAAATCTGCAGCAACTTGATTTAGTCTTGTGTGTTTGTTGGACCCTAAAATTTGCATGGAGAGTTGCATAGAAATATAGTTACATTACTATTAGAAGTGGAGTATTACATATTGCATATTTGTTCATTGGTATATAAAGGCAACAATCAAAGTTTGTTTTGATTTCCTTGCAACTGATCCGGGGATCTCATAATGTTGGATTTTCTTTGTGTATTTTTCCTGATTTGCAATCATTGCAGAGTCTGTCGGATGCGATGTCATTGTTAGTATAGTAGGAGTATTTTAATTTTGACAATTTGATTTGAGAAATTGCACTATTGGTTTTCTATTTAAATTTCTTCACACATAAGTATGATATTGTGCATTGAAATAGCATGCAATGTGTCGGCATAAGATGAGAGGATGTTTTATGTACTACTTAAACAATAGTATGCTTTGTCGAAGTCAATAATAGGATATATGTATTTAACTCAAAATAAACGTAGTTATTCTCGATGTTTCGTAATTCAGAGCATTGTTTGTTTGTTTTTAACGAATTCAACGATTTTACTTTAAATATTCTCTGGCTCAAATTACGCAGACACAACAACCAGATCTCACTGTCACCACTCAGAGTCGCATCTAAGTTGTTCAGAATTCAGACACTTTCTTCACTGCATAAACAAATTAATGTAGGACCGAATGTTATGATTAATTAATCTCTGGCCGCCTTGACTTAACAGAAAAAGAAAAAATCAACACAATTTTTCATATCTTTTATACTCCCTCCGACCCATTAAAAGTGGCCACTATTTCTTTTTGGGTTGACCACTTTCCCTTTTAAGCAAATTAGTTAACATAAGCATGATTAAAAACCCCACAATAATGACAATTGTACTTTCTGCACAAAATTCATATATATGTTTAACCATTAATACCTCCGTTTTTGTGAATATAAAACATTTGGCTTTTTGACACTATTCATTATTCAACTTTGATTCACGTTTAAACAATAGTTATAGAAGAAAAAACATAGTCAAGTGAGATCTTGTTAGAATCGTCTCATCTTGTACTTTTATAATATCAAATTTTTATAATTTTTACTTAAACACAACATGAGTTATTAACTGTTAAAAATGTGCATTGGATTGCGTGCGCAAAGTGAGTGTTGCATTTTCATGAGAACAGAGGAAGTATATTCTAAAACTATACGATTAGACGATTCCAACAAGACCACACTTGACTATTTTTTTCTTTCTACATCATTACGATAACATTAAGTCAAAGCTAAATAATAAATATGGTTAAAAGTCAAATGTAACCATTTTAAATTAGATGGATGGATTAGTCAAATTTACTCAAACTACTTTAACTACTAAACACCACAACCTAAATTCCTGTGCCCAAAAGAAAGTGGCCACTTTTAATGAGACGGAGGGAGTATATAATGTATTTTTATTTAATACTTCCTCCATTTTTATTTGTTTGCTACGGACCCACATCGCATGCAGTCCAATGCACATTTTAAATCGTTAATAACTCAAGTTCGGTACAAGTAAAAATTCGATAAGTTCCATATTTAAAAACTACATGACGAGACGAATATAACAAGATCACACTTGACTATATTTTAACTTGTATAGCTATGAGAAAAATTGAAATCAAAGTAGTTTAATGAATAGTGACAAAACTTCCAATGTAGCTAACAATAAAAAACGGAGGGAGTATATCTTGTAATTGTATAGTTTAATTTGTAAATTTCTGATTGACTTATAAAAATAAAATCATCTTGGGAAGGTTATGAAAAGACATGCGCGCCAGATTGATAGTCACGTTGTTCCATCCATAAATGCCTAAAACAAATACTCCCGTGTTGCGCCAACCCATGGTAGACACGTGTTACTTGTCAATATTTTTGAGGTGAATTGAAGTCCGGAAAAATGGTGGTGTGAACCCATGCCACACAAATTATAAATGAAATAAAGGGGATGAATAGGGGGCTGAGTGAAAATTCGAATCTCCAACCTATAGGTTGAGAGTCGGAAAATTTGACTACTAGCGTAAGTCCCCCTGGACAATTTGTTTGTAAGTACAAGGGATAGCAAATAGTTTTACATGAAAATACATTGCATTACTAGGAAATTCTTGTCGTTTAGTTTCTCAATTATAAACATTTTAATTGTTGAATCCAATCCATCTTATAAAATGTTAGTATAACTTACCCTCGTTTTAAAAAAATAAAATTGTGAGGCCTGGGTACCGAAACTCTGGCACTCAAATATCACTGTTTACCCACCCAAAAAAATTAGAGTCTATGAAATATGAGACGATTAAGGGGACAAAATATGTTGATAAAGCACTAACATTCTTGTTAGGATTAATAAGATTATTAAGAGGATACAAATACAACCACAGTAATGAAAGTGATGTATTGGAAATTATTTTTACACGCATTAAAAATAAAACACAGTTATGCATCGGGAGAAGGCAGGCATGTTTCAAGAGAGTGGCGTAAGGGATGTTTGGGAGTCAGCGGATCCACTAGCAGATAGCAGATTCGAAGAAAGAATTGTGAGAGAATATGCTGATTAAATCCGCTATATGCTCCTAAATATGACGGCTTCCAAACATCCCGAAAGTGAGAAGCATTGCAAGTAAAAGACAATGTTTCACAATAAGTTTGTTTAATTTTATGAACAATTACACAAGTTATACTCTCATTAAACCTGTCCCGTGGATAAGAGTTAATTATTTTTAATGCAAGTTGCATTCTTTTAACACTACAAATTGTCAGTCCATCTATATATATATAAAAACAATATAGTCAAGTTTCCCCCCACTTCCCCACCCCCTTTTTTCAACAATCACATTTAATTCATCCAACAATGTTTAATCCTAAAATTTTAATATTCTATATTGAAATCTCCATAAATATTTATTAATATCCAATATTAATTGATATACATTTAATATAATTATTTTATCAATATTCATTAATATATGTACAAATAATATCTAAGATTTGAAACATAAAATTCACTCGGAAAAAGGACCACATATATATAATATTATACATTATATATTCATATCTATAAATATATTTTTAGAAGATCACGTCAAATTTGATTCCATCCCTCCAACATTTGCATATATATCTACACCAAACCTCCTCCTATTTCTCTATAAATATTCCATTCATTTATCTAATATCATGGTTGTCTTGAAATTTTCATCAACTCACATTTTATTTCTTCATTCTTTGTTTATATCTTCTCAATATTGATTTTATATTAAACAATATCTTTTGTTTCTTCTTCTCATGTATTACAATATTTTCCACGCCAATGTTTTCCTAATATTTCTTTTGTTGCATGTTAATTTTTCTTAGATTGCAATATATTTTTCATCTTGCTATTCATGTAAGATTTTTTTTACTCGGACGTGAATATCAGTGGGTTTTTTTGTTTTTTCTTACATACTGTTAAATATATGTTTCTAATGATTTTCCAATGACTTTTACAGGATTACATATTGTAATTCAAGACTGCAATGAAGTCATACTCTACAAATTATTTTTATGATTCTCCTTTGTATACTACTCAAAATTTTTGTATATCATAAATCTATTTTATGTTGATTTTGCTATTGTTTGTTATTTTGTCTTTATTCGAAATTTGAAAAAAAAAACTAAAGAGAATAAATTTGGAGATGTTTCCACTTTATTTTTTATTTATGTATTTTTTTCCCTTTTGTTAATAGATTATTCCCATTTTGACATCTTTCCTTTTGGATACATTTTTTATTTTTTACATATTTATTTATTTATGTAAGTTCACTATAAAGTAGAAAACAATCATTATTTAATTGTATTCGGAAAAATAGGGAATAATCTAATAAATTGGATAAGGAATTATTTAAATTAGTTGTTTATTTTTTCCCAACTTTTTATTTAGCATAGTGATTTGTTATTATTTTAGAAGATCTCAATCTAATTTTGAATAGTTGATATATATATATATATAAGATAGATATCGATCCTATATTTTTAAAGAAATTATTAATTAATATAAAAGGTATAATAACACTACATAAATTAAAAAGATTTACTATGATATATAACATCTTTTAACTTCGTCTAATTGAATAAATATAGTACTATATATTTGTATAATATATATACTTATAATTAGGGGTGAAAGGGGTACGGTAAATATTAGACCGATCCGATGCCGTATCCGATTATATTCGAATGCGAATCTGTATCCGACTATCCAGCCAGATATTTCAATATTCACATCCGAATTTGAATCTGTAATTTAATATATGCATTCGTATTCGTATCCGAAAATATCTGACCGTATCGATATTATCCAGATTTTAGATCTGGATATCCGAATATTTTAACATATTATTATTTACTAATTAAAAATTGTTGATAATTATAACAAAATATAAAATTATTCGATAATTTTTTATATCAAATTTTAAAAAAAGATTAAAAATTATCCGATAATCTGTATCCAATTGAATCTGTATCCGACATATATTTGTATCCGGCAAATCTATATTCGATCTGAATCCGATAAAAAAATGTTGGACAATATATATTCGTATCCAATACTATCCGATCATATCCGTACCGTTTTCATCCCTACATATAATATAATACTCCCTTCATTTCAAAATAAGTGTAAGATAAGAAAATGACACGAGATTCAATGCAAGGAACAAAAGTGCTTTAGTTGAAGTGTTATACCTTTAAAAGCATTCTATATATGGTAATATAACATTTATTATGTCGCACCCAAAAAAAAAGTGTAATACTTAAAAAGAAACGGAGAAAGTATAATATAATACAATATGATAATTATATATTCATGATTAGATTTGCATTAGTCACTCCATATTTATGTGAACAATGTTCTAAGATTATTAACATTATTTTTTGGAAAGCTGACGCCAAATAACAAGTTGAAAAGAAAATAAAGGGAAAAAACAGCAACAAAAAGAGGTGTCCAAAAAAAGCAGAAAGGAAAAAATGAGCTAACACTTAGGTTTTTGGGAACCATACGCCGGAAGAATCCGCCGCTAACACCCTGTGCGTGAAGTATGGGGGAATGTCCAAGTAGTGTAGAATTCTTCTAAAGTTGCACCATATTTTGCTAGACAATCCGCGACCATTTTACCCTCGCAAAGTACATGATGAACTGAACATCGTCAAAGACGTCTCGCTAAGTGCGGGAGGCATGCCATTGGTCAAGTAGTCCAGTAGCATTATTAGTGTAATATATAATAATAAAGTAACATATAAAATATAAATGGAGTTAAAATTATATCTAGGAAATTACAAATTTAAAAATGTAAAATCAAATTGATTAAGGGCTAAATCAATAAAACAATAATATTAGGAAAATAACTTAATTGACAAAGTTGCTAAACTACTTTGTCACATTTTTTCTCAATAATGTGGTCAGAAAATTAGCATGAACTAAATTTTTTTAAGATGTCATTGAAGGTCTGAAAAGGGTAGTGGGAGCTCATGTCATACAATTATAAAGGGAACAAACGGAAGGGATAAGGGGCCGGATGGGGATTCGAACCCCCAACATATAGATTGAGAGTTGGGGAGCTACCACTTGATTAAGTCTCCAACCCCGCATGAACCAAATTTTATGTAATACGTACAATATTTGAATTTTTAAAATCTTATGTTATTTTAAAAAATATATATAAATTTTACTTACCGCGCATTGCGCGGGCGGGTATGCTAGTTTTATATGTTAAATTTTAATTTTTTTTTAATATGCAGATTATGATATTAAATACTCCTATATAATGGTAATCGATTTATATAAAAATATAATATATTTGATTTATACGTATAAACAAGACAATTAATCTAATCAATGAATATTAACAATATCTATAATAATTACTTATACTTATCGATAATTAGAATATCTATAATTTTAGCATATAGTAAAAAAAAATTAACACGATAACCAATGACCACCAGATTTTCAAAATATTAGTTTTGAAACAAATTAGTAAAAGAAATGAAAGGAACAAAAAAAATATTATAATGCGATGCCGACGCTGGATTTATACACAAAGACTTGTTTAATTTGTTGTGTCGGCAATGGATAAAATAAAATGGTCAGTATATTTGAAAATATCAAATTCATGTTAACTAGCAAATGCACAATGATGATTCCTTATTGGAAAAAAAAGGTAAAAACGTCCTTTATCTTTCCAAAAATTTCAAATCCGTCCTTTTTCTATTTTATTACCGATTTAGTCCGCTACAAATGCTAATTATGTTCAAATCAGTCCTTTTTTCACTAATTATATTCTAATTGCTGACGTGACAAGGGTTTTAATTTAAACATGACACGTGTGCATAATATTAGTCATTTTTCTTTTATCTTTTGCCAATTCAGTCCTAAACTTTTATTTTGTTCTATTTAGTCCTCTACCCCAATCACTCATTTTTATATTAATTGGCCTCAAACCTTTCAAATTATTTCATTTTAGGCCCAGAACCTTAAATTTTTTATTATTACTAATCCATTTATCAAATAAATGCCCAACATACTTCCGTAAATAAAATTAAATATCAAACCTCATACATTGGGTTTGACCGCCTTGTTACCGGGTCTTTGAAGTTCCGAATTTTACGGACTCTCTCTAACCACCCGACCGTAACGATGGTTCATTGGTTCTGGTTTCCTTCAGCAACAATCAGCACAATCATACTTTGTGGACAATAAAATTCAGGCTATTTTTTTAATATTTTTAATAATATTAATATTTTTCAATAAAACCAAGGCTTCCTGTATCCATAACCTTCTAAAAATTCAAGTAAAATCATTTACTTTTAAATATTGCTACATCCTAAGGTAGGACGCAAAGTAAGATTCTATTGATTGTTACTGAAGGAAACCAAAACCAATGAACAATCGGTTACGGTCGAGTGGTTATTAGAGAGAGTCCGTAAAATTCCGGTACTTGAAAGACCCGATAACAAAGGAGTCGAACCCAATATATGAGGTTTGGTGTTTAATTTTATTTATGGAAGTATGTTGTGCATTTATTTGATAAATGGATTAGTAATAATAAAAAATTTAAGGTTCTGGGCCTAAAATGAAATAATTTGAAAGGTTTCAGGCCAATTAATATAAAAATGAGTGATTGGGGTAGAGGACTAAATAGAACAAAATAAAAGTTTAGGACTGAATTGGCAAAAGATAAAAGAAAAAGGACTAATATTATGCACACGTGTCAGGTTTAAATTAAAACCCTTGCCACGTCAGCAATTAGAATATAATTAGTGAAAAAAGGACTGATTTGAACATAATTAGCATTTGTAGCGGACTAAATCGGTAATAAAATAGAAAAAGGACGGATTTGAAATTTTTGGAAAGATAAAGGACGTTTTTACCTTTTTTTTCATTCCTTATTTGACAAATAGTATGCCTCAACAATATAAGTTTTTTTAGTATTACAATTTTACTTAAAAGCATATTATTCAATTTTTACTATAAATTACTACTACTAATATTAGATATTACTTTTTTTTTGTTCCCAAAAATATTAGATATTACTTTTTTTAATGATTAATTTTCTAAGTCCGATTATTCGAAACCGTCCATCTAAGTGCATCTTATGACCCTATCCCGTTCCAATTACATTAGGTACCATTTGGTGAGAAACTTCTGAAATAATGACTTTTACTAAAGTAGTATTCTACAAATTTTTTTTTTTTAAAAAATAACTTATCTAATTTATTGAATTTGTAAAATATGATAATTAGATAATCGCATGACTCTTGTGGTCCGGCGTCTAAATTTATTACTCCCTCTGTCCTAACTAAGATGTCCTGTTTGATTTCTGCATACAATCCAATACACTTTTTAAATTGTTAACAACTCAAACTATATACAAGAAAAAATTATGTAAAATATATATTCTAAAAGTATATGATTAGACGAATCTAACAGGACCAAACTCTACTATTTTTTTCAAATATATACTTACAATAATATTGAGTCAAAGTTGAACAATGAACAATGTCAAAAAGTCAAACAAGACGTCTTAGGTGGGACGGAGGGAGTACTACTTTACAAGTAAGAATATAGTACTCCCTCCCTCCCATTCCAAAAATGTCATACTTATTATTTTTGAATGTCCCCTTATAAATATCTTCTTCCTATAAATAAAAATAATTTTCACTACGGTGGATCCCACCATATACTCACAAACCAATTCTGGGTGCGACGGAGGGAGTAATTAGTAAGTGAAAAATCCACGTCGTCATCGAGTGGGGAAAGAGGCAAAGGAAAGAGAGGAAGACGGAACCAAACCCAAAAGCCAACTATATTTAAGAGGAGATGTTTGAGTCCGTTTTCCATTTCACTTGATTCCACTCGCCGGTCACTGCTCTAGCGCGCATCAGCTCATTGCTGTCTGGCTTTCTCCTCTCTGTGTTGGTGTGCTGCACAGTGCGGGACTGGACTCCTGCAATCTGCAGATTTATACTACAGGTGTCCTTACCGTTTCCAGTTTTTGGAATTGAAGCGGCAAAGCTCTTCGGAGAGGGAAAGCTATGGGAAAATCAACTGCATCGTGCCTTGGGATGATCGCCTGTGGCGGTGATTCAGCCACTGAGGATCCCCAAGTACGTATATTTGGAATTGTTTGTTTATTGCAATTGATTGTTTTTTCTTTTTTCTTTCTTTATTCTTTAGTGATCGAGTTAATGAATTTTTGTAGGCATATTCAGCAATTCATTGTGATTGATTATTTGGTGTGAGTTTTCAATTGATTCGATTCCAATGTAGTATTTGTTTTTGCAATTATGTGGTGCAGATACTGTATTTTCTTTGATTTATCTGCTGGTTGAACTGAAATCTATGGCAGAATGTGCAAGAGTGGTTTTAGTCGTGGCCGTTGGCTTTACCATTCGACGCTTTTCAATACTCTTAACTCTTAAGTAGTAAATATTTTTTTTGGTATAATTTTCCATGCAATCGTTGATCTTTTGGGTATTTCGGTGGAGAAGTTTATTTTTAGTATTTCAGTTTTTTTTTTTTTATATTTTTTACGGATGTCCCTTTCCTAACTGCTTAATCGCTTTTATGTTCCAAGTAGATTGGATTGATGTTTCGTAAGACAATTCAGACATCTGCTGCGACTGTAATATGAATTTCTGACTGAAAAGTGTGATTGATTATGGGTGTAGTTACTTTTGGCATCTGTTTCACATTGACTTTGGATTGTTGAAGCTATTTCTTGCTTTGTTACTCAAACAGGGTAAACATGCTTGCACCATAAAGGCAATTGTTCATGTTAATTTAATTTGTTTGCCAATTTCAATTGAGTATTTACTTATTTCATTTTTAATGAGAACATACATATAGGCTTAAAGGGTTTTACTTTCTTATTTTTTCTATGATGCTTCTGTTCTCTAGCATCACTTCCTGAACTTGGAAATAGAACATATGCTGAAAATCATTTTTTAATTTTTTTGGCTTTATTTTTTATTTTTGTTGAAGTGAAACCAGTGGACAAATTGTGTATGTTGTATTGGGAGTAGAAGGAACTTGCCCGAAAGTAAATGGAAAAGTGTTTGGTTTGTTTGTAATTGCTATAATCTTTTTTGGTAGGTTTGTTCAGAATGTTCTGGTTATGAAAAGTAAATGGGAAACCAAGACAAACAAATTCATGTATTCTAATTTATTTAGTGTTATAGTAATATGTATTAAAGAGACAGGGTAAATATCAAAATCAGCATTAAAAGAAACAGTGAGAAATAAGCAATTTATGTGACTCAAAAAATAATCCCAGGTTGATGCAAATTCAAATTATAAGCAATGCATCATATATTTGTATTTAAGATTTGACCGTTACAATGCTAAACAACTCTTCTAATGTTTAGTATGCTACTGTACCTTTTTGGTTGGTAGCTGGGACATGTTGTCTCTTTCATCACCCCAGCCTTGTGTGCGCAGTTTATGTGACATAATACTGTGTTAAAGCTTGGCACAACCACTGTGCAAATATTTGTAGTGTCTGGATCTTGTGAATGCTTACCGTGGTCTAGATTTAATATCCCCATGCTTTTGCAATGTGGCTACTTTTACACACACATAGGTTTCATGCATATCCTTTTGTGAACATGTGAGTTCCAAGTGTTGAGTGTCCCACATTGGTGAATGAGGGGGGATTCCCCCTGGCTCCTATCCCTATGAAATCAGTTATAAGGAATTTGATCACCAGCATTCATGGTCTTGGAGGATATTAGTTTTATTTGAATTTAATAAGTTCTGAATTATTTTGTAGAACAATGCTTCAAGTCATCGATGTGGCTGGAGCTTCCGGAAGAGATCTGCTCGACATCGAGTGTTGAGTACCACAATCGTATCAGAGGTTCCTTCATTTGCAGATAAAGCACGCCCAGAATCCACTTCTGCCAGCTTCGAAGTGCAGCCTAACTTGACATCTCCAGAAAAGATTTCTGTAGTTGAAATAACACAGGAGAAGACTGAGTTACCTGCTAAAATTGACTCAGGGCTGTCAGAGACATTATCTCTTAGAGATGATGACTGTACGGGTGATTTATCCACCAATGAGTCTAGTATCATTATAATTCAGGCAGCTATTAGGGGATATCTGGTGGGTTTCTAATTAAGAGTTAGACCATTTTATTATTATTTTTCGCTTTTCGTTTTAGGTTATCTAGATTTGTGTATATCACAATGTTTGTCATATCTTATCAGGCACGTCAAGTTCTATTCAAGCAGAAAAATGCAATAAAATTGCAAGCTGCTGTACGAGGGCATTTAGTTCGAAGGCATGCTGTTGGAACTCTTCGGTGCATTCAAGCCATTGTCAAAATGCAAACTCTTGTACGAAGACGACGTACATGTTTACTTGAAGAAGGTTCACGGAAGCAATATGGTGACAGTGGAAAAAGCACCCTCGATCCAATGCTATTGGTAACGTATAATAATGCGCTCATATCCAACATTCTACCTCGATCCTCAATTTCCATTCTATAATGATACTCTGGCTTGATCTTGTCCCCTCACATGCAAGCATTCTTCCTTTATGCATTGGAATAATCCTGCAGTAGGCGCCACCAAATCCTCATATGAAAGTTCCCTTATTATTTGATTTTGGGATGTGCATCAACCGGAAATTCTAATGCTCGGTCCATAAGTCTGTGAGATGAACTTTTAAGACTTAAGAGATGCAATAACAATCTATTTTGTCCATGAAGAATCAGAAAATAATCTTGTGGCAGTAATTGATTACTTAATTTGGAGTTTTCATGACAGGGTAGGGTTTGTCCTCACTGTATTTTCTGTCTTAGGTTATGTTGACTATGCCTATGGGTGCATATATCTTCCTAAACCATTGATAGAGGATCAAATAATGTAAACGTTTGGCTGTTCTTATGCTTGATACCTTCCATCCTAATTCCTAATAACTGATTTCAGACAGACAGTGGATCAGCAGAACCAAACATTAGTTGCGCTTATACCTCCTCTGAGAAGCTGCTTAGCAATAAGTTTGCTCGTCAGGTAAATTGATGTATGGACATGGAGCTTCTAATATACTTCATTAGTTATGCTGGCATAACTGATAAACCTTGTTTTAATGGATTTTAATTTAAGCTTATGGAATCAACACCAAGGAGCCAACCAATCAAAATCAAATGCGAGCCATCAAAATCTGACTCAGCCTGGAAATGGCTTGAAAGATGGATGTTCGCTTCATCAGCAATGAATGAAGAGCCACAGAAGTTTGGATCGGCTGGAGAGAAGCACAATAGTGAAGACTGTGAACATTCTGTAGGCAAAGGGAACACTCTAGTTCAATCTAGTTTTCATTCCGAGACAATTGACTTCAAGCCTGCTATGGGATCATCAGATGATTCATTTGAAAATGATGAATTAATCACTTACGATGCAGAGGAGCTTGGCCTCCATGCCAGCTCATCAATCTCACCATCATCTAGTAGCCATCCAGTGCTGCAAAATATTGACAAATCTGCTTTAGGACACAATCCTGCACAGCCTGATACTACCGTGCTGGAAGAAACTGTTCTGTCATCAAAAGTGGAAATGAGATCTCTCCCGGATACAGCTGATACTGGAAACATACAATGCTTAACTGATCCGAGGCAGGTTTTCACCGAGCAACCAGAAACTGATGCAATTGAATCATTACCAAAAACAAAAAGTCTTACTGCAGTTGCCAGCCCATCAGAGCATGAGGAAGGTTCAACCAGTACACTTTATGTAACCGCTTTACTCGGTGACAGTCCTGGAGTTCAATCCAGTTTCAATTCTGCTTCTATCGGTCCATCATTCGGGTCTAGGGAGATTGGGTTGGTTAATGTTTCCATTTCAAATGACTCTGCGCGTCAGCTTGCTAGGTCAGATTGTGGTACTGAACTTTCCATCTCTTCTACACTTGACTCACCAGATAGGCACGAAAATGGAGCCAATGATATCGAACAGGATTCTAAAATATTGGGTGCAACTGACCGCCTTGGAGGTAGGGGCAAGTTAGTGTTTGAAGCCGCTGATGATTCTGACCTGCTGGGAACCGAATTATCATACCCCGATATAAATCAGTTGGTAAGCTATGAAGGTGTCGACTTGGTATCTAGTGAGCGTGTTAGTTCTGTCATAGCTGCAGACTCGATGGAGCTTCAGAAGAAGACGGAATCTGAACAAAGCAATCTTCTAGGGGAGTTAGAACCTAAAGAAAATGACTTGGTACACAATCTATTGCCTGAAGCATCTCCAACAAGCTGCACCTCAGCTGCTGAATCTCGAGCAACTCCTTGCCAAATGTCTACTGAACCTGAGAAAAGCACAGGCAAAACAAGCAGGGCCAAAAGGAATAAAAAGCGATTACTTTCACCAGCCACCCCAAATCACGATTCTCCTTCAGGAAAAAGCTTGGAGCAGCTTCCAAAGGAGCATAAAGCTGGAAAGAGGCGCAATTCATTCGAACAAACAAAGCCCATTCATGCACAAGAGGAGCAAAAAGATGCTAGCAGCGGCAATTCCCTACCGAGTTACATGCAAGCAACCAAATCGGCAAGAGCTAAAGTAATATCTAATGTGTCGCCGCAGTCAAGTCCTGATGTGCAAAACATCAATTATAGGGCCTCCCTACCTGTTACAAATTCACAACAGGGTTCTCCTCATGTCCGCCGTGCTCTCTCTCCGGCCCAGCTGAACACCAAAGGAACTGGAAACCGGTCTCCTCAAGGTACCATCTAATAATTAACTATCTTTCTCATTTTAATTATGCTTATCATTTGTTCTTGCCACATGAAGTGCTCTATTCTCCAGATGCATCCATTTATTAATATCAGAGTCAGTTTTTGCATTTCCTTGCCTATTAATACACTATGGCTATATTGCTGCTTATGATCTACTGATGATGTTGTCTCGTCCATGGCGTCTACATGACATATGTTATGTATTATGTATATCATATCCTTATATATATACACTTCATTGCCTATGGTCTTATCATTATTGTTTGCTTCTGGGCTTTTCTTTAGAGAGGAAGTGGCGGCTATGACCGGTTATCACAATGGAAGGTGATCGAGATTGTAGATGGATTTTTTCTCCTTTTTGTCTCGTTTGTGAAATCTGTTTTCATTTTTCCATGGCGAAAGCGAAAACAACAGTAATGCTTGTGTTGTTTTTGAGATGCGTATTTGTGAAGAAAATAAGGTTGCCTGTAGATTACACAACACTGTTATTCTTGTTGCATTTTGTTTTCATGTAATCTGTTTTGAATTTCAGCACAGATTATTTGGAGATATGCTATTTCAGTGAGATTTGATACAGTTATTTATACCGTAATCTACGCTTACCAAAATTACTTATTGATTAAAACTCAATAAATAATCAGCAATGTATCACGGATAATTGAAATTAAAATAAAAATCTTACCCTTGGAAAATAATATTGTAACCAAAAAAAAAAAAGGTTTAGCGGATTGTAGATCGAATTGCCGTTGGGAGTTGGGCCTTGATCGCCACTCCCAAGAGTTCCGTCCTATATAAGCATATGTTTTCCCCTATTCCATCCTACAAACAAAACGAAAACGTAAAAAAATAAAAATCAAATCTTTTCTTCATTCATGATCTGGCCATGAATCTGGAGGATTTAGGGTTCATCGTCATTCTTTCCTGTCAATCCCTGTTTCTCAATTCACTCTATTCAAGCTCTGTTGGAAACTAAATCGAAATTATTCAAGATCAATCCGTCTATCGAAAATAAACGATTCAATTCGAAATTTGATAACATAATCAAATCCAACATTCTATTGATTATTGATCTGTAAAATGAGAAGATCGGGGAAAACAAAACGTCTTACTTGGGCATCAGATGATAAACTTTGTCAGGTATTTGAATGTGATAACCCAATTTTGTTTTTTTGTTGTTAATATTTTATAATTTCATAGCGAATGGATTAATTCTGGACGAGGAATTGATGATTAATCCAACCAAATAGGATCTTTAATGTTGCAGAGTGATCTTGATCTTGTTCGTTCAAAAAAAAAAAAAAAAAAACAAAAAAAAAATAAAAAATGTTGTACTCAAGTTGTGTTTGGTAAATGTGAAGATGAAACATCATTAGGTTTAAAATGAATGTGATCTAGTATTGCTAAATTCTTGATTCATTGTTGTGGCTGTTTTCCTAATTATCTCATTACACTAGATAGATGATCAATCCCCATTGTAATAGCAAGGAGTATGGTGGAATTTTCCCATCCATGATCGGTTTGCTAACACCACTAAGTCTAATAAGGCCTGCTCTTCATATTGACAGCTACTGTTATGTTATCTAATCAATTTAGTGTTTTTGACTTTTATATAAAAAATCAGGTAATCTTGTTCTCGCCATCAGAAATTGATGATGAGTTACCACCAGGGTTCAAGAAAATCCAGTCTAGAAATAGTTGGAGACCTCCTCCTAGAGTGAGCATATTAATTACTACTAATATTCTTTTGCTGTGTAATTTTTATACCAAACTGATCTAAAGCCAATGTAGTGACCGATCTCTTCTGTATTGTTTCACTTCACTTGACAGTTTGTAATGAATAGAGAATGGAATGTTGTTGCTGGGGAAGGAAGCAAAGAAATTGAGTCCGAGAATCACCGCCAGCTGCGAGCGCCGGAAGCAATTTATCCTCGCCCATCATTCATTCCTCCAAAGTGAGACACACACATTCATTCACCTCTTCATGTCCTAATAACTTCACCATTTGCCTTTACATTCTTTGTTCATTATTATTATGATCTGATCTGAGTGCACTTTTTGGATCCTTGAACAAACAAACAAACAAACAGCCCCTGCGTTTCACCCGACGCGGACGATGCTGATGCTGATGATCGCGCCACTCCGTTGATTCCCCTGAGACCAATTGAAGAAAACACCATTATTGGAGCAGAGGAGGAGGATGTATCATTGAGCAATGGAATCCCTACAACTCCTGTCGAGCCAAATAGTTCAGACAACAATAACCAAACCTTAATCGATCCTCACTTACTCGTCGAATTCCTCAGCAACCCAAAATTGACCCAACAACTTCTCAACATCCACCACAACAAAACACCTTCAAGTGTGCCGCCTTATGCGACCAATATTTTGCCGCCTTCTGATCCCATCAAAGTAAGTACAAGAAGAACAAGAATGGCTACACCTAATGTTTCAATGGCAATGGCTACCCCAAGTGAACCTGTTTATTACCCGACCCAGATTCAGGCACATACTCCTGCACAGCATTGTAATAATACCAAGGATGTGAACTATTACAAGAGGCTAATTCAAGAACACGGTGGGGTTAGGGATAAACATCAAGAGCACACCCCCTCAAGCTTCTTGAAATCAAAGACAAGGATGATGGGGAAGCCTTGTGTGTATTTCAATAGCTCCAAAGGTTGTAGGAATGGAGCGAATTGTGGCTATCAACATATCATCAGAACATCCCAACAAAGGTTTAGTGGTAGTTCAGAGGTTAAAAGTGCAAAGAGAGTGAAACTAGGTGGAGGGATCCCCGAGTCCTTTTCATTTCAATAGATGAAAATGGCAACTTTAATGATGGTATATGTTTTGAATTTAGCTGTGTTGACTTTGCTGAAAACTGTGAATGCAAGATTTTTGTCATCATCCTCAAGCCAATGTTGGTAACTGAATTATTGCATTGGGACATTGGGTATTAAATCATTATTTGATCTGCACACCAAATTTCATTCACTTTTATAAGAATGCTTTTTTTTTTTTTTTTTTTTTTTTTTTTTAAAATTAAAAATATATTATTATTATTGTAGATACACGTAATTTTTGATTGACGGTGCGACTAACTTATTTTTCAATATAGAGTTTGAATTTATATTTAAATCCATAACTACTTGCTAGTTGCTACATTTACATAATGATCGCCATTCATTGAATCTAATTATATAATTAAAAAAATACTAATATAATTAACTAAGATGTTATTAGCTTTATCTAATCAGGGGATGATGACTTAGTTTAAGTGGTGAAATCCCCATACTTCCAACGGAATGTTGCAAGTTTGATTACCCACCAGCCCCTATCCCTCTATTTTATTCTCCTTTGTAATTTGTGTGGCATGGGCTTCTATCACCACTTCCCTTCCCTAGCCTGTATGGGCTGTTTAGAAAAAAGAAAAAAAAAAGATTCATCTAATTAAAATCAAAGATTCCTTGAATATCTCAATCTCCAAATCGAATTATAGATTTGAATTTGATGGATCATTTATTTAATTATTTAAGTATATATAATAAAATAAATGTTAAAAAGTAAAGAGATAATATTGATTTTTTGTTACTAAGAACACCCATTATTAAGATAAACCACTGCACAAAGATGTGTTATTTGTTTTAAATTTTTTCTTTCTTTTTTCTTTATTTATCCCAAATAATCTTGTATTAACTAAATTGATTATCCGGTCAAACTTAGTGATAATTACCCCTATAGCGATATATATTTTGATAACATTATAAGAAACCTACCAAATTCGATAATTATATAAGTTTTTCCTTTCTTGTAGTGTAATAAATTTAAAAATAAAATCTAAAAAACTTAAGAATTAAGAAATGAAAACGAAAACGTGGTTATAAATTTTTATAGAGTTGGATAAAATTATCGAATTGATTCGCTTAATCGTTGAATTGAATCAAAAGTAAATCTCCTATTATAGATATTTATTCAGTTCAAATACAAATACAAATAATGAAATTATTTGCTACACCAAAAAAAAAAATTATTGGAATTAGATCAACCCCGATTGTTCATATATACTTTCTCTGTTCCCTTTTAAATGCACCATTCCTGCGTTTTACGCCGTCCAAGACACATTTTTAAAGGTTAATAACTCAAATTGTACATAAATAAAAATTACAAAAAATTTCTAAAACTACGACGAATCTAACAAGATCTCATTTAACTATGTTTTTTCTCATATAACTATGTTAAAAAATATAATCAAAGTTATTCAATGAACAGTTACTACTATGCAAATGAATCACTTATTTGACAACGGATGTAGTATTGATTTGGGCTTGTGGCTTTTTTGGTGGGGGAGTTGGGCTTGTGGCTTTTTTTTGAGGAGGGTTTGGGCTTGTGGCTTGCAATTGCATGATCATATCACCAAAATGGGCCGAAACCCCAACTGAAAAATCCATTTGCTTCGGTACTCACTTTTACTTTTTTTTCTTTTTAATTAATAAAGATATACTGTAAATTGTGCTCATAGGAGTGCATATAGAAAATTCAATGAAAACAAAAGGGATGAATTGTTTCACGAGAACTGGGATCTGCTAAAACCCTAATAGAGTGACAACTGACAAGCGTAGCACTAAGGAAGAACAATGTTGAAATTCTTGTCCAAGGTGAAGATCGAGTTCAATGCTTTGGATCCTCGATTAGCCTCCTGTATGGAATTCCTGGCGCAGTGTAATGCGCGCAAGGCCAAGGAATCCAATCCTAGTTGCCAGGTTCAGGTCAAGCGCCGCACCGACGATGCCCCGCCCAAGATCACTGTTACGTTTGTTAACGGCGTGGAGGAGGTCTTCGACGCCACCTCCACTCCTGCCCAGCATATCCGCACCTTGATTCTCGAGAAAGGCCAGATTCTGGAGACCGAGCAGATGTTCCGGGATGCTGGGGAGAAATGGCCCGTTGTTATACCCGAAGACGAGTTGAAACAGCCTTTTGTTGGAATTAAGGTAAGTTGTTTATTTGCCTGTTTGATTTTGAGTTTTGTTTGGATTTAATTTTGATCCCTTCTCCGTCGAAGTCGAACATTGTGCTGTTTTTGATACGAAGGTTTCACTTTTTCGTTTTTTCTTTTTCTTTTTTTTTTTTTCTAAATTCTGATTGAACTTCATTCTGTGTTATTCCGTTGAGTAATTAGGGTATCAGTAATTGATTTGTTTATTGTTTATGGTTATACTTCGTAGAATTTTAGGAAGCTGCTGAATTGGTACTCGGAAAATGTTAGTTGTGAGAATTATGCCCAATTGTTTTGAGCCAATTTCGTACTGTTATTCTTAACTGAACCTGTCATCGGTCTTGTATTGATGTGACATTGAGATCGATAATTTAAAGACTTCGATAATTTTTAGAGGCCGGTAGTGTAAATGAGATATATCAACGTGTGTGAGCGGTAACTATTGTCTATTTATGCTTCTTATGTTGCACTCAACATGGTAGCTTTGAAGACCCTTTTAGAAATGTTTCTATTTAGGTTGTTGATGAAACCTTGTAACCGTTGGTCCTTGAGGTGGAGGTGGGGGATGTGGATATTTTGTGCGTTGGTGGTTTCTGTCGAATGTTCTATTTTGTACAGGCAGATTGAGGGGTGGTAATACTCAACACTATGTTAGCCCCCCCGATTTTATGCACGATGTAATTGAGTTCGTCCGCATTGGTCTGTACCACACTATGCAAATTTTGGAATAAATGGCTTCGGCCCTCTGTTTCCCCCGAAAAATATATACTTATATCACTATATCTGAATGCACACTTGAACCTTGATTCTTTGTTAAGTGGTAATGATGTATCAATTCAACTAGCTATTGGGCATAGAGCATTTGCTGCATTGTTGAGATCATTCTTCTTTTGGGCATATTGTTGGAGATTCTACACACTTGGGTGCTTAATGCATGAGTAGGTGCAACGGAGTAAAAAGAAGTATACTCTTCCTTATGATTTTGTATTTTGTATTTTGATGGCTTCTGAAGACATGATTTCTACATGTTGGTTAGTTGAATTCGTGTTTGGGCACATGAAGTATTTGTGGTTCTGTTGTTACCTTAACATATGTATGTGTAGTACCCGTGCACACCCACTTGTGAGCCGAAGATATTAATTGGCAGAACACATGCGGGAGTACAATTTGATGATTGTTTAACTGCTTAGGATCTCATAGTCTATATTCACACTAACATTGTTATGGTTTGGTACTATGGTATGTGAAACATTTTGTCTCGGACACCAAAACAATTAAGCTGACAAGGAAGTTCTTCACTTTGTATTCACTTCTTTCAATTCCTGCAAGGCAATCAAAAGAATTTCATGCTCAATTTCACTGTTGTCATATGCAACAGATGCAGCCATTTGAGTGCTATATGTTAACTGCAAATTTTTAACTTATTTTATTGCTACAAGACATAATGCTTATGATTCTGTTTATTTTATACCTTTTCAGCCCAGGAAAGCTGAAGAAAAGCAGTTGTAAATCACGCAGCACGTTTGGAAACAAGGTTTTATCACCTTTGATTCATCCAAATGGAACTCATTCAGTCATTTGGGAAAAGATAGATAGTAGTGCAAGATCTAGTTCCAATTCTATGGATACTATTTCAAGGTTGAACAGTGATTGTCTTCTGTATCTGCTGGGAATATTTTATTCCATTTATACAAAGCCGTTTGGTTTTCATGGAGTTAGTGGGTTGTGCATCTCTTTTTATAGCTAGAGTTTTATTACAATCTCATCTGAAACCACAGGCAATTGTGAATCAACAGGAGTGCATTTGCAGTAGTATACACCACAAGCAACTGGAAACACACAGCATGTGGGCTGAGATCATTATTTCATCCAACTCAAAGTAGCAGACAATGATACAAATGCATATGATATATACGGGGGGCTGCAACACATGTTGACAAAGGACAATATCTGGTTACGAAACTTAGATCATCGTTCCTCTCGCCTTGGAGCATTTGGATTAGACATCATGTCCATCATCATTTTCTCTGGCGAGTCTTCCCAATTATTTGCAAATGTTTTCAAGTCAATCTGCATTATGTGAAAAATAGACAACAATGAGTGTATGCCATGATGATCAAGTGGGATGGAGCCTTTGTGTGAAGATCTGTTACCTTTCGTCTTTGCTCAGTGAAAAGTTCCTCGCGCTTTTTATAAGCTTCTAGGGTTTTTCGAGCAGTAGTGCCCCCTAATCCCCATGCCTCTACTTCTAATACAAAGGCTTCAGTTGGCAGGAATCCCTGTATGTACAAAATCATCGATTAAGATAGATGGCTAGGAACTATATTTCCCACAATATAACTATGAACACAAATTCTGAAAGTAGATGCTACAGTACCAAAAAAACCAATACAAACACAGGAAATGGATTTAAATACAAATGTGGACCAATGAAAGGAACTCAATATATATCAGTGAGAAATAGGCTTGATGTTTTTCAAGCATTTTACTGCATTTGATTCGGAGTATTAGAATAAAAACGCAAGATAATGGAAGAGATGCCAATCACAAGTTTAGAAGAAAACTACAATAAAAATGACTCCAAGTTGTCATTAAGCAAGTGCAGAGAATCACCTTTGCCTATATTTCTCATCACATGCAAAGTACAAAAATGGCGTTTGGTTCCCAGCTTGGAATCACAAAGATTCCCAAATGTAAACTCCTCCATAAAGCTGCAAATTCTCACTAATCCCTAAATTTCTAGGAATCAAGCTATTCACCAGTGTACACATATGCCAAACACCCTTTTATCATAGATTTGGCGAAACACAACAGATACATGTGCCATTTTCCTTAAAATATCAGTCATCATGTTCATATTACACTAATTATTTGCAAACAATAAGAAAGCCACTGCATTTTCATGAAAAAATAAACTCATTTTACCTGATATGGGAAAAGGGCTCCATGTTGATATGTTTTATCAACAGCATGATGGCGTAGGGTCACTCTAGCAAAATCCTCATCCATAAATATTCTTTCATTTCCACTAGATCCACCGAATGCAATTCCCACTGGTTTTGGATGAGCTTCATACACTCTACCAGATGGATGCAAATGGCTATAGACAAAGTTTTTCTCTCTGCCTGCAATGTGGTCAACCAAAACTCCAAATTAGTAGAGCATACTGAAAGATTATCAGATGATATGACAGTTCCTCAACTCACCAGAAGATGACAATGCATGAAATACGGGAGTTAAAGCATATAGACTGCCAGAAGTTCCATAGAAGGCTTCTTTATTTTCAAAACCCTGACCAGTGAGTGCACCAATGATCCATCTTCTTGTATTGCTTTGTTCCTCACATGCAGCAATAAGCACTAGTGTAGGGCCATTGTAGCCTCCAATATTTGACCAAAATCGGTTAAGACCTTTCCCATGAACCGATGACCTACACATTGTCATCACACACCGAGCAAACGCATAAACTGTTAAAAGAGGTTTTGGCTATTCAAGACAGGCCCAAGTGGTCCTCTGTATGGGGAATAAAAATAACTGAAATAAGAAGTATAAATGTAATATCCATAGAAAAAATTACTTAAAATTTTAAGATAAATCATCCCTAACACTGGATATTTACTATACATAGATTTATAGAACGAAAATTTTAAGACAAGCAGACATGCAGCAAGTGTGGTGGAGCAACTAACCTATAAAGTAAGTTCTCATTTGTTTCATCATTTTCACTTGGGAAGCAAAATTTTGACATCTCTTCAGATATCTGACCTCTCAAGGAGAGAGAGATAGCCCAGGCCAGTCCTCTAGTCAAAAGGGTTATTTCAGAAGTTGACGATGAGGATTTTTGTTGAGAAGATGAGCAGGGTGGCTCTGATTTTTCCTGCAACCAATTAACATAGGATTTGTTACTGCCACTCCAAAATTCTTTTCAAATGCAAGCAGTTAATTCTTAAAGTGCAATGTCTACGAAAATAAAAAAGGTTTAATCTTAATTACTGATAGAACAAGAACAAATATAAAGTATCTGCAAGTTGGGAAAAGATAAAATGCATGAAATTTGGAATCCGCAGAATAATACTGCATCAAATAATAGATAACTTCAAATAACTTCCTCCCACAAAAAAATAAATAAATGTGGCTGTTAATCAATCACGATCTGTTAACAATTATTAAAAAGATATAATTATATATAATTTTTGGGTTCCTTGCAAGATGTTTTATTATAGGGATGACGCCCTCTAGACCATCTAGCAGGTGGAAGTTACTTTGATATTATCTATTTTTTGATATATTATTCTAAGGATTGACTCTTGAAATTCGGAGAGATGAATTTGCAAACTTTAATGTAAAGATAGCCAATAGAAGATCAATAATCTATCCAATGTTAAGATAGCCATCAGAAGATCAATATTTATTGAAAGTAACACTAGGCTCTAGCTCTGAAACTCTACGGACTGCAAATCTTTTTTCAGCAGTTAAAATCTGGTTGTACAACTAAACCAATCTGTAATTAAATACTACAATTAAATAGGTATAGCATTTTTTGTATGGTGCATTTTTCTTAAAAAAAATAAAAGAATGAAAAGAGCTAAGCATCAGTACATGCAGGTTCATATGCATCCTATGCAAAGTCGGATGTTTTCTAAAAAACCAAAATGATAAAATGTTTCTGTCTAAAAGAAAAAAGGTATCATGCATGATTACTACTTGATCATAATCTCCAATACCTACTTAGAGCCACCAAAACGTTTAATAAATTTATTCTCATTGATGAAATAGTAGTATACCACCTCATGGATCGGAAAATAGCAGAGTCTTGAATGGACGAATTCTTGCAAACAATCCGCAAGGCATGGAACAGTCTTTAATGCCCACATATGAAATTTTGAAGCAGGAAGTTGAATATCCAAGTTTGAAATGGAAGAATCCCAAAAATCAAATCCATGGCCATCTTCAGCACATGATTCAATGGCTGATAGAACCAGATGAGAGACATCCGGAAGACAGCAATCCCCCCTACTCTTTTGTTCATTTGATCTCAGTATCCTAGAATACCATGAGAAAGTCCAACAAATCCAAAGCAGCATGAAAATGTCACGGGTGGATAAAGACCCACTAATCTTACAATCCTCATCATACAGCTCAAATTTCAGAGCCGTTGGAAGCCCAGCCTTTGAACATGTTGCAGAAAAAACACGGAGTAAATTATTCAATAATGCTGAAGCAACGTTCCTCGAGCAACATTTTGTGTAGCCTCTTAAGAACTCAATCCAATTGACTCCATCTTTATCAGCCGCAAAAAACAAGTCAACTATCGTAGATCCAAGGTGACCAAACAATAGAGGAAACTCCTTGAACATCACACCTTGCTCGGATTTGAAGTCCTCAATATTCAAATTAAAACATTTCTGCAAACAGGAAACCACATTGCACAATCAGATGATTGTCTAAATGAATTACTTCCTCTGGTTGTGAATTATTGTAGTTTTAAACATTTTCAAAATATTTGACGCGTGCATTTCAACAATATATTGATTGTCCTTTATATATTTCAATGCAATCATTGTGTTATCATTCCGATGCTATAATCATTGAAAACGGAATTCCACTTTACTGGAAGAATCAACAAGACAAATGATAAATACCAGAAAAACAAAAACATTCAACAACTGAGGAATGCAAAAAATTAACATTTCTATAGATGCCTGAATCCCATTAAATATTAGAAATGCTCAACAAAACTTCTCAAGGCATAATTTCAGTACAGTGCAGATAGTTCACAACATATGACAAAAAACAACAGAGACTAAAAAAATCCATAACATATTTTTTTTCCCCGCATAATTCAACGAAACAACAAAACAAAAAAGGAAATTTTGTTTTTTTCTCAAATTCTCAAATTCCAGCTGATAATTTCCATTTTGAAGTACCTCCAGAGAGTGGATAGGAATTGATTTAGTTTGGGGATCAGACAGAACAGAAAACGCCTTTTCCAGTGAAGGAAGAGCACCAGTGGACGCAGCTAGCGATTGTAGTTGGCGCAACTCCGGTGATACTTCCTCCTCCCTCGACGATGATTGCCCCATATTTCCGAATCCTTCACAGATTTCTCCGGTAAATGATGAGGTTTCCAGAATCCCCGAAAATGGGAAGGAATCAACTGAATTTTGCCGCGATTGCAAATCAAAGCTTCAACATCAAGAGGACATCTGTTATCAAATTTCCAATTAATTAATAAATTAAAAACTAATACTCCGTCTCCGTGAACAAAAAGTTTTGCCTCTTCACGTTTCCAAATTCCAGACAATAATATATTGGGTTTTATATTGACGGGCCCATTTTGGGGGCCTAAATAATTATTTGGGCTGAAAATGGGTCATGATATACCCATAAATTAAATGGGCCTTACACATTTTATCGCTCATTCTTTTGTGATGGCTCTACGGTACCTCCGTTTCCAAGAATGTAACATGTTTGGTGTTCTTGTGAAATTGTAACATTTCACTTTTTGTTACTATTCATTATTTAATTTTGACTCGAATTTTTATCATAGTTATAAAAGGGGAAATATAATCAAGTGAGATCTCGTTGGAATCGTCTTTTCTTGTAGTTTTATAATATCAACTTTTTTATAATTTTTACTTATACACAATTTAAGTTATTAATCGTTGAAAATGTGCATTGGACTGCGTGAAATGAGTGAGTGTTGCAATTTCATGGAAACGGAGGAAATATTATTTAATTTTGATCTCATCTTTTAGGTTTATATAAGTATTTTTACTTATATACGTGGGTTATTAACAGTTAAAAATCTGTATCGTAAGGGAATATTGTACATTCATAAAAACGGAGGAAGTATATCTGATTTTAGTTGTTAATGCCAAACTGAAAAGTAAATGAGTTCTGAGTGGGACTATTCTTTTCTTGAACTGATGAGGATTTGACAGTTGCTCACCAACTTAATTAGGCTATGGAGCAGCATCTCTATCCTTACAAAATGCAGAATCAATGATCAAATGCATGCATTAATTTTTGATGTCTAGTATATAGTTCGGGTGACTTTAATCAGTCTTCGATATTGAAGGTCCCTAATAGTCTGTTGTCAGAGAGAAATGCAAACAACCAAAAATAAAGTGCGTAAAGTAAAGAACACAATGGTTGTTGACCCGGTTCGGACCTCCTGTCCTACATCCGGGGGATTCCAATCCAGGCTTAGACTCCACTAAATCAAGACTCAAGAACCTTACAAACTATTCTAGCAATCTCTGTACCTAGCTCGGTCTAGTAGTTAGAGCTCCCCCTCAACTACAGATCTCCCTCAGAATACAAACCTTCAAGAACAGTTCTAAGAACTTGAATCCATGTCTAACCTGTAATCTGAAATCCTATCTATCTTTCACTCATTCAAGATACTATCTTGAATTTACAAAATCCTCTCAATGAATCTCTCAAGATAAAATCTATCTAAACAAAATCCAACTAATTGAGAGACGAACAGAATGATCACCCAAAGATTCTCTCCAAGAACTCCTTGATCAATCTGAGTAATGAATATCAAAAGTATGTGTAAATGTAAAAGTTGCAGAGCGTATATTCTGTGTAAATCACACTCTGCTGGGCGAGCTGCAGGTAAATATATAGAGTGTTGTAAAGCGGTTGCAGCAGCGTCGGCAGTTAAGCTCCGCAGTCAGTAATTTCTTGTTGTTAGCAGGTAGTGCAAACATCAAACCTGCATGAAAAGCAAACAAGTGTGCCAACAATCTCCCCCTCTTTTCATGAAGAGGCTGATACAGTCACACAAGTGTCTAAGATACAGACCAGATTAGCAACAACAACAAGAAATTAAAAAGCATATGAAAACATGATCAGATCAGTTTTAAAAACATACAGTCATAGCATAATGTCAACCATAGCATCAGAGTTAATACCCATCCATCATAAAACCAGTCCCAACCAAGACAAAAACCATCACAAGAGTTTAAGTTTGTTCCCACCAAAAATATCAAAAGTAAGAGTTTCGAAATATGAGAGATGTTACCACCGCGCATCAACACAAACCATCCATCCAGTAATGTTAGACACTTACTCCCCCTGAATGATCAGTCTTCTTCATGAGAAGAGTCATCAGAAGGGAAATTAGCCTGGCGTCCTTCAAAAGAATTTGGCAGAAGATGAATGATCCTTTGATTCTGGCGCTTGAAATCAATAGCTCCATGGCTCCACTCAGTCAACTTTTCATTCTGAGCAATAAGAATAGAGCGAATCTGCTGCACAAGAGCTTGTCCTGTCAAAGGTGGTCCAGCCTTGAAGTCATTGTGGAAGTCACGAATGGTAGTCGCAGGAGTGTGACTCTTGGTCTTCACCAGTTCCTCAGGGGCAGCCTTAATACCATGTGAGCTCAGGAAAAGTGTAATCAAAGATGGATATGGCAGCAGTGCCTTATCATCAATGTTTCCTTTAGCATAGGTCACCATTCTTTTCAAAACGACAAAGCCATAGTTCATTAGTTCAAGATATTTATCAATGCAGAAAATAAGTTTACCCATGTGAGCACTAATTTGTGAGGCATTGGAAGTAGGTAGTATGTTAGCGGCACACAGGCGGAACAGACAATGATACTTGAGAGTTAAATCGGACGAGCTCAGTTTGTTGCGACCAAAGGCAGTGCTCTTTTGGTTTGAAATGGCATAGGCAACTTCAGAGACACGGTCAGGCATGTAGTCAATCGGATCACCAAGAGTGTCGTTGGAAGGTAGCTGTAACATCCCAACAATGGAAGCAGATGTCAGATCAAGGAAGCGACCACGGATATAAATCTTACCAAACCATGGAGAGTCAGAATCAAGGACTTCAGGCTGAAGGTTTGCATAAAATTCTCTCACTAGAGTGGGAGAGTAGAACTTCAGTTTGGTAGCCCAGTGGAGTAAGTGATGACGCTCCAAGTACTTTGTAAACCCAATCTCCTTGTAAATAGCATGGTCGAAAACTTCCTCTGGAATAAAATCTCGATTGACCAGATTTTTCCTCGCAAATGTCTTCATCTCCTTGGTAAAATAGGTATCGCTGTAGGCATCTTTGGCTTTTAGTTTTGGCACGGCTTCCTTCTTCTGTCGTTTGCGAGATGTTTCGCCAACAGACTGCTTTCTCTTCATCGAGATGCTGGAAGCAGGGGACTTGCCTTTGCTGGCAGTACGTGTTCTGCGAATAGGAGGAGTTTGTTGAGCCTCGTCAGCAGTCTTCTCTGAGTCGTCGTCATCACCAGCAGTATTGTCCACAGGAATGTCACGCCTAAAATCATCATCGTCGTCGTCAAGAGGATCCATGGGGAAGGTTTCTTTTACAGTAGATGGTAGGGCTGGGATAGGTGGCGGAGGAAGCTCCGGTGGAAGTTCAGATGAGATAGGGTTTGGTTCAGCCACATTTTCAGTTTGAACAGGCACAATAGCAGTAAGAGGATCAAATGGATGATCGTCCATAGCAATGGAGGGATTTTCAATAACAGAAGGGTTAGGATTCTCGACAGTAGTTGATGGAGTAGGGGAAGAAGATAAGGTCATTTTCTTAGAGTGGTATGGGGAGAAAGTGTTTCGAAGAGTAGAGAATGAGAGAAAACAAATTCAGAAACCCTTATTTATCGAAGGACACCGGAAAACGAAGAGACGCCTGTTGGGGGCTGTGCGACGTGATGGTACGCAGTCTGCAGCGTAATTATAGCATTTCGCAGACGTCGATTCGAATCAGGGGATGAATCTTTATCCAACCAACTTTTGGAGGCAAAAGATGTAAATGGGCTTCAAACTAAGAAACAGACAAAAAATTAATAGCATCGGCCCAATACAAAAACATAATTTAAAAGCAAAGATTCATTTTAAAAAGAATAACACAGGCCCAAAATTGACCTGAGTTTATCAAACCTTTCACCATCAAGTGCCTTCGTTAGGATGTCTGCCCGTTGTTCCAACGTTCCAATATGTTGTATATCACATACACTTTCTTCAACCAAATCTCTTATAAAATGATATCTGATGTCTATATGCTTGCTTCTGCTGTGCAAAACTGGATTCTTGGAAATATTTATTGCGCTGGTGTTGTCACAAAGAACTACAAATTTCTCTTGTGTAATACCATAATCTGCTAGCATTTGCTTCATCCACATGAGTTGAGAACAACAACATGTTGCTGCTATATACTCAGCTTCTGCAGTAGAAAGGGCTACAATATTTTGCTTCCTAGAGTACCAACAAACCAGATTGTTTCCCAAATAAAAACACCCTCCAGTGGTTGATCTTCTATCATCACAACAACCTGCCCAGTCTGAGTCTGTGTAGCCAATAAGCTCAAGAGATGATCTCTTTGAGTACCAAATACCAAGACCAACTGTTCCTTTAATATATCGCATGATCCTTTTAGCAGCCTTGAGATGAGATTCTTTAGGTTGAGCCTGAAACCGAGCACATACACCTGTACTAAAAGATATATCAGGTCTTGTAGCAGTTAGGTAAAGTAGACTTCCTATAATACTTCTGTAGTGTTTCTGATCCACATCCTTTCCACAATCATCTTTAGAAAGCTTAGCTTGTTGTCCCTGAGGTGTACGAGCAACCTTGCTATCTTCCATCTTGAACTTTTTTAACATGTTCAAGGCATACTTCTCTTGGGAAAGAAAAATTCCATCCTTTGTTTGCTTGATCTGAAGACCTAAGAAGTAATGAAGTTCTCCAAGCATACTCATTTCAAATTCAGATTTCATAGCTTCTACAAACTCTTTTCTAAGCTGATCTGAAGTAGAACCAAAAATTATGTCATCGACATAAACCTGTGCTACCATGAAGTCGTTGTTGGTATGTTTCACAAACAGCGTCTTGTCAGCATTTCCTCTTCTATATCCGTTGTTGACAAGAAATTGTGACAGTCTCTCATACCAAGCTCGAGGAGCTTGCTTTAATCCATATAGTGCTCCCTTCACTCTATAAACATAGTCTGGATGAATATGATCTTCAAAACCATGAGGCTGAGCTACATAAATCTCTTCCTTTATTCGACCATTCAAAAAGGCAGTCTTTATGTCCATTTGGTACAGCTTGAAGTCCAAACAACATGCAATGGAAAGTAATATCCGAACAGCTTCCATTCTGGCTACAGGAGCAAAGGTCTCTCCATAATCTAGACCTTCAATCTGAGTATAGCCTTGTGCTACAAGTCGTGCCTTATTCCTTACCACATTTCCCTGTTCATCAGTTTTGTTCCTGTATACCCATTTTGTTCCTATAACATTGATATTATCAGGAGGTGGAACAAGCTCCCAAACTGAGTTTCTTTCAAACTGAAGAAGCTCATCTTGCATAGCTGCGATCCAGTATTCATCCTTGAGTGCTTCTGCTGTATTCTTTGGTTCCACCTTAGAAATAAAACAGTTTAGACCAGCTAGATGTCTAAAATCAATTTGCTTATTTCTAGTTCGTCTTGGAGCATCAATGTTTCCAATAACATCAGTATCTGAGTGATGCTTTAATGTCCTGGATCCTTTCCTTTTACTAACATCAAGATTGATGTCTTGTTGTTGCTCCACTTCCTCAACAGCATTATCTTCTGCTTCTATATGGGTTCCATCTTCTGTTTCTGGAACAGAAGAATCTTTTTCTGCTGTACTCAAATCTGGTCTAGGAATAATATGCAGCTCATCATCTTCTTTTAGAACCTTTCTAGCATCTGAATCATCAAAGACTACATTTGTAGATTCTATAACTTTTCTACTCTCAGTCAGATAAACTCTATAGGCTCTGGAATTGTTAGAATACCCTAGAAACAATCCTTTTTCAGATCTAGCATCAAATTTCTTAATTTGTTCCCTGTCCCTGTAAACATGACAAGAGCAACCAAAAGTATGAAAATATTTGACAGTAGGAAGTTTGTCATACCAGATTTGATATGGTGTGTAGTTGGTCTGAGGTCTCAGCAACACTCGATTTGCAACATGACAAGCAGTGTTCACAGCTTCTGCCCAAAAAGACTTTGATAGAGTACTATCATGCAGCATTGATCTGGCTAATTCTTGTAAAGTCCTGTTTTTCCTTTCAGCCACTCCATTTTGTTGGGGGGTTTTGGGTGCTGAAAATTCTTGTGCAATACCCTGAGCTTTACAAAAATCAGCAAAAGACTGGTTTTCAAACTCCCTTCCATGGTCTGTTCTGATCCTGATGATTTTGGTTTGCTTCTGATTCATAATCTTCAGACTTATAGCTTCGAAGTGCTCAAATACTTCATCCTTTGTCCTGAGAAAACATACCCAGGTAAATCTAGAAAAATCATCAACAATTACTAAAATATACCTTTTGCCATTAAGGCTTTCAACTTCAGTTGGTCCCATCAAGTCCATGTGAAGAAGTTCTAAGCAGCTCTCAGTGTTGATTCCTTCAACCTTTTTATGTTGAGATTTAGTCTGTTTTCCTTTTGAACAACCTTCACAGGTAAGGTTAGTGACGTTCAGAAGTTTTGGCAATCCACGAACAGCACCTGAGATACTCAATTTGTATAATGATTGATAGTTCAAGTGAGCCATCCTCTTATGCCAAAGTGTAGTGAGATCCTGTTTGGTAACAAGAGCTTTGTCTGAATCTTCCTTTAAAATGTAACAGTTATTTTTGGACCTCTTTCCAATTAGAAAGCACTCCTGATCCCTAAGAACTTGGCAAGAACGTTTGTCAAACTGGATTAAGAAATCATCATCACAAAGTTGACTAATAGAAATTAAGTTTGTTGTCAAGCCATCTACAAAATATATTCTAGAGAGATTAGAAAGTGCTCCCTGTTTAGAAGTACCAAAACCTGTTATTCTACTTTTAGCTCCATTTCCAAAGACAACCTCACCACAGTCTTGTTGAACATAGTTGTCAAGAAAGCTCTTGGTTCCTGTCATATGTCTAGAGCATCCAGAGTCAAAGTACCACTGGTTGTCTCTAAGCTGTTCCTGTAAAGATAAAACAACAAGTGCAACTGATGGATTTTTAAAATGTTTAGGAACCCATGCCTTATGTATTTGTATTTTCTCGCGTAGTTCAACAGTTGGCCAGACAACTGGTCGTCCATTTATAAGATCTCGAATGATTCTCAGGCAAGTGTCTGCTTGATGTCCTGGTAAACCACAGTAAATACAATCCCTGGATTTTTGAGGATCAAGGTTGACTTGAAATGGTACTCCACATTGATTAGGCGCTTTGCTAGTTTCTGGACCAAGATATCCTCCACTAACAAACTTCCGAGAGTTTGGCTTGTATCTGTTCTGCTTGCCTTTTCTCTTATAACCTATGCCAGTGAAATCACCAGGTTTTTTACAGTTAGATAATACAAAATCAAGCTTACCTTTACCTTTTACCATGTTCTCAAGACCATTATTCTTGCATTTTAGTTCTTCAAAATCTGACTGTAATAGCCGTTTTTCTTCAGAGAGTTTGGAAATTTTGCTTTCCAGTTCAACAATGTGATCCTTTAACTGCTTTGAATCTTTGAGGGCTTTGAATTTCTCCAATTCCTCTTTATCAAAAGCTATTCCCAGCTCTGCTACTTGCTTTAGTAATTTCTTATTTTCGCTCACAGCAGCATCATATTCTTCCTTTAGCTCATCATAAGCATCAGCCAGTTTGATATAGATATCTTTTATATTACCTGTATCAATAGAGTCATCTTCATCAGTAGAATAAACAATTGAACTTGCATTACCTCTAGAAGGACTGCTGTCACGAATCATGAAGGCCACAACATCCTCTGAATCACTTTGTTGTTCTTCTGTAATTTCAACATCTGATTCTCCGTCACTCAGTGTAGCTTGAAGGGCTTTCCTTTCTCTCCTTTTAGCAGTAGGACATTCAGATTGAATATGTCCTTTTCCATCACATTCATAACAGATAATAGAAGAAAATTTATCTATTTTCTCAGGTTCTTTCGCTCTCCTGAATCTGTTACTCTTACCATCTTGTCTCCTTGGACCTTTGGACTGGCGCTTATCAGTTGTTGGAATATTACTCGAATTACCCTTTTGAGCCTTTCCTTTCTGAAACTGTCTGGTCCTCTTTTCTTGAAGCATTCTTGCTATCCTTTTTGTGATCAGAGACATTTCCTCTTCCAGATCATCATCACACTCTTCAATCATCTCACTTCTCAGTGCAATATTCTTTGATTTGCTCTTGCTTCTTGAATCAAGATGATTCATCTCATAATTCTGTAGATTTCCAACAAGCTCTTCTAAGGTCATCGTGTTGATCTTCGAACTTTCCTCTAAAACAGAAATCTTTCCAGAATACTTGGGTGAGACCGTTCTCAGCATTTTCCTAACCAGTTTTTGCTCGTCAAAATTCATACCAAGTTCAAGACATTGATTAACAACATCTTGAAACCTTTCAAAATATTGCGAGATGTTTTCATCTTCAGTCATCTCCAATCTGTCATAAAGAGATTCTACTCTGTGTAGACGAGTCATTTTGACATCTTCTGATCCCTCAAAACGAACTTCAAGAAACCTCCACATAGCATGAGCCGATTTACAATTCTTGATCATACGATGTTGTGCTTCTTCTACAGCGCCACTGATAGCATTCATAGCAGTAAAATTCCCTTGCTTAGCTGATCGTTCAATTGCAGTTAATTCCTCTCTTCTTGCGAGTCGAGGCGGGGGCTGTTCAGCACCTTCTGTTGCTGGTTTGTCTGTTCTCATAGGTGGTTCCCATGCGGTTTCAACAGCATCCCAGACTTCATCTCCCAGAGCCATCAGATAGAATTGCATTCTGCATTTCCAGTAACTATAGTTTGTTCCGTCAAAGATCGGAGGACGCAAATGTGAAATCTCTCTGCTCATTGTGAATCTTTTTTCTTCAACTGATCTTCTTTAGAAGAATTGCTCTGATACCAATTTGAAGGTCCCTAATAGTCTGTTGTCAGAGAGAAATGCAAACAACCAAAAATAAAGTGCGTAAAGTAAAGAACACAATGGTTGTTGACCTGGTTCGGACCTCCTGTCCTACATCCGGGGGATTCCAATCCAGGCTTAGACTCCACTAAATCAAGACTCAAGAACCTTACAAACTATTCTAGCAATCTCTGTACCTAGCTCGGTCTAGTAGTTAGAGCTCCCCCTCAACTACAGATCTCCCTCAGAATACAAACCTTCAAGAACAGTTCTAAGAACTTGAATCCATGTCTAACCTGTAATCTGAAATCCTATCTATCTTTCACTCATTCAAGATACTATCTTGAATTTACAAAATCCTCTCAATGAATCTCTCAAGATAAAATCTATCTAAACAAAATCCAACTAATTGAGAGACGAACAGAATGATCACCCAAAGATTCTCTCCAAGAACTCCTTGATCAATCTGAGTAATGAATATCAAAAGTATGTGTAAATGTAAAAGTTGCAGAGCGTATATTCTGTGTAAATCACACTCTGCTGGGCGAGCTGCAGGTAAATATATAGAGTGTTGTAAAGCGGTTGCAGCAGCGTCGGCAGTTAAGCTCCGCAGTCAGTAATTTCTTGTTGTTAGCAGGTAGTGCAAACATCAAACCTGCATGAAAAGCAAACAAGTGTGCCAACAGATATAACAATGAAAATGAAGTTTTCTGATTTTCTGAGAAGTTGAGAATTCAAAGAAAAGAAGTCATCATTTTTCAAGACACAGTTAGTTGCCCAAACTTTTCTAAAGAAACAACATTAACACATTTCAGCGGAGGATCGGAGAAATTTAATTTGATCACAATTTCGTTTACCTTTCTTGAAGTAAGTTTATTCTTTTCAACAATTGATAGCTGATTTCAACGGAAGGTTGGAGGTTCGATTCCCACCAGCCCCCTATCCCTCCCCTTTATTCCCCTTTGTAATTGTGTGGCATGGGCTCCCACCACCCTTTCTCAAGCCTTCAATGGTTCATCAAAAAAAAAAAAAAAAACAATTGACACTACAAGAAAATCGCCCGTAGGCGACGACTTATTTTCCTCGCCTTGTTCGTCGCCTAACTAGGCGAGGCGACAAACTAGGCGAGGAAACTACGTCGTCGCCTAAACCCTGGTCGGCTCACTGGTTAGTCGCCCATTTCCTCACCCCGTAGGCGACAACTTGGGTGACGATTTAAGCGAGGACCTAGGCGAGGACTTTGGTGACAAATTTAGTGAGGATTTTGGTGAGGAGGATGGCGAGGAAGTTGGCGATGAAAAAAGTTGCCCTTTTTTAGTAACTAAGGCGACGACACGGATTCGTCGCCCATGTCGTCGCCTCCCATCTATAATTCTTTTTTTTTAAAAAAAAAATCATTTAAAATGATTATTTTTCATGTTGCAAATTTGTTTTTAGTTGTTTGCATCATCCACAAATTGCTCTATTGCAAATTTGAAATTAATACATAATATACAATATAATCAGAATGTTTGATAACACAACACGTCGGGATCTAAAAATTGATTACCACAAATATAGTGTTTATACAAATAAATCTAATGAAACATTGTTCTCAATATATTATTCTAGCAATTGCAACAAGTCTATCACTCTTATCATCAATCTCGATGCTTAGGTAATTAATTGCTTAGATGAATTGACTGATACCAAGTAAGGATAAAAATTCGACTGACAGAAACCGCTCTTCCAGCCTTCTCCCTTTTAGCATGTACTGTTAGCTTTTCTCCTCCCGCTCTAAAGCCATTCTTTCTCTCTCCAATTCACTCTGAACATGGACATCTTTATCAAAACATATAAATGATAATCTTTTTGAATAATTATGAAGCATCCATATACCTTCAGCAATGTATTCCGAAGATTCAAAACTTCCTCTTCAAGTTCCTCTGCAAAATTTGATTCTACAATTCAATAGTGTCAAATAATACAGTTTGATAATAAAGAAATCAAAATTTGGCAAATTCATGACCCAAAACATCCAGGCCAACTACATCAATACCAAGAAAATAATAAACATCTTTCAGCTTAAGTAAAGTATATTGTATCTAGCCTCATTTTACTAACACATTATCAACACAGAACACAACTAGTTTTACCTTTATCAAAACTAGGAACTATATAAAAAAAATTGACCATTAATATAGAAGTAGTTGTAAGATTGCATTGAAAACAACATGAGATGCATGTAGTCAGCCCCAGAGTGTGATGAACGCTTACAGATACTGCTGCAGCTATGCTTAATGTTAACATAAAGCAACCAACAAAGAGAAGATTATGAGACAGAAAACCAAGAAATGGGAAGAAAGCAACCATAACTTGAGGTACATCACTTACTGGAAGCTGTTGGTCCATTTCAGAAATGAGCATTTCATCTACTAATTTCACAAAGTAACCAACCTGCAAAAACAACCTCGGTTCATAATTATGCATATAATAAATTTTAAAACGGAATTGACAGAGTACTTGAGCATACTTGGCCAATCTTTTAAATTTTGCCAGCCACCTTTCACAAAAACCATGTAGTGACCGAGTACAAGACCATATATGTTCCTCACAAAATATTGTTCATCCATCGCACTGTCATCACTACTTTGCTTCCTCGATTTGGAATTCCTTATCACATCAAGTTTTACAGAGGCTTCCAACCAATCTTTCCATCCATTCTCCTGCACAAATGTTTAACTGCTCACTAGAAATTATATCATTGGCATAGATCAGTGAGAGACAATTTGAGTACCATTAGAGCTTCAATGTTTGAAGGATTTGAATCTAGAAGATTAAATAGATCTCCCATAATTTTAATTCTTGAAGTGCGATCCTCACATCCTGAGAGAAATCTGGAAATGAGACGTAAGACACGTCGAAGGAAGAAATGAGAATTATTTTGCACACGTTTTACATGCTACGGGATTGTATATCCAGATTATTAAAAGACAAACCTGAAGATCAGGAAAAAATGACAACTCAATCAAGGCAGGCTAGTGATAACCTATCCGAGGAGCAACATCCCGTCTCATTCTCAAGTAAGGATCCTGTTGAAAGAAAAAAGTCACAACAGTTTTCTTAAGAATTCGAACTAACAAGTAAGATGGGAGAGAATAGCAGGGTCTGAACAAGAAAGAGATGGTACCTGAACAAGTAAGATGGTTTTTGTCTCACCGGCAGTGCTTGTGTATGAGGCAGACATCTATGAAAGCTTTGAAAACCAAATTAATTAGTCTGTGCCATTATAATAAAAATATATCAACAGAAATGACTTGAGATCCCAATTAACAGCATAAAGCAATCCAACTAGAGTAATATCATCATCTTCATCCTCTAAACCCCAAGCTCAACCTCCTCCACTGCATTGCCACCAAAGGTGCATCTGTGGCTCGCAACGCCTGTTCAAATGCTCAGAACAAAAGAAAAAAAAAAGCAACGAATCCAAATGCATAATAGAAATAACCTCGACACAGATGCAAAGAAAACTACTATTAAGCGATTAAAAGAAATTAATCACATAACCACTGACATTCGTTCTTCATTTTCAACATCCTAATTCCACATCCCAGATGATAAATGTACTTGGTAGAAGAACAAAAGGAATTACATATTTGGATTCACTGCCCACAAAATCCAATGTCTAATGTCTACACACTACAAAAATTGACCTAATATACTGGAGCAATTACCTGAAAAGATCAATTGTACATGAAAATCACAAACATATTCTTTTTCAATATTTTGGCATGAAATAATGAGAACGAAATTTACCACTATTCACTAACTGTCTAGATCATCCCCAAGTCTTGGCGTGTTTGATTCTGCACTCCCAACACCGTCACGATCATTTGCTGCTCGTGGTGGTTCTGGCGCTGGATTCTGTCCTGGCATACGCATGCCAACAAAAGCACGAACTCCCAAAATTTCATCCATTAAACGATGTTGGGTGTCTGTAAGTTCCCGCAATGTGTCCCCATTTGCCCTAAGTTCAGCTGGGCGAATGTCAGAGGCCACGGCCTCAGATGTCGCATCATGCTGCTCGCGTGCCTGTAAGTAGACAACGAAGTCGTCAAGTTTTATTTTCTTGAGAACACCTGATTACCACTTGTTTGTGTTTTTTCCTAAAATCCCACTTGTAGGTATTGGAAATTGAGAAAATTCCTAAGGTTTTCACATTCCATGGTTCTTGAAGGTGGAAGCATCCATGTAGGATAACAGGTTAGTAAGTTTCTGTTTATCCTTAAAAAATGCATTTCTTCAAATACAATTATGGAGTATAATTTCTAAAGTAAGTTTCCTTTGCTGTGTATCCTTGGTCACATCTAATCTGTAATTCTGTATCAGTTACGTAATTTTGAGTTCATATATAGATTCATGTGATTCTGATGTTCTGGTATTCTTCAGGGACTTGCCTTACCACAGAGGAATGTCTCCTGAACAAAAATGGGAACCCTGATTTAACCAAAGAAAAGATTGAGGATGAGCTCAAGGCATATCTTGGTGTCCAGAAGATCATCTGGCTGCCTCGTGGATTGTTTGGTATTCTTACTTTCCACTTTGCATGACAGATTCTTCCTTCCTCGTTTTATGGCTCACCTGAAATAGTTCTTTGCTGAAAATCTTCTGAGTGAAAAAAAGGGAAGTGGATTAAACTGAATTAATGAGAACTGCAGACCATGCATTATCCTATAGGTACTAATCAAATCAGGTTTATTCGCTAGTCTATTGATCATCAGATTGCTGCTTCATATGTAAACTTTTACATTGCCAATGGAGCTATCATTGTGCCCCAATTTGGTGATAAAAAATGGGATGCTGAAGCTCTTCGTGTTCTGTCTCTTGCCTTCCCAGGTTATGAGGTGAATATTTCACTTCCATGAAAGTTTTTAGAACAAGGGATATATTTTATCTACTTAGTAAAGGTTTCCTTTTATGCTTTACTTGATTCATAAGCGTTGAATTAAATATTGTCAACTTTCTAAATATTGATGTATACAACATATAAATATTATTTTTAGATTGTTGGAGTTGAAGGTGCCCGAGAGATAGCACTGGGTGGAGGAAATACACATTGTATCACTCAACAGCAACCTGCAGCGGCTAGTGTTGGTTCCTAAATCAATGTATATCATTTGCTTTTGGTTTCAAATATTGTCTTACCAGGAAACTAGGAATCAACATTCAGTCATGAAAAGGGTAAAATTTACCTCCTGCTTTATGTTGCTTTATGTTTTAGTGATTATTATGTATGTAATGTTGAGTTATATGACTGCAATTTCATTATAAATATATTCTTATTAGTTGAGTGAAATGAATTTCATATGTGTCTGCTTTCCTTTTAATTATGTAAAAACCTTTGATCGAAGCATGTCAAGCAAATGACAAAGGAATCCTAAATTGATATACTGGATAAATAGCAAACAAGTTACTTTCGTTATTAGATTGATTTATTGGCCACATTTATTAGTCTTTACAGCAGGGTCAGATTGGTCTATTGGCCACAATTATCAAGTGCAGAAGGCAATAGTGCTATATAAGTGCATTTGATTTATATTATTCTAGTGAAAGAACAGTCCTACTCTTTCATATATAGATTCAAGCATTATATACCATATCACAAATAAAATTCCAAAGAGAGCAACAGAAAACAGAAATCATTGTAGGCAACAGACACAGAAGTAAAATCACAGAAACTCAAGTAAACTGCTTGCAAACAATCCCAAACATTGTAGGCAACAGACACAAAAATCACAAAAACAGGGAAACACATAAGTGCTGCAAACATTTCGACTGAAAAAAAAAAAGAAAAAAAGGGAACTTAGCAGTAACCCAAAACTCATAACTTCCAACCATCAAAAGCCCCAACCATACCGAAGATTAAAAACTCCCATCACAAAAACCAACATACCAAAGAAATCAAAACACCAAAATGCAGAAATCCCCAACAAAATCGACACAAAAACCACGCCACTGCGTTCGGGAAATTCGAGAAACAAAGCACGCAAAAAAAATGAAGCCAAATGAATTACCTGAATGCGCCGTCTCAGAGAATGAAGGCCGAAAGCTTGCCATTCGCCGTTCGCCGTTGCCCGTTTGTCGTCGGTGGCTAGGGTTGCTAGGGAAGCTGTGTCGCGCGATTTTGAGGGGAAGGGGGAATTCGCGATTTTGAGGGGAAGGGGGAGAGGATTGTAATGGTTCCCTTTTTTCGGACGCTGTGTGGGAATTTGGCGGGGTTAGGGCTTATTCTAAATATTTAGAACCACAAGCAGGCGACGACATCACATTCCTCGCCCCATTCCTCGCCATAGGGCAAGGAAACTATTTTTCATCGCCTCAATCCTCGCTATTTTCGGGGAAAAATAAGAATTCAAGAATTATAATACTGCAGGCGACGACATTTTTATTTCGTCGCCTATGTCCTCGCCCGCTGGCGAGGAAAATAAGTGTCCTCGCCTTCCGTCGTCGCCTACTACAATTTTCTTGTAGTGTGATAGCTGATTCAATGTCTTGGATCACATTTAATTAATTTGGTTGCCCACATTCATTTAATCTTTCTATTCTCATGAATGTTGATAGTAGTATTCTATAGATGTGTGCTGTGGTCCTCTTTAGATTCTATATGTATATTTCAGATCCTCGTCCTAGCTATAAATGGGATAGATGTCCTAGATACCTTTTTTTTTTTTTGCTTTTATTACCATCAAATCCATTATTCAAGAGGAAGCTATTAATTACCTAGTAGCTAGCTAGCTAGAAAGAATTTTGTGGTTTGTAACCGAGGAAAAAATGATTTTTTAGTCCGTTATCTTTCAAAAATATTCAAATCGGTCCGTTAGAAATTTTTTGCCCCATATGGTCCACTACGTTTACTAATTTTATCCGATTTGGTCCTAATTACTTAATTAAGCTAAACTTATTGATAATGTAACAATTAAAATCCCTAATCTGTCCAGATTAACTTCATAGGACAGATACCCGACCCAACCAGAACATCAAACCCTAAACCATTCCTTTCCCCCTGTTTTTCCAGACTTTTCCTTCAATCTGTCTAATTCTTTTTGATGTGTTTCCCCTCTCCTTTTCCAAATTCTCAGACACAGCCCCCATTTTCTTCTCCTCCGTTTTTGCTTTTTTTTCTCATCCATCTCCTCCTTGTGCAGCGGATGTTCCCCCTCCCTCCCTTTTTTCCTTTTTCTTTTTTTTTTTCTTTGTGTGGTGGTTGTTGATATCTGTAGCCTTCACAAAACGGACGATGACGATGGAAAGGATCGGTAGAAACGGCGTTGAGTTTGATCTGTGAGGGGGTGGTGATTTGGTGAAGATGGTTGGAGAGGAGTGGTGTGGCGGTGGTGCACGACTGTCTGCGTCGAAGCAGATATGGGGGAGGAGGAACGGCGACGGGAATGGGTAAGGATGAAGGTGTGGGGGCGACGCAGTGGTGCGGGGAATGCCGGCGACGGTTGGCGGTGATGGGAGAGGTGGCTTGGTGGCCGGATGGGCGGTGGTGAGGTGCTGCCGGCGGGTGGGTGGGGTATTGACGATGTTGGCGGTGATGGGAGAGGTGGCTTGGTGGCCGGATGGGCGGTGGTGAGGTGCTGCAGGCGGGTGGGTGGGGTATTGACGATAATGAACGGGTTTTGGGGATGAATCGGGTTTAGGGTATAGTGCCGGACTGTTGGGTTGGGGATGAATCGGGTTTAGGGTATAGTGCCGGCGGGTGGGTGGGGTATCAACAGGTTTAGCTTAATTAAGTAATTAGGACCAAATCGGATAAAATTAATAAATGTAGCAGACCATATGGGATAAAAAATTTCTAACGGACCGATTTGGATATTTTTGAAAAATAACGGACTAAAAAATCATTTTTTCCTTGTAACCGATGACATGATAACATAATAAAGGTATTTTTGGCCTAATTGGGAAATCTATATATCAATCATCCATGTGAATTTTATAGCATGCATGTCATGTCAGGGATATTTAAAATATGAATTTTATTAGTAGTACTAGTATGTATTGCATATATATGGTGTTGTTAAACAGGAAATCTTGAGAGGCGATTTGATGTATCACATGGAACATGCATTTATTATGGTAAATTGGTATATAATTGTTAAGCAGCAGATATATTCCACCACAATTGTAATTTGTACGTATGTTATTCCATCTGATATATCTCCTTATGATTGCCACACCATTAATTCTCATGAATTCTCAAATGAACTAATTAGGTCTCTCTCTCTCTCTCTCAAATACACACACATGAGTCATGACACAGAGCTAAGGGAGAAGGGAGTTGGGGGCATAATGTAATGCAGATGCCAGATAGTATAATAATACTAATAGGTTGGTAAATGATGATGATGAAGAAGAAGATGGACTTAGAGGTGTGCATCTTCCTTCCTGGCTCATCGCTCTCCCATGTGCAGAGGAGATTTTATTACTATCAGAATTCATAAACAACCACCACAGATCGATCAGAGTAGGTTATGGACCATTACATTATTAGCCTAAATATTATAATATAATCGGGATTCCTGACAATGACGGACGACATGCATATATATACTTTTGTTATATACTACACTACTTCCTTACTTGCTTGTACGTATATATATATACACGGAAACTGTCTGTATGGACAATTGGACTTGGACATATCTCTTTTACCTACGTTGACCGGATTGATTACACTAAGTATATTAATTACTCCATTAATTAATTATCCTCCAACTCCAACCATCAAACTTTTTCTCACAAATCTGGGCTGTATGTATGTATATGTATGTGCCACTTTGGATCGTCTCTCTACTACTGAGAAAAATTTATACTGCCTTGAGAGTTATGTCAACTTTCTTTTAATGGGGGTTTCATTATTAATGATTAAGAGTGTTTAATTTGCTGCAATCATTAACAAATAGTAACAATCACTATCTTATGAGCAACTAATTAAACCAATGATTCATACTATTAATTATATATAGGACTTGAGATACAAATTATTATTGTTTCAGTCAACTAGCATGTAATTATGCAGTTGAATCATCATCAGCGAGCAACATATAGTATATAGCTCTGTGACACGTACAATTATTATACAGCAGCAACGTGTAATAATGAACCAAGTAGGGTTGTAAAACCCAACGAAAATAATTACTATTACAGCGTTGTTAATTAATAACTAATGAACTGTAAAAGCTATCTGATCAGCTAAATACACTCAAAATTTATTACTATTCGTGGGCGATCGAGCTGTATGTCATTAGAATAATTATTATTCCATCTTTTAACTTTTATTGTTCTCCTTACTACACTTAGAGGATGATCTCACATGTTAAATATATATATATATATCTAATATATATATATATATCTAATATATATATATACATAAAATATCAAAATGCCCAAGCTAGCTTATTAATCTACATGCATCTATGAAAAAAGGAAACAAAAACTGATTTGTTAAATACTTCATCCATATTAAAAAAAAATTTAACATTTCTTGTTTTCATGCAATCCAATACATATTTTTAAATAGTAAAATCTCAAATTTTTTAAAATAAAAAATTATAAAACTTTAATATTATAAAACTACGTGATTAGACGAATCTAACAAGATCTCACTTGACTATGTTTTATCTTATATAATTGTGTGAAAAATTCGAATCAAAATTACTCAATTAATAGTGTTTACTATGCAAACGTTAATATTAGTTAAATACAGAGGAAGTATTTGCTGTATCCAGTCCAACTCATTGACAAGTGACAACTACCACACTGCATATGTACAAAATGCACCTCCAATCATTTTGTACTCGATGGATCCTTTGTATGTGTAAAAACTTAATTATTGCATATTTTATCAGTTTTAAAAAGATATACGAATAACTTATTTGATTGGTTTGTACCATTTGAGGCAAGTCCTCCAATAAATGACTTCGGTCCTCTATTTTCCCATATATATATATATATATATATATATAACTTCTATTTTAAATATTGAATATCAGATTAAGGTAAGTATTTAACCGAAAGGCTTTAATAATGTCTTAATGAAATATCCTTGTATTGAGGTGCAAGAATAACATCCTTGCCATAAGACAATGTTTAAATAGCTACTGTTCATAACGGTTCAAGCCAACCACCATTAATAATAATTAGAATATCTTTTTATTGAATGGATACATGTGATTTATAAAAATTATGCCATAAATAATCTTATCTCTGGCCATTTAAATCGTATTAAAAAATGAAAATAAGTCTTAGGGCATGCCTGCCTATTAATAGTCTGAAATATTAGTATGTAAAAATAAAGAAATAAAGTTTCCCAATAAAGAAAGGAATATTAGCAGTCGTTATTGATGCTGTGACGACTTTCAGATGTCTCAATCACATACCATACTCTTACAGTCTTACTATAGTTCCTTCTTTTATTTTATTTTAATTTTTTTTTTTAAAAAAGATCCAGGTGTCAAATTTTGAGGAAGAGAAGATTTCAAAGATATAAAATATTTTTTTAATAAATAGAAGGAGAAAATTAATATTTATTTTAAAAAATAAGAAAAAAAATATTAGTAAAATAATTAACAGGAGATTTATTTTTAAATACTTTAAGAAAAATATAACAAATAAAAAGCAAAATATATATAGGTACTAGGTAGCATGTATGTATGTCTAATGACAACCAAAATGTTATGTCCAAACAAAACTTGCAAGTTCTATTCCTGTTTGGACGTATACTACTGTAGCTCCAACATGAACTTTTAATAAATCAAAGTATCAAAATTTAACTAATTAATTAAGAAAGATAGTAGAAGATATGGAAAATCTTGTCAGCACAACTTTTGCTAGAGATTCATTGCAACTGCATCTCATCAACTGATCCAGCATTTTATCTGTATCTATATTTATATATGTAGTATATATATTATTACATATATACACTAAAATTAAAATAAGAAAGTATGGAAGCTAGAGAAATCCTGATTCCTATATGGAAAATTAATAAGTACAGTATTAAGCATATTAGGTAATACTGAATAAACTATGATAAGAATTTTTTGGGATGAATGAAACTAATCTAAATTAATTATAGCTAAATTAACTTCCAATGCCATGTGAACATGTATTAATCATGAATATTATATTACGTATAGTAAGAATGCTTATATAAATAAGTAAGAATGATTTAAAGTGTATATATATTATTCTGCTAATTAATTATCACTGCAAACGTTATACTAATTCAATGAACATGTAAACCCCATAAACTATAGTACCTTGTAAAAAGGCATATACTACCTCCGTTCTTTTTTAAATGACACGTTTTGACTTTTTTCACTGTTCATTAAGTAGCTTTGACTCGAATTTTTAATACAATTATATAAGATAAAATATAGTCAAGTGGGATCTTGTTGGATTCGTCTAATCGCATAGATTTATAATATCAAATTTTCATAATTTTTACTTGTATGGAATTTGAGTTATTACGGATTAAAAACGTGTATTGCATTGTGTAAAATGTGGGTTCATAGCACTTATTTAGGTGCGGAGGAAGTATAATACAAACATATATAATATGCATATACTTATATTTTAGGGATGGGGAATTGACCCAATAAATATGTGCCCTGACTTCCAACCTTATGGTTGATGGCTTTGATTATCACCCGGCCCTCTATCTCTCCTCTTTATCGCATTTGTAATTTATGTGGCTTGAATTTCCACATATATTTGCCGACATAAGAGCGTCAATGTTTACCCAAAAAAAAATATGCATATATATTTTGAATTTGTGTATATTTTTGTTTAGAAGAAAATAATAGTAATGAGTCAAAATCCACGTGAAATATATGCACTAATCAGTTCATTAAATCATGGGTACAACAGAAAAACACACATACATGCATACATATAAACACGAGAAGATTTATTTGGTTTCACAAAATCAAACAGCATTATGTATACAATATACAACATTGAAAAGTTAAACAACTCCTGACGACTTCATTAAATGATGTCTTAATTAGACAGCACTGAACAGTACTGATTACGAAGATTCCAACAAAACCCTAGACATATATCGATTAATTATTTGTGTCTTCAGTAAGTAGTAGTACTACTAAATAGCAACAAAAGGAACCAAACTCAGGGCCCGTTTGGATTGGCTTTAAAAAAAAAGTAGAAGCTAAAAGCAGAAGTAGAAGTGAAAGCCAAAAGCAAAAGCAGCTAACTTTTGTGTTTGGATGGAATGTTTGAAAAGCAGCTTCTTTTCAAAAGTGTGTTTGGATGTGTAAAAGTGAAAAGTGCTTTTGAAACGTGTAAATTACCAAAAAGGATATGCTATTTATAGTACTACCTCCATCTCAATATATTTGTTACGGATGGTTTTTTGTCACTATTCACTGTTCAACTTTGATTTGGATTTTTATCATAGCTATGTAAGAAAAAACATAGTCAAGTGAGATCTTGTTAGATTCGTCTAATCTTGTAGTTTTAGACAATTAACTTTTTATAATTTTTCGTTGTACACAATTTAAGTTATTAACCGTTAAAAATGTGTATCGGCATACGTGCTGGGTGGGTCCGTAACAAAAATAATGAGACGGAGGAAGTATATGATAGTATATATTTATAGTGTAATTTAAATAAATTAATAGGGGCATTTATGACTCTGCACACATTACTAGGTGCTTTTGGCTTCTGCTTTTCGGAGAAGCACACATTACTGGGGTGCTTCTCCCAGAAGCATTTTTGCAGCTTTTTGAGGTGCTTTTGCTTTTTCTAAAAAGCCAAAACAAACACTCTTTTTCCTTCAGAAGTGCTTTTGGCAGAAGCAAAAGCCAAAAACACTTGGAAAATCCAAACAGGCTCTCAGGATCCTCATCCAAGGCAAAAGGAATATATGCTTGTTTAATTAGGCCATTCGATCGATCTTTTCAACTATTTAATTTACAATCTAAATATAAGGCTGTCAAATGAATGTGTATAAGGAGAAAATTAGCAACTTTTGATGTCTTTCTAGTAGGGTTCGTCGTGTATTTGTGTCCCACGATAAAATAACAATATTTTGTAATGAAATAACCTCAGAGTTTTAGAATGAAGCTTAAATTTAGTTTATACTTAAAAACTATATAATGAGAATTACCAACAGAATATTATCTAATGAAATTGTTAATTAATGACGTACTCGAATAATTAATACTTCATTTATACTTAAAGGGCAAAAAACCAAAACTTAAACCCAAAATCTAGCTAAGAGTAAATTGAGTTTCGTTTTGTAGGACTTCCCGCTGATCATATGATCACATATCATTTTATATTCCTTAAAATAATTTTTGTAATTTGTGTGGCATGGGCTCCCATCACCCATATCCTAGCTTGTATAGGCGGTTCAGTAAAAAAAAAAAAGACAATTAATAAAATTGGTGGTTTCATTACAGAAACCACATGTCATGATGTCTATAGGCCAGAGCAACATTGTACATAAGGACAATCATAATTGGACTTGATTAATTAAATACTTAATTAGGTACCTAATTGAGGATTAAATAGGTCATTATCACGATGGGGCATTTTGGCTTTTTGGCTATGGGAAATTATATTTTAAAAATGGCTCGGATTAATGCATGGGGGCAGTCTAGCACATGGTTCATGGCAAGAAATGGAAATAAAGAAGATGATTTTTTTTAAAAGAAAAATAATGTGTAAGAAAATATTTTAATCTATATTCCTGTTAAATTATATTAGAGAAAGCATCTTCTCTTTATTATTTATATTTGTGTTTGATTATTTTAATTTGGTGATATACATAATATAAAAATTGGGGCCATACTTTGCGAACTATCTCTGAAGAGAAGAAAAGGGTTTGATTAAAGTTAATTATTTTGTCTAAGTTTGCATGTGGAAGGTTTTGATAGTTTGGACTTAATGCAAAAGTTCTTTTATTTATTTGATTTATTATTTAAAAAAGTTCAGATAATTTTTGACTTGGTAGTATATATTGAAGATAATGCAGTTAGTTGAACATGGTCAGCTCAGTTAAATTAACCTAATAATTATTAATTAATTATTTGCTAGGACGCCAATGAAGTGAAAATTATTAATAAATATACTCTGATGGAAATAAAACTTTAGTGCAATGCTCGATTATTGCCCAACAACACAGGGTTTGTCGTTCTACCTATTATTGTTTACCCTTTTTAAAACGTCTTCTTCAACAGCCTGTTTAACTCAATTAGTCAAATTGAAAACGATAATTATTCGTTTTTAATCATTTTACATTTATATATATATATATTAAAAAAATTACATTTTCTAAAATGATGAAGGCAACAAAAATACTAGCTAGCTAACTATTACAAGAATTTATATATATATTTTTCACATTATCCAGTCAATAACATATATACAGAAATGAAAACCCGAAATCTCTTATAATCGAAGGGTATCTTGTTCAATTATATTCATATATATATGTGATCCTCTAATGAGGATTAGGGGAAGATTATTGTCTTTAAAATTTATAAATATTTCATTTGATATAAATATTCGGTTTATAGTATATGTGTTTTTGTTAATAATTTAATTTTACATCGTAAATATGTATCTACTTCCTCGAGATTCATATCACTATAAATTTAGTAATAGTAGTATATAAAAATATCCTTATTAAAATAAGATAATGCGCCGTCCCGCTAACGATGGCATTATCGCAATATCCACCAAATTCAAGGGCATACGTTCACCCCCGATTCTATATATATATATATATATATATATATATATCCATCCATCCCTTCTCCCTCCCACAAATTCAAAATCCTCGACTCTTCACTTCGTCTTCACCCACAACTCAAATCAAGCCATAAACCTAACCCTAATCCCCCAAATCCGTTCCCCAAAAAAAAAAAAAAAAATGTCTGCCGCCAACAAAATCCGCCACATCGTCCGCCTCCGTCAGATGCTCCGCCGGTGGCGCAAGAAATCCTCATCATCCGCCGCCCCACGCATCACTCCCTCCGACGTCCCTGCCGGCCATGTCGCCGTCACCGTTGGCACCACCTGCAAACGGTTCGTCGTCCGCGCCACGTACCTCAACCACCCGGTGTTCCGGAACCTTCTGGTCCAGGCCGAGGAAGAGTACGGCTTCGCCAACTCCGGTCCCCTCGCCATCCCCTGCGACGAATCCGTCTTCGAGGAAATCCTCCGGTTCATGGCGCGGAAGGATTCCAACTCTTCCCGGTTCGTCACATTGGAGGACTTCCAGAAACAGTGCCACGTCGGATACCGAAACGGTCAGTGCTGGGCCGAATCCAGGCCGCTGCTGAACGGAGTTTCCGATACGTCTATTTGGTGATCGGAGAATACGACATTCAACTGTTCATCTTTGTTGAGTGATGAACTTTTTAGTCTGCTTTTGTCATTCTTAATATATATATATATACACACACACAAACGTGATCCGGGGAATACGATGGAGATGGCAACCGGTGGCACGTACCGCCGGAGTCGTCCCTCCCCCGGAGAATTGAGCTGAGTGAGTAGGTGAGACACATACAGTATACATACATATATACATACATGATACGTACATTGAAGAATGTAATTAAATGAAGTGGCGATCATGTGGCTGCAATTTATTTATTGTAATTACGAATGTCCTGATTATTGTAATTTAATATATTCCTTTATCATGGTTTAAATTTGTGAAACGGTTTTAATTCTTTGAGTTCATGCAATACTAATATAAATGCATTTTGTTTTTTTTTATGAAGAGGGAGGCCGAAGCCAATTTATTCATATTTTTGTAATTGACGTACACCAATCAAGTCAAAACGTAAAGCCTCCCAAACATGGTCAGGAGGACGAACAAAATGTGAGACCCCAATATGGAAAGTTTCTATCACGCAAGAACAGATCAGCTACCTCAGCTTGTTAAGCTCGCGAGGAATGGCCAATGGCCTTGAATTGGAGCTCCCAATTCCACTGCTTCATAGTGTGAATTCTTGAGATAGGATCACTGGATCAGAGGACGACTTTAATCATGGTTGATTATAATTACAATTATATTAAAAATAATTAATTAATTAATGAGTTAAGAATGCCATAATTTTGTAGCTGAGTCGAGTGATATGATTGTCAGGACAGCAAACCCATGTGCAATCCAATTCATTTGCTAAAAGAAATTTGTTCCCTTTATATTTTTATACTACAAAAGGTATATCTTAATACACTATAACAATTATAAAAAAATAGTGCCAACTAGTGACAAATTATACCCCCTCAACTAGCTACGTTCAATGGCTCCTTATCCCTCCCTTTATTTCCCCTTTGTAATTGTGTGGCATGGGCTCCCACCACCCCTTTCCAGGCCTTCAATGGCTCCTCCAAAAAAAAAAAAAAAAAAAAACTAGCTACGTTCAAAGCAGCTGAGAATAACATACCAGTAATTATTATTGAAATAACAATAAATATATCTTTCCAAATAATATCAGAAAATTGTCAAAATATATAATCGGTAATGAGTTTACTATTAATATTTCAGATTTTGTTATTAGTAATATTACTCCATTGTCTCTCAAAATAAAATGGTAAACGGGTTGGGGACTAACTCTAGTGGTCAAGTTCCCCTACTCTCAACCTATAGGTTGGGGGTTCGAATTCTACCCGGCCCCTCACTACAAGAAAAAGTCCAATTACCGACCTAAATTACCGACCACCATAGTACGGGTCGGATTTACCGACCCCAAAGTGGGGTCGGTAAAATTTAGCCGTTATTGGGCCCAGGGACATTCGAAAATCAAAACACCGACCACAATTAATATGGTCGGCATTACCAACCCCAATTGGGGTCTGTAGTTTTTTTCAATTTTTTTTTATTTTTCCCATTTTTTTATTTATTTTATTTCTTAATTAATATTTCTTTGATTATTTATATAATTTAATTATTTATTTATTTTGAGCCAATTAATTATTTAATTATTTTATAATTTAATTATTTATTTATTAATTTAACTACCACTACAAGAAAAATGCGTTTTACCGACCGAAATTACCGACCGACATGTTGTGGGTCGGATTTACCGACCGCAGGGCCGACCGCAACATGCGGTCGGTAATTTAGAGCCGTTATGGTGGACCCGGTTTCCGGACGACCGCTGCACCGACCAGATTTAATTCGGTCGGTGTTACCGACCACATTACCGACCGCAAATGCGGTCGGTAATTTTTTTCAATTTTTTCCAATTCTTTTAAATTTTTTATTATTTTTTTAAAAAAATAAAATAATCTACCGACCGCATTACCGACCGAAATTTCGGTCGCTAAATTTTTTTCACATTTTTATTTATTTATTTTTAATAAATATTTCTTTAAAAAAATTATAATCTACCGACCGCATTACCGACCGAAATTTCGGTCGCTAAATTTTTTTTCACATTTTTTATTTTTATTTTTAATAAATATTTCTTTAGTTATCTTATTAATTATTTTATTTAATTTAGTGATTTTAGGTTTTTTTATTTAACTATTTTATTTTATATTTTAGAATTTAATTAATGAAATTTAATATTATTTAATTAATATAATTTTAATTTAGTTTCTAATTTTCACATTTATATGTATATATGTACTTATATAGGTTATATATACAATGTTTCATACAATGACATGAAACATGTGGTGCACAGATGGCACATGCGCAAGGGATTTCACTCCCTTACCCGGGTTCGAGGCCTCTCTTCAGCAAAATCTTTCAACATATTTGAGAAGGTATACTATATATGACATATGGCGGAATACGATTGATTGGCTAGAGACCTAGCCCAGCTGGTTAGGGTTGTGGTTGGGTGTACTGAGGTCATTGGTTCGAGCCCCCTCCTGAGCATGCCCTTTTCCAATAAAAGAGAATTACCGACCGCAAGATGCTGTCGGTAATTCGGTCGGTAAACTCAACCGGGACCTTTCGGGACTAGATATTACCGACCGCATGTGCGGTCGGTGATTCGGTCGGGAAATTCACCAACCACCATGCGGTCGGTAATGCGGTCGGCGGGGCCCCGACCCTAAATTTTTCTGGTCGGCGCTGGATTTCGGACCAAAGGTTTACCGACCGACACCTCCGGTCGGCGGTGCGGTCGGTAAGCCCTGGGACGACCTGCGTCCTTGGGTTACCAACAGCATGTGCGGTCGGTAAACTCAATTTTTCTTGTAGTGTACTGAATTTAATATTTTATTTAATTAATTTTATTTTTAATTTTGACTTCATAGCATTTTTATTAAAAATAAATTTATATTATTCTTTAAATTTATTTTAATTTTTGAATAATTTTATTATTTTATTTAATAAATTGATTTTATTTTTTTTATTTAATTAATTTTATTTTATATTTTATTTAATTAATAAATTTTTTTATTATTTAATTAATTTAATTTTAGTTTATATTTATATTTTAGTTTAATTAACTAAAAAAAGTCAATTTAGCGATCGAAATTCGCGATCGAACATATTGGGGCGCTATAACCGACCAAATTATTCATATTTATTATTGAATTTTATATTGCATATGTTATTTTTTTAATTTTTAATTATGGAATTTAATATTTTTATAAATTTTTTAATGTAATTAGTATTTAGTCATATTAGTTTCTATTTTTTTTAAATTTAATTAGTGATTTAATTAATTTTATCCATTTAATTAATGAATTATTCAATAATTTATTTAATTAATATCAATATTTATATTATTATTTTTAAATTTATTAATTACATATTATATATAAAAATATTATATATATTTAACAAATTGCATATGATAACATTAAAAGTTGTGTACCCGGATGGCACGTGCACGAGTGAGAAATGCATCTCACTTGGATTCGAATTCCCTCTTCAGCGTTTGGGGAGAAATTAATATATATGACACGTGGCGGGTTACCATTGGTGGTGTAAAAGGCTAGCTCAGCTGGTTAGGGTTGTGGCTAGGTGACGCGAGGTTGTGGGTTCGATTTCTCCTTAGCACATTTTATATTTACCGACCCCATTTGTGGTCAGTAATGGGGTCGGTAATTTCAGGTCCTCGAAGTCTCTAGACCTCGCTTACCGACCCCAATGTTGGTCGGTAATGGGGTCGGTAATCTCCCGACCCCCAGAATCTTTGGTCGGTGCCAGATCACCTACCATCAAATTACCGACCCGCGATTGGGGTCGGTAAACCCCTGGACGACCCGTAAAACCTAGTTACTGACCCCATTTTGGGGTCGGTAAAACGAAATTTTCTTGTAATGCCTATCCCTCCCATTTGTTCCATTTGTAATTTATGTGGCATGGAATCTCACGATCCCTTTCTCATGCCTTTAATGGCTCATTCAAAAAAAAAATATAGACTATTATATGTATGTAGACGATAAAAATAAGGAGTACCATTTAATATAGAAGATAAAAATAGATAGAAAGAAAAAAAATAATTTAATTTCATATTTTAAAAAATAAAAATAGGTGGTATGTTTTTCCCTTCTCATGATTATCATAAAAAGTACGTGAGTTACTTTTATATATTTTTCTTTTGGGAATATTGTTTTTTAGGATGAAGGTCCGGTCACAAGAAACACTTAATTACACGGGAGGGCTATATGGGTTTGATTTGGATGATGTATCCTTAATTTTTATTAAGACAACTTGAGCCTTCACATATAACTTAATTACCTCCTAGTAGAAAATTAAAGGGAACCACAATCATCCTTCTTCATTGACAGTTAGCCTATATATATGAGTTTTATGTCATGAAATCATTCACTTGTAATTAAAATGAAAAATTACAGCTGGTTGCAATTTAAAAATATTAAAATTCCCCCAAAGTTGGTGACGCATTGCAATTTGTCCTAAGACACAACTGGCTAAGCTTTTTGTTTCTGTATTACGTTTTGTTTTTTTGTTGTGTGGGGCTAACAAGAATTTGTTGATTATGATATATGAGGGAGGTACATTGTAATAATTGTTCGGACAACTCAATAATTAATTCACTTAATCATGTACGTAGACTATTAGTTTAATTATCGTTTTTTTTAATATTAATTAATCATACCACTATGATTTGATTAATAATCTATGTATTGAATCTCTCTTGTAATTAGAAAGGAATTATTGGTTGGACCAACTATATATGTACATGATTATTTGTTAATTAAAACTCTAAATTATAGAATATTAATTGACAGTAGGACACTAGGTACGATTTTCCTTTTTCTTGTTATTTTTTGTACAGTAGTTGGAGGCGTTGAGTGATGCAATGTTTTTTTTTTTTAAGGTGAAATACTGGGTATCCCCAGGCCACATTGGATTCAAGACGAGTGATGCAATGTTGGTTGTTATGTCTTTTTTATATATATTAAAAAAAAAATTATGTAAGAAAAGGAAGAAATTAAAATAGCGAGTATCAATTTCAGCAAAAGAAAAAATTAAATAAAACATAAAAAAATAAAAGAACCACCATACTTGGATCTTGTTAGCTATTGGGCCAAAGAATATGGACTAAGCCCAATACATGTGGTTTAGATGACCCAAATAGGCCCGAAAAGAAAATAAAAACCACCACAAAGTTTTTTTTTTCTTTTGGGCAATGTAGTATATAGAAATCACATGTATACATAAACATATTTCTAACATATTAGAGTGCTCATTGATGGTAGAATCTACCGAGAAGTATTTATCTAGGTAACTTTATATGTACGAAGCCAGACAAAATGATTCTAAAACCTGGGAATTCGAAGAATGTACAAAGCTAACATAATCATGATGGATAAATTCTGAAAATGCGCACATATAGTATAAATAATTTTAATAAAATGGCAGACAACGGCTTACACTGTTACACATCCTCATCTTTTTAACATAAATAAATTCTAATTACTTTTAGTTAATAACGAATTAAACTAGAAGGGGAAGTACATTTTATATATAATTTCATTCCACTATTTTATTTAAATATAAAATATATTTTTCTAACTAATATTGACATTGTTACATGCATAATCATGTGGCCCAATGATACGGCTACAGTTCACCACCAAATTAAAACCTAAAAAACAAGAAATTAAAAGACGTCCCGTCGCAGGGTTGCAAAAATCAAACTTGACAATTAAGGCTTCTATTTTCATTTCTCTATCAAATTTCGCTTTTCTGGTTTTTTTTTTCCCCCCTAAAACTTGAATGAATAGATTGGAGGTCAATTTCCACGATAGTTAAATGAAAACCATATAAATTTAATTTCGTTTTTAATCAGAACAACACCATCACTTACACAAAGTCCAATGAGTAATCAATTACCTTAATTATCATGTCACAGTGTCACACCATGCCATAAATTTATTTACTGCACCAAAAAAGTTGTGGCATATAGTCGGATAGTTAAGCAAGTTTACTACTCCATTAAAAAAATTCTTTGTAGTGTTGGAGATTATCAACTTCGTTATTTAGTTAAATACTTTGAAGTTTAAACTTCTCTTCTACAAAACAATTATGCTTTGTGGTTTGTATTTTTAATTATTTAGAAATTTAACTTATAATACTAAAGAGAGAATAAATGAGGATCAACCCACGCTTATGGCCCCATAAAAAACTATGTTGGGCTAAGCGTATTGTATTGAGTAAGGGGAAGAATACCCAAGTACTAGTATATATTAAAAGTATAGTACTTCGATGACAAAAAGGAAAAAAAAATGTAAATTAATAAATAAATAAAAGTAGAATTATGTAAATATATAATATGAGTTGGTATATAGAGAAAAAGGTGAAGTGGAATCCAAGGTAAAATTAAAATGCTTTGACAAATATTGGCAAAATGGTGAGTGAAACAATGAGTGATGGACTAAAGGCTATAAAGCCTGTGATTAGGGGTATAAATGAGACTGATAGGCTCGTAAAATATTCGGGCTCGACTCGATCAAAGCTCGACCAAAGCTCGACTCGAAAAGGCTCGACTCGAATTCGAGATCGGCTCGGAATATGAACGAGCTCAAGCCGAGCTAAGCAATACTCGGCTCGAAAGCTCGATAATAGGCTCGAATATATAATATTATATATATATATATATATATATATATATTCTTATATATTAAAATATAGTAGAAGTCAAGGAGTATTTTCTTTCTTAAATCCAGAAGTATTTTAATATATTTCTAAAAAAATCCATCCTTCAAGTTTTATCCTGTCATGCAAGAAATCTCTTTGCTTTGTCGTGTCCTCCCAGCTGCAAACTGGAGACTCGAAGAGAACCGGAAGGATTGGTAAGTTATTTGAGATGCTGAAAATTCCAGGTAGAGCAACAACTAGACTCATTATTCAATAATTTCATTCAACCAAAAAAAAAAAAAAGAGAGAGAGAGAAATTTATTTCGAGCTTTTTAGGCTCATCGAGCCGAGCTCGAGTTTCACTATTTTGTGTCGAGCTCGAGCCGAGCTCAATTTCTGAAGCTCGTCGAGCTTCGAGCTCGAGCCGAGCCGAACTTATACTTCATCGAGCCGAGCCGAGCCCACCCAGGCTCGAGCTCGGCTCGGCTCGTTTTCACCCCTACCTGTGATTTATGCTTCTAGACGAGAATAAGGGTCATGTTGGGGTGCTTCCGGGTGTACAACACCGGATCATCTACACCTTTCGTTCACTTGTCGGCCTTCACGGTGTTAATTCACGAGAACTTATTCATTTTCTGAAATGAGATTAATTAAATTAAATTTTTTTTGGTAAACAGTGACATACATATGTCGGCAAAGGTATGTGGGAGCCCAAACCACACAAATTACAAAGGAGGAGAAAGGGGAGGGGATAGGGGCCGGGTGGGAATCGAACTCACAACCTATGAGATTGAATTAATTTTATTTACTTCAATTCAATGTGATTATTATTTCATTGAATAAGTCAATAAGTGTATTAATTAATGGTTCTTAACATAATGAAGGCTCTCATCTCTTAAGTAAATATTGTATACTATGATTTATAACACCTTGTTTTTGACAGCAAAAATATTTAATGTTAACACGCTTCACCTTGCTGTTCTTATATGAAGTAACTATGAGAAAAGAAAAGTGTGTTGTTAATATGAATAGCTTGTTTTACTAGTACTTTTTAAAATTATTCTATAGGATATTATTATATGATTAGCCTTAATAAAGTAATTATATCAGGTGAACAAGATCCGAGTGTTAAAATAATACTGCATGATTGTTGAATTTATATGCAACAATTATGTGATGTAGTCACCGACAACATAAGGATCAAACGTTCGGATTGGATTCAATGTGCATGTACCTTGTATAAATTTATTATAAAAATATTTAGCATATTCTAATAATGAATCTCAAAATTTTTATACTCTGAACTTTAATTAAGTTAAAATATTTTATCAATTTTAATACACTGCCCATATTGAGATTTATTAACGCGACCCAATGTGTGACTGTTTTGTTGTAGCGTCTTTAATTAATGGCCACAAAATATATAGTTTCCTTTGACGACACGTTCCCAAAATTCCGTTACCTAAAAACATAAATTAAAATTTCCCACTAAAAGAAGTACTAATTTGTTTTCAATTTCCTCATTTCTTTGAAACAAGCTGAGGAAAATCAGGATAGAAATAAATTATTGGCCGATTAATGCATGCATGTCTGTTTCTGATGAATGAAAAATAAATTAAATATGAATTTATTTAGGTTTTGTTTTTTCTTTTGTTGGGCAATGACCAATGAAGAAGCATCTCATGAAGGACTTGTGTACTTTTATGTAAAAATTTCATGACCATTTAGAATATATTACCATAAAAAAATACAAAATTGCAAATGTTGATTCTGCTTGTCTCTCTTCATTTAGCACTTTATAAATTGTTATTATATTTTTTTGTCATCCGTTCCTACTTTTCTTTTGGAATGTACTGAATTAATTTATCAACGACTAACCTCCCTGCAAAGTTTATAAATTTCAATCCCTAATTCAAAAATTTATTGTTAGATTTTAAACAGTGCCGTCATTTTCAAAATTCGATGACATGTCAATTGTTAAATTTGCATGCCCGCGTTGTTTAAGCAATTGCATATTATCTCCCATTTCGGTTTTCAACAAAATGACCATTGAAGTTTAATTAATCCTAGTGAAGTTGAAAAAACTGCCGGACTTTGCATCACAATATTTTATGGGGAGTTTGGTAAAAAGGGAAAAAAAATGGAAAATCACAAAAGAAATAATAATGTGACAAAGTGCTAACTATTTTGTGACAATAAATTTAAAAGCAACGATCAACTATAAACAAAAGAAATAAAAGAAATTATTGGGCATGGACAGCATGCATTTATTATCAATAAATTGAAACTCAATGTCAAATGCCAATGCAATACGATAATAAAAAGAAACTGGTCCTCTTTTAGAAAATAATTGAATTTCGTATTACTATATCCTCTAGGTTGGCCAAGAGTCGTCATCTAATTTAATTCGTAAGGTTGTGATCTGATAATTAATTAATTGAAACTTTTGGATTATATGTATAGCTTCAATAGTAACATAATTCTTTAATAAATAATGTATATGTATTTGTACATGCTATCATTAATAAACTAAATAAGTGACGCGTATTTTAAATTTTTTTTTTCACACGCTTCCACATTTTTTTTTATATTATCAGTATTTTAAAAAGAAATAAAAACAAAAAAACTCTGTTGGTTGAATTGAACTTTATGACTACTATATTTTTGTCATTTGTACTTCGAGAATTAATTTATTCGTAAGAATTTTGTAATGCTAATGCCCCAAATTACAGTTCTTAAAACAGGAAGAATGCATCCTTTAATTTACGTCATACTATATTGTTTCAATAAAAGAAGCAACACAAAGATCTATATTTAATTTAAAAGGTCACGAAAGTGAAAATAGGAACAAGTCCATTTTCAGTTTATCAAGATTCATCAAATGTGTATCAAACTACTGCTTTCTCCTTATTTTATACTAAGTGTTATGTTGCATAAGTAATTAGTACTACTTATTAATTAATTTTGATTCGACTTTTTAACACATTTACGTAAAATATGAGTGTGGTCCGGCATTCGGTAATACAGCCAGAGTCACCCCTGCATATGTAGTTGAGTTTCACTTTACTCAACTGTAGGAGTATGAGATTAGTGGGAATGTGAAATCTGCAAACTGCAGGGGAAGAGGGAGGGGGAATCAGATGCATCGGCGGCACATGGCATGACTGTGGGGACGACCCCCAAATAATGAGGTGGAAGTCACTGACGCCGGGCGGTGCTCCCTCCCATTTGTCAAGTTTCTTGCAGCTCACAGTGCTGACTTTCCATCGTATCTGTCACCCACATGCTCAATCACCCAAATACTACCACAATATGTACACCGTTCATTTTACACACCAGGAACGGTGGAGATTCACACACCTAATTCCGGTAACCCCAGAAGAATCAATCCTTGTTCCCGCGGGGCTTTTTCGTCATTTTCCTAACCCAATGGTCTCTGGTTTTAATGCCATTGGCATTAGTCAGTTGTTCAATATTATACAGTATATTTTTTTTAATTAATTAAACAATTGAATTAAATAATATTTAAATTAAATGATGAGTAGTAGTAATGGAGAAGTTTTTAGTTGGCAGATATCTGAACGTTTATTCCTTTCTTCCATTGGCCGAAAATTTGGCAAAGAATTTATTTGCATTTGCTACTATTTTATATTGAGTTAATTAATTTTAAAAGACTAATGGTTTGGAGCTCCTCATTTTTCAACTCCTTTTTTAAGTGAGACCAATTTAGCGCAAGCTCGCCATTCTCCGGCCACCCAACCACCGGCAACCTGAATAATCTGCATTCTCAGTGTTGAATCTCACTGTGTTTTTGTTTTGTTCTCCGTCTATTGTAATTTCTTCAATTTCATTGCATTGGAGCGGGTAGCTAGCTAGGTATGGAAATTTGGCGGAAAGTTATACGTGATTTTTGATTGTTCTTCACTTCACTTTGTTGTTATTGCTGTTTTTGATTGAATTGGATGAGTATTGTTTGTTCAGTGTGGAATCGGAATCTCTCTTTATCCATATTTTTTTCAAAAAAATTATTATTCTCGATCACTTTTCTTTCCCTCAGTTCTCATGTGCACTTTGCTTCCGGCTTCTGTTGGAGTATCTCCCTTTCTTTTTAATCCTTTTAAATTCGTTTACGGTTGGTTTCCCCAGCTTCACTAAAGCTTTAATACAAGTATAATTCAATATTAGTGAGTGTTTTTAGCTTGAATCTATGGAGTTCTTTTCACAAGTTCAATTTTCTGAATGTTCGGTGAGTCGGTAATCATTTCGGAATCATACATTTGTCTGCTGCATATTAAATTTATTTTAATTTTGTAAGGTGAATAATCATTTTCATCTCCATACCATATACATATTTTTTGTTGAGAACACGGAGCTTTAAGCTTATGTAGCTGAGGTTTGAAGCAACCTTATGTGTGAAGTTCGTTTGCCAATGATCGAATCGGTTAATGAATAATGATGACGGCGTGTTGATGAATTTGTGTACCTTCTGTGTAGTGTAGAAGAAAAATAGTAACTCCGTCTAAATTTCTACATCAAAATACATAATATTTCTAGCAAGAATCTATTTTATTTTCTATCTTTATTAGATCACGGAATGTCACGTTCATGCTGAAATTTGATTCTATTTGGTGGCCTATCGTTTTCTTCTTCTGTCATTAGCATATTATTAATATAAAGAGTAGTTGCATGCCTTCAAATTTTCGGCATTTTTGTGATCTGCATTGCAGATTTGACTGATACTATATCTTATCTTTTAGTTGTCTATCCTGGAATGTAATTGTGCTCTTGGTATCCAGACATGATTGACTTCTCTGTCTTGAACTTCTCTGCTGCTGTTTGTCTGTAAATTGTTCAGAAATTATTGAAGTATTCTCTGGGGCTTTCCTTAGTCAACTAGCAATACATCTTTGCTGCTGTGGCATGTGATTTGATTTCTATTAACTTTCTTTTTCCGCCATTTTTAGTCAGTTAGGTGTACTAATAGGAAAGCATGTGACATTGTTGAAACATTGATGCATATTGATCGAGTAACAATGTTAAGACATCAATTTTTTGGTGGGAAAATTGTGCCTTGGTGATGCTGACTGAAAGCTTTTCCTGTTTTCCTCTGCTCTTATATTGTTAACGAATTGTTATTACAATCCTGCGACTCAATGAGGACTTTAGTTTTGAATCTTGTTTGCTCAACAGATTGTGATCAATAAAATGAGTTGGCCGTGGAAGAAAAAATCTTCTGATAAACAAGCAGTGGAGAGAGCTGATACTTCTGTAACAGCTTCAGGCATATGTGAAACTCAAGTGAACAAAGTTAGTACATGTGTTGAGTTCTTCAAACCTTGTTATTGTTCCAGATTGTCTGGTTCTTGATTGTTTTATTGCTATGCTTTTTCGCAGGAAAAAGAGGATAACAATAGTCGAAACTCTAAATTTGTTCAAATTTCAATAGAATCACACCGGCATCTAATAGGATTGGAGGATGAACTGAAGTTGCGAGAAGGGGAGGAGCAGAAGTTAAAGGATGAAGTAAAGCAACTGAATCAAAAGTTGTCTGAGGCCCACTCTGAAATAACGGAGAAAGAAAACCTGGTGAAACAACATGCTAAAGTTGCAGAGGAAGCAGTCTCAGGTTTGAACTTATAATAGTCTGTGTTTTATTCCCGAGTCGAGTTTGTGACTTTACTTGCGAGAAAATTGCTTGTACAGGTTGGGAAAAGGCTGAGGCAGAAGCTGCAACATTGAAAAATCAGCTGGAATCTGTCACGCTGCTAAAGCTTAATGCAGAAGATCGGGCATCGCATTTGGATGGTGCTCTCAAGGAATGTATGCGGCAGATACGAACTTTGAAGGAAGAACACGATCAAAAGTTGAATGAAGTTATTCTCAACCGAACGAAGCTCTTTGATGAGATGAAGAAAGATCTCGAAGCAAAAATAGTGAATTTGAACCAACAAATATGGAGGTCGGTTGCTGAGAATGATGCACTGTCGAGATCTCTGCAGGAGCACTCTGATATGGTGAATAGGCTAAGAGAAGAAAAATCACAAGCAAATGCTGAGATAGATCTTCTGAAGACCAAGATAGAGTCCTTGGAGAAAGAAGTCAATTCACTGAAATATGAGCTCCATATTGCCAGTAAAGAGGTAGAAATACGCAACGAGGAAAAGAACATGAGCGTGAGATCCGCGGAGGTAGCAAACAAGCAGCATCTTGATGGAGTGAAGAAGATAGCTAAGCTTGAGGCTGAGTGCCAAAGGTTACGAGGTCTTGTTCGGAAGAAGTTGCCTGGTCCTGCTGCATTGGCACAAATGAAACTTGAAGTTGAAAACTTTGGCAGGGATTATGGAGATTCGCGTTTCAGGAGGTCTTCAAGGAAACTTCCTATTTCTCACCTGTCCCAGCTGCCCGAAGTTTCAGTTGACAATCAACAGAAGCTCTACAGAGAGAATGAGCTACTTGTGGAGCGTCTAGTAGAAATGGATGAACAAAGCAGGACCCTGAAGGAAGCATTGTCACAATGTAATAGTGAATTGAGAACTTCTAGGAGTTTATGCACAGACATGGCCAGCAAGATTCAAAGTTTAGAATCACAACTACAAGCTACGGGTGAACACGGAAGCCCTCTGACGTTCAATTCTCAGGGCACGGTTGAAGGTTTCTCTTATGTGAAAGCTAGCAATTCCCCAAGGTTTGCGGCTGACGATGGCAATGATGATAATATTAGTGTTGCTGGTTCACTGGCTACAGTATCAATATCCGAGTACTCCTACATCAGGGGAAAGAATCCCGACAGTCCACATGAATCCAGAAATAGTTATCGCATGGACCTTATGGATGACTTTCTGGAGATGGAGAAATTAGCTTATGAATCCTATGGGTCACAAGCTACAATTTCATCAGATGTTTCTGGTGACCTCAGTAACATTGGACATGAACTTGTAAAACCGGTTGAAGTTGTGACAAACACCCAACCCAGGGATACTCATGGCCTGGAAACCCCCTGCAGAGAGGATGCGACTATTTCAAGTCCTCAATTGCGTACAGATCCACTTATTCTTGTGGAACTTCGTTCAAGAATATCTACGCTACTTGAGTCTATATCGAATGATAAAGAAATGGGCAAGGCGACAGATTACGTTATGAGTGTTATGCAGGATTTGTTGGATTCTTTGCCTCACCAGTCAGAAAATAGTGTTGCAGAGCCAGACTATTGTTGTGGTTTAGGGAGGGATCTTCCAACTCATGAAGATGATGCCAAGATAACCAAGAGGGGAAGATCTTTTTCTGGAGATGTTGAAGCTAATACTGGGAAAGTGAGGATCATAGGTCAAGAAGTAGACACAGCCATCTCCCACATCTATGATTTTGTAATGATGCTCGGTAAAGAGGCTAAAGCTATCCTGGGGGTGTCTCCTGATCAAGTTGGTCTAAATAAAAACCTGAACATGTTATCTGCCAAGTATGGTGATGCTGTCAAAGGTGATATAAATCCAACAGACTTTGTTCTTGACATTTCTCCTGTGCTACACATTGCAAGTGATCTGCACTTCAACATTGTTGGATTTAAAAGTTCTGAAGTTGAAGCTAGTAGTTCGGATTGCGTAGACAAGATTGTTCTGCCCGAGAATAAGGCCATGACCGATTCATTGAAACAGGGGTATCCAAATGGCTGTTCCCACTTTTCTGATTCATCATCTGAACCCGACATCCCAATCACCGGAAATCCAGCTCCTACTTCCGGATCATGGAAATGTTCGGTGGAGGAGTTTGAACAACTGAAACTGGAAAATGAAAATTTGACAGCTGATCTGGCTAGATGCACCGAGAACTTCGAGAGCACCAAGTGTCAGTTGCTGGAGGCGGAACAGCTTTTGGCACAAGTGAAGTCACAATTAGCATCAGCTCAAAACTCCAATAGCTTGGCTGAGACGCAGCTCAAATGCATGGCGGAGTCATACAATGCGCTCGAAAAACGGGCAGAAGAATTCCAATCCGAAATCAATCTTCTCCGAGGGAAAATGGAAATTCTGGATAACGAGCTACAAGAGGAGAGAAAAAGTCATCAAGATGCAATCTCGAGATGCAATGATCTTCAGGAGAAGCTGCAGAGGTACCGACCTATGTCCATTCTAATTCTCTCGTTATCATTTCAGTTCAATTTTATCTATATATCCGCTCACCATTATCTCAATATTGTCATTACAGGATCGAGAGTCGCTCAGCAGCTGAGAACGACAAAAAAGCTAGCCAGGTTAGCCCATATAAGCATCTCTAGAAATTGCCCTCATTTGTCGTTACTCTGTCCAAGAACAACCAAAATCATGTCATCAATTTTTGGATGTCTAACAGGATGAGTTGGCTGCTGCTTCTCAGAAGCTAGCAGAGTGTCAACAAACCATATATATCCTGAGCAAGCAGCTGAAGGCGCTGCGCCCGCAAACCGATTTCCTCCGGTCACCGTATAACGTTAAAAGCACAAAGGCAGAACCCTCCATTATGGACGAACATACAATGAGTGGCATGAGTTTGCAAGACATTGATTCGTCGGAGTCCGAAGTGAGCCACGTTCCTCAATCACCATGCAGATCATCAAAGCATATGAACAACCACCCTGCCACGTCCGGCTTCTCTTCGACTTCTACACCGGAAAAGCAAAGCCGTGGATTCGTCAGATTCTTTTCATCCAAAGGTAAGAATGCATAGTAATTACGACATTTATTGCTTTTTATAAGTATATTGAATTGTTTGCTTGATGCGGTTAATAGTTTCCGTTAGTGATTTTATTTTGTCATAGCTCAAGCAATTTAATTTAATTTTATTAATTTATGATGTTTTGTATATAATTAAGGACCACGTCCTTTTGCAAGCTTCTTGTTATCTGTGGTTATAATTTGGTTTTAAATGCACAATACACACACACACATCTATTTATATCTATCCAAATGCTTGTATATTATACTTGGATAAACTTTGTTTTCGATTTTTTCTTTTTAAAAATGCATTCAAATATCTCAGGTGTGTTTATAAACATGCTTACATGCATGTGTTTATTTTGTGGAAAATGTGAAAAGTTAAAAACTGTGAGGAAGAAAATCGACGTCCATGAAATTAATTTGTTTGAGAGTGAAAATGGCAACTAGCTCGGCTGGTCTGGTCAGCTGGGAATTTAATGCAATTTACTGTGTTCAGCAGTTTCCCTCTAGGGCCTAGGGCCCCTATCCTTTTAATTGGGTTGGGCTTTTCATAAAGGCTATTTTTCTAAAAGCCCAAGTGATGTAAATGACAAAAAACACAGAAAACCCTCCCTATAGGTGACAGAAATTGACATGTAGGCACCATCCTTGAGACACACTGTTTTATTGCAATAACAACAGGCAGGAAATGGTGTAGATATTATTGTATTTAAAACATTATTACTTACTACTCCCTCCGTTCCAAAATAGTTTTAGGTAGTTATATTATGTTTTTACTATATTATCCTTTACGTTACATAAATGATATTTCTTGACATTTATTACCAAATTGTTTAGTTGAATGGTAAAAATAGAAATTTATAAGTTAATTAATGCATATCTTGGTTATTGAAATTGAGCTGAAACAGACAACTAAAACGGAAGGGATGGAGTAGGAGGGAGTATTGAAGTGTATAAATTAAATATCAGCGTCAGGACCCACAACTATCCAACATGAGTGGCCACAAGCCATGTCTACTGGCCCCAATTTTACACCAAAATTGGTCCAAACATTCATTACATGTTTCATAATTTTTAATTCATGTAAGATTTTTAAAACCTCTTTTTCATGTATTTCGCTAGAATTAACACGACATTATATGAATACACTACTAAGTACTAACATGCATGCTGCATGCATATTGCATGCTACAAATATAGAACCAATATGAATTAGCAAAATAAAAGAAGATTTCGACTTTATTACATTACGAGATTAAAGTGTAAATGGGATTTATATCTAGAGGATGGAATTTTTGAGTGATTACTGTCAGTAAGAATTAAAAATTATTTATGGTTATTAAAAATCTATTTAAGGTAAAATTAACTTCAGAGTGGTTTAAATTATCAGATTATGCATTTTTACTATAGTATATATATCATATACCATGTTTTATTAAATACTGTATATATGTACATAAAGTAATTAATGAGTATGATATTGTTTTGTAAGTAGTACTACTGAATCCACTATAACTTTGTCTCTTGTGGTTTTGAAGTCGAACAGTGTATTGGGTTATTTAGGAGTGAATGGATTCGCTTGCTCCCAAACATGTTCTATGTATTTGATTACTATATTTATGAAGTCCAACAAATATATTTATACAATTGTGCATCACACTACATCTAACTCTCGACTTTCAACTTTCAACTATCACATTACTTGCACAATTGAATATAATGTAGAAATTAGGTAAGAAGTTTGTTTAAACAATATTATGTGGTAAAATGCATTCACACTAATTCACACATGAAATTCAACAATTCCCAACTCAACATTTTAAACAAGTTGTTCAATCATGATTCCTTGTTCTCTTATTTTTGGTTGATTAGAACAAGTTGCTCTTCAATATTCTCTACCGAGAAATTCATTCTTTCTGTTTTAAAGAAAAACATTCAATCAACACTCTAAATCAACATAGCTAGCTAAGAATTGATGGTAATCAAAGACTCAAAAAGGAGTTGGGGACAAGGAATGGTAAGTCCTTGAAGGCCATAATGAAACCCAAATTCTTCTTCTGCATTCTGCAGCAGCCTTTGGAATTCCTTCCTATTCAAATACTCCCTCTGTTCCTATTTAGTGGACGTTTTACCACAAATTACAAATACCAAGAAAAGTAATCATTATCATCTAGTTTTCCAATTTTGCCCTCATTTATTTACACACAAATCAAATAAAAGTGAGTTGGAGTGAGAGTGAGAATCAATAATATTTATGAAAGTAAAGGGTAATATTGGAAAAATGTGATATAAAAATGAAAGTGACAACTATTTTGGAACACTTTTTTGTTTCTAAAAAGACAACTAAAAAAGAACGGAGGGAGTACGAAATTGGGACAACATATCTGTTTCTGTTTTCTCCCACGTACACTACAAAATGCCCCTTCGGGACATCCAGTGGCAGCTGCCATGATGATTCGTTGTCTTTGCCTTGCCGGTTCCCTGCTTGTCTCAACAGCGAACATCGTCTCAAGATGATTTGCTTAAACACCATTGCCTTTTTTGATAGCTTGCTGTTTGATGATCTTCTGATAATGGCCATTCTTGGTTGGAGAACTTTTGAGTGTAAAAAGGTACTGTCTGGAAAATGAAAGAGACGAAACGAGAAAAGAAGGAATAATTTTTTGTGTGTGACAGCGATGTTTGTTATGGAGGAAATTATTGAGGATGGAAATGAAATGAGAAGGACAAAGGCATATATAAATATTCATACAAGTAAAAGGTTGGGGTCATGACTTCATCCATACCCTACATTGGAGAGAATGTATTTATATATTAGGATGACATTAGTTGATTTCCATTACTGTCAAATTTATTGCTCAATTGTTCAACCTTTACTCAGATTTTTTATTGGGGCGACTTACTTTTGGGTATATCATTTGAGACACAAAGTCTTTCAGTTAATAATAAGAGTTAATAATGTTATATAAATAAACAAAGAAAGTAGAATACATAGGATGAACAACAATTGGTGGGTTTCCAAAAAATTGTTAAAAAAAGGTATTGTATTTAATTTGTTGCGTTTGATTGTGTCGTCCCAAAAAATCATACTCCCTCCGTTTTTTTTTTTTGTTAGCTACTGTTGACTAATGAGTACTGTTCACTTATATACTTTGACTTAAAGTTTTCTCAAGGTTATACAAGTTAAAATATAGCCAAGTGTGATCTTGTTAGATTCGTCTCGTCTTGTAGATTTTAAATATCGAACTTTTAGAATTTTTACATGTACCGAATTTGAATTATTAATGGTTTAAAATGTGCATTGGACTGCGCGCTGAGTGGGTCTGTAGCTATCTTTAAAAAACGTAGGAAGTATTTCAGAAAGTGAAAATTGTGTATAAAAACATCGCCATCTATATGTAGTAGTTGATTTAGCTTTGAAATTTAATCTTGGACTCTATCTTCCCTAGTTCTACAAAGATATTATCAATAATATGTACTTAAATTGTACACCTAATAAGAAAAAGTTAATCTCAGATATTTTTCTTTTCTTTTTTTGTTTTTTTCTAATTAAAAAAAAAAATCTTGTTTAAACAATCACAATTCCATCCAATCAAATCATTTATTCTGATCTGCCCCGCATAAGAAATTATATTATTGCATGTATGGGATGAAAATAGGGCCACCAAATGACATATTTAGAGAGCCATCCCATGTTCTGTGTACGATATAATTTGTGACATAAAACCACAAATTGAAAATCGTAAACAAAATCAACCCCGCCACTTTTTTCTCATTAATATTCAATCAATTTTGAAAAATTTTAACCTATCAAATGAAATGATAGCATGAGTAGACTTACTAAATTATTTCTGAAAAAAAAAATATTTATTGAGTAAGGTCGTTGTTAAATCAATACATGCATGCATTTCAAAAAGAAAAACAATAATTTTTTTAAAAAATTTCAACAAGTCAATATTATAATCTACATTAAGATAATAAATTAAGGACACGACTATTATTCTTATAATATACTAATAATAAACCCTCATTGCTTTTATATACACTACTCCCTCCGTTACAGTTTAATTGTCCCGTTTGACTTTTTGACACTATTCATTGTTCAACTTTGACTCAATATTATTGTAATTATATATTTGAAAAAAAATGGTCGAGTTTAGTCTTGTTAGATTCGTCTAATCGTATAGTTTTAGAATATATATTTTATATAATTTGTAGTTGTATATATTTTGAGATATTATCGATTTAAAAAGTGTATTGGATTGTGTGCATAAATTAAATGGGACATTTCAAGTAGGAGAGAGAGTATTTTTATTGGTGCCCAAAGCTATGATATGAAGTAAAACATACTACAATGCATTGATATGGCAAAGCAGATTTTTCAAGTATTTAGTGGGACTGCCTTCGTCGTCGTGTCCACATCCACTTGTATTTGTATGTATACATGTAACCGGTTTCTATAATGGCATAACAATTGCCAGCAGGTGCAAACAACGCTAAAAATGATGTGTAGCCCTTTGTAAAGTGATGTATAAGTCTTATAGACGGTAGTTTTTTTTTAATTAGTTTTTGGTTCATAACATCCATCTATCACTTTTTTATATCACACATCATTTCATATACACAAACCTATCACTTTTGAATGTGTCAGCACCTGCACGCCGCCAGCACTCAAACGATTTCTGTATACATGAATCATGATCATTTGTTTGTTCTTTCTTACATATGGCATCAATCAAACCTTAAAGCTCCACAAATGTAGTAATCCGACATACTATACAGCACTATGGAGTGAACTAGCTAGGCCCGAGCTGGAGTACGAAAATGTCTTTAGGGCTTTTGCCAAAACGAAATGGGCTATATTTATAAAGTACCTATGTGGTTTAATGGGCTAATCCATTTTTGAAACATGGATCAAAGCCCAAATTAAAATGACAACACACAATTTTAGTGACATGTATCAATGCCCAAACTTTTAAAAATAAAGCGCGCTGCACAAACACGGATAACTCGTTTAACGAGCCATTAATAAACAATATTTTAATAATAGGTGAAGTATATATATATATATATATATATATTTATATATATATTGCGGTTTGGTTTGGTTATTTTTTTTCTCCAAATCAAACTTCAACTATTTACTTTGGAACATAACATTAACTATCTTTTCGCTTTTTGCTTTTGAAAATCCTCCCTTTAAAGTTTGTGCCAAACTTTTGTGAGTTTGATTTATGTCCGCCTTCATTTCCATTATAAAGGTGGTACGCATGATTTAATGGATAGATGAAATGTGTATTTTTGGCTTTTACTTTTTTTTTTAAAAAAAAAAACAAAAATTTTTTTTTAATAATAAGTTTAAGTTTATTCAAATATAAGTATAAACAACTTTGTTGAAGAAATGAGGTTATTATGTATGTAAACTGACCTTAAGGTTTTTAGTAAGGTTGGATGATGTAAGTGCTTAATAAATTTAGAAGACCTATATTACACATTGCCACGTTAACACCAATAAAGCCATCAACATATTATATACACATCTTTTGTGTATAATTAACATCATCGTCATTCACCCTTTTTGCCCCCTTTACCCTTTAAAGTTTCTTACCCTTTCCAACAATGAGAAACAATATCATTCGTAATGAACGTAATAAAGCACATAATGTGTGGAAAACTAGTGATAAAAGGACGACCAAAAAAAAAAGAAAAAAAAAAAGAAGAAGAAACACATATCATCCTTATTAGGCTCATTTGAGGAATTCAATCCCTTTTCCCTAGTAAAAAAAAGATCAAATTAAACATATCGACATGACTCTATACGGCTCTATATAATTCCTTTGTCTTCTACACACTAAAATTAAATGATCTATACTCTGATTAAAAACTAATAATAATAATAATAATAATTCCTGAACAACTTGCATTATATAGTGAATTGAATGAAGTGTTAATTGCCTCAGGCAATTTTTCATTTTTCATATACGGGTTCTCTCTTGTACTAATTACATCATTGCATTTTGTGGATTGTGAATAATGATGGATAAATATGAAGTATTTACGAATGGGCAAACTAAGCGTGACGCACTGACAAGCCCATTTTTGAGGACCCTTTTCAATAATATTTTACTATTATCCTCTTCCTCTTTTAATTTTTTTATATATTATCATTATACTTATGAAATTTATTCACATGAGTGATTATGTATGGTTGGTAGTCCAACAATTATGGAAATCAAGGACATATCTACAACATATATATGTGGCATCCCCCTCATATATAAAATAATTTTCACTTCAAGATATTTATATATCTCTCTCTCTATACATATAAATTACTAGTCATTAGGTATTTGCTTGCGTCCATGCTTTGTTTGATCCATTATTGAAGTAGCTAGCTAGCTAGATATACTACATTTTTAGATGCATTAATTTATTGTCTGAAATATATATATATATATATATATATATATATATATAGATATAGGGCTAAAATTGTAACTAAATCATCAAATATATTTACCTTCAATTCGTTTCTTGGTTGCTTTAGTTTTTCGACGTTTTCATGTTCTTTTTTTTTTCCTTAACATATTTCTACATATAATTTTGGCTAACAATGGAGAAACACAACAATCTTTGCTCCATTTGCTGACAATAAGGCTTGATTATATCCAAATTTGGATTTAATTTGGTTTTTTAACTTTGAATCTCGATCGCAAAAATGAAATTAAAAAAAAAAAAGTGTAGTGTTTATATTTGGGGTTATGAGATAATTTAAAAAGTTAAATATTAAAATAACCCTCGTGTTTCTACTTTGATAAGCATGTTTAATTTAATATTCATGTAGGCAGTCGGCAAATCATATTGTAATAGTAATATTTAAACTATATATATTACATGTGTCACCAGTCACCATTAGCTTAACCAATGTGTGTACACTATACTTTAAAAAACAAAAATTAATAGTTGCTATAGGCCTATACCAGTGCTTAATTGTATCAACCAAAAAAACAATTAAAATACGAAGAATAAGCCAGAACCTATATTTTTAATTATAACTGGGGAATATTTCATTCCAGAACAGTCTACTACTGTTAATAAAGTGCTAAGTGAAAAATTAATCAGTATTTATTTCAGATTAAAATTGTTTAATTAGTAGAGTATGTTTGTTTTTTTAGAGTTAACTACTCATACATACACATTGCATTCAGAATGAAGTCACAGCTGACGCACTTATTATTTAATTTATCTATTTATTTTAAAAATATAATATGGTTATGTTTTGTTTAATTTAGTTAACAAGCGATAAGTATCAATTGTGAAAAAGGAAATCAACCATAACAATACAGTCTGAGAAAAACGCGGTTTTGAGTTATTTTCAATAATAAATTAAGCCTATATATGCGAAAATAATTTAAATTTGGAGCCATAATTTAACAATGATGACAAAATATTTAGTAAATGACTGTCTACGTGTTTTGGTCATCAAATACGTAGGAGAAATATTAAAAGACATAAGAGAAATGAGCACTTTGGCCAAATTTTCGTCCCTATTAAGTATTCTATTTGAATCATGAATATTAATTATTATTATTAGTATTATTATTTTTTGTCATGAACTTCAACCTTTCACATGCATATTCATTTTGACACTGCAACATTATATCGAGAATCATAGCTCGATCCACAAACAGATTTACACAATCTTCACTAAATTTAATTTATTTAATCCATTACAACATTTGAAAACAAAAACATAATATAAGTGATTAATTAATGATTTATTTTTTATAAGTTTTTTTTAAAAAAAAAAATAAGAAAAGATTCGAATTCCAATTTTTAAGGAAGGTCAATGCGTCAATTACTGAATTAATCATACCTCGCCATTCACAACTTCACATTACCAGCAAAATAAAATAATTTAATTAATTCAACTTAGATTCTCTACATATATATACTATAGTAGCCCACAATATTAAGACAGCATGCTGTTTTTTTTAGGGTTTGTGTCTGTGTGTGTTCGTCGCAGGAAAGTGGACATGTTGGCACAAAATATATAATCACGCCAAGCACAATATTCCATTCTTTTATAACCACTTGAGCTGATTTATTTATATATATTTTTTTTACTTTATTTCCCAAACTCGATATTCCAGACTTTTCTCTAACGAACTAACATGGGAGGAATTATGTAAAATTATTGGCGTTTATCAGGTATCCCTATGCCATATTGAATCTAAGACTAATCAATTCTATAAAATCATGTTGAATAGCGAAATTTTATTTACACATTTTAAAGTGATTATTGCATAAAGGATGATTGAAACTTTGCTTTAATTTTATTGAAAGTTTGAATTCTGCAAAACCATGTTATGGTATATCAATATATTGGACAACATTTTTTTTTATTACATGTAAATTTTAATTAATTTTTTGTTTACATAATTAAATGTACGTACAGTTTAGCTACATTATACTTACTCCCTTTATTTTAAGTGTAACATTTCTTATTTGCACGTATGCCAATGCTCATTTTCAATAATTAATAACCCAAATTCGGTACAAGTAAAAATTCTAAAATTTTGATATTTAAAAACTACAAGATGAGACGAATCCAACAAGATCTTACTTGGATAACTATAACAAAAATAGAAGTCAAAGTGCTATAAGGAACAATAAAAAAAAGTCAAAACGTTACACTTAAAAAATCGGAGGGAGTACTATTAGTGAACATAATATACTCTTAGGGATTTGAATTCAAGACGATGTTGATTAAATTATTGTATTAATTGATTTACATATATTAATAGTATAAGATAGTCATGAGTGGTACATAAATGGCTGCCGCTGAATAAATTAATTCATTGGTCGTTTAAAAAATTATAATTAATCAATGAATTTGAATTTATTTAATAGGTCCGTGACATGATCAACGAGGGATGGAACACGGGGAAACAATTAAATTAACAACCACCAATTTTGGCTAATCCACTTATTGGAATATTGTGAAGCTTTCTTTGAATTCAAATTAAACATTGAATTAATTAGTTATTTAAATTGGAAATGTTGTTGTTGATTTAAGAAATACTGATGAGTAAATATCATTATTAATCATAATAATTGCTGGATTAGGATGGATTCATTCAGGACATAGAGATTCCACCACGTGCATAGTGTCATTACCCACCTTTTCTCCTTGTCCGAATTCAACAAACCTATTTACACTATTTAGGGTTTTTGGTTTCATTATTATTTTATTTAAAAAGATAAATAAATTGTTAGGGATTTTGATATGTATAAAAAAATCACATAATTAGGGAATGCATATATAAATAGAGAAATGGAGCACAAAACAAACATGACCACCAGAAAATTACGTGGAAAATCCAATTGGGAAAAAAAAACGCTATTTCAGCCAATAACAAATTTCAAACGCTCTGCCGCTAGCTAGCTTCTCAGTATATTTTCTATGTAACAAATCAAATAACAAAACAAGATCCTGTAGGTAGATAATATTATTAAATTTAAGCCATACTCTAAAATAAATTAAATCGTTGAATTATCTTTTTCTTCTTCTGCAAGGTCGAAAATACGAATTTATAATTTGTGAATGGGCCGGGGATGTGAACAACAGAAGATAAATTCATGAACAATTTCCAGATATATATTATTTTTTATTCGAAAGAATTATGAAACTTATACCACACACATTAAAAGGATAAAATGGAAGGAATAGGAGATCGGAGGTGGAGAATCGAGTTCACAATTATGATATTAAAAATCAAGAACTTGACCATTTGATCAAGTTCTTATACAAATATTCATATATTTTTATATGATGCATTTTTATAAATAAAAAAAAAAATAGATACATGAAATTGGTATTTTGGTCATTCTTATTTGTGAGATAAACTATTATTAAAATAGTATCAAATTTTTAAATTTGGATTAAATTGGGAAAAAATATTATTTTTTTGGAAGAGAAAAATATTTTTAGACGTGTCGATTTTTTGTTGGATAAATAGACTCGAATTTGTTTTTTTAGGTGAATACCGGGGTATCCCCAGGCCTCATTGGACCCATGACTAATCCCTCGAGGATCTGCAAGGGCAATTAAGGGCGCCTCTTCCAAAGCAGTTTTTTGCATACACAAGGCTCGAACCCGGGACCTTACTTAAGCGACTAGAGCCTCATCCACTCAAGCCAACTGTTGTTGGTGACGTGTCGAATTTGTTAGTTAAATTAAAAAGTTTGCTTAAATTAAAGCAGAGTAGTTATTTTCAGTTGGAATATTCCGGGAAAGTCCTTTCGGACATGCCTTCTGTAGTGCGACGCTTTAAATTCGGGACCAAAACACCATGTGAATCTACGCCGTCATGATGTGGATGTGATTCATTGCACGGCGTGGATGAACTGTGGCGCCAGAAAATAAATACCACTATAAACGTTTTTTTTTAAATATTATATTTAACGTAGAATGTTTTTTTGGTGAAATCGTAGAATGTTTTTTGGGTAACAAAATCGTAGAATGTTTTGAATGGTGGTTTGGTACAATTAAAGTCACAATGCTTTTGCTAATTATTTATGAAAGAATTTTTTTTAAAAAATAAATTAATACATTCCCCCTATATTACAAGTCTCTTTTATTTCTTAATTCGTTCAATTTTCTTCTTTCCTTTTCCTCTCTTTTTCTTTTCCCTCTGCTTTTTCTTTAGGTAATATTTATATATCACAATTGATGTATCCCAAATAATTGTCACCACCAAAGCCGAAGAAGCGAACTACAACTTGAACACTCTTTGTAAAAATCATTTTCCAATACAAAAGTATTTTATTCTATTTTTGCTTACTTAAAGATGCAAAAAGTATAAAGGCACCATTTTGTTGGAAGAATCTTCATGGAAATGGCCCATTTGCTTAACAAACTCATTATATATATATATATATATATATAATCTCACTAAATAAATAATTTCTAATTTTCTATCCATGGTTGGAATGCGCACACGTATATGCCCCAATTCTTTATTGCATCTTACTAATCCATGTTGACTACCTTTGTCTATAATCTTAATTAATTCCCATACATTTTTTAAATACAAAAGTAATCATCAAATTACTTCAAGTAGACGCAAATAGTGATAGAGCTTCTCACAATACACCAATGACTCCAATATCAAACATTCAAACAACATATAATTAGTAGTATATAATTTAGGTGTTGGATTAATTCAAGTACTAGTATTTTGAAACAAGCTTCGTTTATTTTTCTTTGTAATAGTTTGATTACGAATTCCATCTCAATTATTATTATATAGATTATTAATAATATGGATAAAGGATCGGTTTGTTGAGTTTGAATAAGGTTTACTTGAAAGTGGGCAACATCTTGGTGGGTTGATTAGTTAAGCGATGTGGGAGAATTAATGATTAGGAAGTGGTGTGAAATAGCAATGGTTGACTAAAAATGGGTAGCCCCAATAGAACACATCGACTAGCTTTTTTTTTTTTTTTTTTTTTTTCTTTCTTTTTTGTGTGTGTGGGGATGGGTGAAGAGGTAATTAAAGGTAGTGTGTGGTGCGTGTAAATGCATTTTTAGCATGGAGTTTTAGTACTCTTGTCAACTTAGTACTCGAGTGGCTAGTTGTTATTCATCTTTCTATCTTTATAAATCTTTTATTATACTTCCTCCGTATTTTTTTTAAGCTACTGTTGACTAATGGGTACTGTTCACTTATATACTTTGACTTAAAGTTTTTTCATGGTTATACAAGTTAAAATATAGCCAAGTGTGATCTTGTTAGATTCGTCTCGTCTTGTAGATTTTAAATATCGAACTTTTAGAATTTTTACATGTACCGAATTTGAATTATTAATGGTTTAAAATGTGTATTGGACTGCGTGCTGAGTGGGTCTGTAGCTATCTTTAAAAAACGGAGGAAGTATATATAAAGTGGATGATCATGCATGTATATCGTGATGATATATATACACGCACAAAAATGACGGATTAGTGAAAGAATGGACATGATAAAAATGATTAAATATGTGAGGATAAAAAGTCAATTTTAAAGTAGGGAGTAAGTAGTATTGTCATGATGGTGCATTTCTTCATCATCTCAATTGCATCCCACTTTCAGTCATGTATTTATTTATTTATTTATTTATTTTAAATTTATATAATAGGAGAAATTGGTATCATTATTTCAAAACATTCGTATTTGTTCAGCAAAAAAAACATTCGTATATTATTGTTTTATATATGGTGTCAAGCAAAAATATAATAATAAAAAAAAACATTCGTATATTATCATGTATATTGCCCAAAATTTAGGTATACAAGAATAACACTAATTGAAAACTTTTTATATAATAGAAATATATATATATATAGATATATAAAATTGTTAAAATTTTTAGTAATATATATTCAACAATGATTTAATATCTTCATCAAATATTGAAACACCACCGGCATGGTCTAGAGTTGAGTTGTGTTAGTTGAAAAGTCTCCTAGCAACAATTTTTAATAAGGAAATGCATCATTATATATGTGATGGAAGTTATTTAAATTAGATATCACATAGTATTTCATTCGATTTCATTTTATATCTTATGATTGGATTGGATATCCCATCTCTCCTATTTGATCCATTCTGTAAAGTCTTATATTTATATATACATAAAATTGATATTGTGATATTGGTATCTTATTTTTGGTGATCATGCAATCGCTTGTGTATCTATTTATGCCATTGTTTTTATCATCATTATCTCATTGTTTTTGGTCTATTTGCAATTAAATATCTAACACCAATAATTTCTTTACCATTACATGCCAGAAACATTCCACAATTGAACTTTCTTAAAAGATACGTTCGTTGGTTAAGTTGAAATACTTCTCCTGATCACTATCTCAAAATATAAAATAAATACAGTAATATTTAAATAAGAGATTTTATAATCGAATTCCCCTTAATTTATTTGTTAACGACTTTGTATCGTTTGTCCACTCCATGTATAAATGTGGTGGAGTATATCATGTGATTTAATTTATAAACAACCATGGTTAGTTTAAATACTATTATTGAATATATCGTTGCTTAAATACTATTATTAGACAATATTAATGCAATAATAAATAATTTTTTAGAAAAAAGACATTTACTAGGTAATAATAGTAGACGAGAACGAAATCTTAATATTACTACTGTATTGAATTCCATATGATCCGTTCCAATAATGATATCGTGAAAGATATTTAATCCGAACATATACTACTACATTATACAGTATAAAATATAGTAATAAATAAATAAATAAAAATAATTGTAGGAGTAGGGTTAGATAGAGAACGTAAGAAACTAGTTGTTGGTCAGAATGGAGCCTAGCCCATCAAATATGTGGTGGCCTCACGTGCAGTTTCAATACGGCAGGCTGATCCCACGTGACTCATCCGACCCCACCTTCCCTTGTCTATGTCCCCTTTCTTACATTATTATTATCCTCATTCCCCAGTAATAATAAAATACGAGTAATTCACAAATTATGTACTCCTACCGTCCTACACGGACTGCAATTTCTCAAGAAATCAGTACATAACTAAAAATTCATGTTTCACTTTTATCTTATTTTATTCGAGGGTAAAAAAAGTATATATGTTGTTAACTAGCTCAAGGATTGAAAAAATAAATTATTATGGGAAAAAATGGACAACGCATACCCTATCCAGCCATTTATTATATACCAACCCACAAAATGGGATGTGATTTGTGTGATGTCAACCGCATATACTACAAAAATAATGTGCGCGCATAAAAAAAATGATGTATATTATAAAATGAGCAACATCAATTTTCATGAAGTTAACATTATTTTTCATGGTGTGGATATCATTTAGTATGTACAGGTAAATTAATTGACAGTACAATATCCGGACTGAACAAAATGAGCTGACAACTAAATGCAATTTTCCACGGGTTTATCTCTTTTTATCCTATAATTAAAGGTAACATCGTAATTGTATTATTAATCATATTGATACTAGTAAAATTCGATTTTTGAATGACTAATAAAAATGATAATCCCCGTAACAGATCGATCACACAAAACATCCCTCTAAATTTTCACTTCCCTAATTTATATATATGTATTCAAATAAAGAATGAAACAAACAGTGCTCCGTCCAGACTACAGACTGATATGTTGCTATCCATTAAAAATAAAATAAAAAATTTATCACGAAAGAATTTTTGAGGAAAAAAAATAAAAATAGTAATATGGCACACGGCAGTGAAGCACACCAACTGTCGTGTCCCCTTTCTTGTGTAGACTTTTAGATTGAAAATGACATCAAAATTTGTCTCCAAATAAAATCAATCCCATTCATTCCCCCAAATTATATGATCGGTTAATAATTAATACCCCTCCGATTTTTAAATTTTCATTAAGAGTGAAAACGTAGCTTAATTATTTTCTCTAACTATAAATAATACTACCTCCGTTCCTTTTTAAATGACACGTTTTGACTTTTGTTACTGTTCATTAAGTAGCTTTGACTCGACTTTTTAATACAATTATATAAGATAAAATATAGTCAAGTGGGATCTTGTTGGATTCGTCTAATCCCATAGATTTATAATATCAAATTTTCATAATTTTTACTTGTATGGAATTTGAGTTATTACGGATTAAAAACGTGTATTGGATTGCGTAAAATGTGGGTCCGTAGCACTTATTTAGGAACGGAGGAAGTAATTTAAAAGCTAGAAAATAATAATTACGTATACTTCTTACTTATTGATATTTAATTTTTAATTTAATTAGTAATTATGAGCAATTGATATTGAAGTAGTATTTGATATAGTAGCTTATTATTGCACAAATAAGAAAACATATAGTAATTAGTAAACTTGTATACAAAATTTATAAGATATTCTAATATTCAGTAGTATTTTTTTTGCTACACAGTCTATAAAGGTGGATTAATGGTTAATGGTCTTTTTGCTCAAAATATGGAGTATTTACTCAACATGATTAATGGTTTATTACAGAATAATTTATACAGGTGCAGGCTGATTTAAAGGTGAGGTAGAGATTTCGAGTAGCTACCAGATTGTATTACTGTAATATAATCTTTTTCAATTAAAAAAACAGAGTTGAACCACTTTCTAATATTTTAAACCCATAGAGCATTTAAATATGAAATAAATTTTAATTTCTAAAAGAATAAATACAAAACACTTTATTCGAAGCCCCGGTGATTGAGAGAAAATTAAATGATTTAATGCCAAAATTTACCTTGAATTAGATTAGTTATTCCAATAAACTGGTTTAGTTCTTGCCCTTCCAACTTTATGATTGAGAGTTTAATTTTCTATACGACTCTCTATCTCTATTTTTTTAATTTATCATTTTGTAATTTAATTTATATGACATTGACCCCACCACTTTTTTTTAGCTTCAATTTCAGGAAAAGAAAAAAACTGAGCCACACCGGCAGTGCTATTAAAAAAAAATAAAAAATTACAAATCTTCAATTCAAAGTTGAAATATATTTTTCGCTAGCCTCTTTAGGCTGTTTAAAAAAAAAAGTTAAAATATAAAATAAATGGCAATTAAAAATAGAAAGACATAGAAGTATAACACATGCAAATGATGCTACTGGGGCAGAAATAATTCAATTCCAATTGAGTTAGTTGATAATTGTAATTAGTCACTAAGAATAATAAAAGAAATACTACTACTATTAGTACTATATAGTACTATATAGATGGGATGAGGACTTAACCCAAGTGGTTAAGTCCCTTGACCTCCAACGGAAGGTTGGAGGTTCGATTCCCACCGGCCCCCTATCCCTCCCCTTTATTCCCCTTGTAATTGTGTGGCATGGGCTCCCACCACCCCTTTTCCAGGCCTTCAATGGCTCATCAAAAAATATATATATAATAAAGTAAAAAGACAGGAAGAGGGTAGTGTAGAGGTGAGATTGGAAGGGGAAGACCAATTGACCATGACCATGTGGATGTAGTAGTATAAGAATACCCATCATCCCCTCATTCCTTTCTGCACACATATTTCTTCCAATTTCAATTCCCCCTTGTCACTATATACTTCTCTGCAACTTTAATTATTTCCTCAATTCTCACTTCAACTTGTGAATTTATTAAAACTCACTAGTCTACTACTGATCATCACTACCTCATCTCATCATCAAGACACATATATAATAATTCCTTGAGCCTAGCCTAGCCTAGCTAGATTTGTTTGATCAAGAAAAAACATTAGACAAGATCGAAATGGAAAACAACAGTAGTAGTCAGGCATCATCAAGATTCAAGAGGATATGTGTGTTCTGTGGGAGCAGCCCTGGCAAGAATCCAACCTACCAAATTGCTGCTGTCCAGCTTGCCAAGCAACTGGTATTCATTCATTCATTCATTCTTACATGTACCTTTCAATTTATTACTACTACAAATCCACTCTTACCTTTTTTAATGTTTTCTTTGGGGGGTGGGTGGGGAGGAAGAAGATGATTCATCATCATGAATAATGGATTAGATCAGCAAGATTAACGCGGAGTGATATTTTATATATATATATATATATATATATATAGTAGTAATAGCAGTATTTGTTTGTTTTTTTAATGAAATAAATAAATTAAAAATGAAAATGAAATGATGGTGGTTGATCAGGTTGAAAGGAACATAGACCTGGTGTATGGAGGAGGAAGCATTGGATTGATGGGCTTTGTCTCCCAAACTGTCTTTAATGGTGGCCGCCACGTATTAGGGTATACTAGTATTTATTTCTACTTTCATTTCCTGCTCTTCAATATCAGTATTTTCCCTATGAATATAAATTCTTCTGGATAATATATAATCTAAATTGATCTTCTTTATGGCTTTGGCTTGCAGGGTGATTCCCACCACTCTAATGCCCAGAGAGGTAATTACTAGTAGTTAATTAATTACTTAGTGGCAATGATGATGATGATGATGGTATTTTATAGTAATTATTACTATTCATAATGATGATTAATGAGATGATATTGTAATACTGTGTGATGATGATGATCAGATAACTGGAGAACCAGTGGGGGAAGTGAAGGCAGTTTCAGACATGCATCAGAGGAAGGCAGAAATGGCCAGACAAGCTGATGCTTTCATAGCCCTCCCTGGTAACAATCAATTCATTTTGGTTATTAATGTGTGTAAATATCAAATAAGTACACATATGATAGTACTGTAATTGATAATAATAATAATAATAAAAAATGAATTAAAATTGTTGATTTATTAAATTAACTGCAGGTGGGTATGGAACATTGGAGGAGCTACTAGAGGTCATCACTTGGGCCCAACTCGGGATCCACGACAAACCGGTACAAATTTAACCCACCACTGCAACAGTGCAAGAAAAACATAACTAGATACTGTACTTAATTATAGTACTTAGTAGTAATATTTTTGTGTATTAACTATTGCTGGATCCGATCCATGTACTTTCCAATCAATACCTTCATATTTGTTGAATTTCAACGGGGGAAATGTTGATTTGTTGTTAAATTTCAACAATATTAGTATTAACTAAATGAGTTGTGTAAATGCAGGTGGGATTGCTAAATGTGGATGGTTATTACAATTCGCTACTGTCCTTCATAGACAAGGCTGTGGATGAGGGCTTCATCGCCCCAGCTGCCCGCCACATTATTGTCTCTGCCCAAACTGCCCAGGAACTAATCTCAAAGCTTGAGGTATTACTACAACACTGGGCAACCAGTCAAATACTATAAATATCCCTATTTTCATAATTCAATTAATTGATTAATGATGTTCAATTGGATAAATAAATAAATTCAGAATTATGAGCCAAAGCATTGTGGTGTTGCATCGAAGCTGAGCTGGGAAATAGAGCAGCAAATGGGTTATTCCACCAGATCGGATATTGCACGTTGACTCATCAATCAATATATTTATAGTATAATAATTTGGGGATTTTATTTAGTTTCTCAGATTTAATTTGTAGTATGAAATTTGAGTAAATAGTGGAATTTATCAAATGACAGAAGCCAAAATGTGTATTTAGGAACTGAAGTAGGGCGGGGGAGCATTGTTGTTATATTATGATCTAGTTTTTAGGTCTCTTCATTTTATTTTATTTATTTTTCCTTGTCCGTCTTTTTACCCTTGTGAATTTATATTTTATTACAGAAATTGAATTTGTATCCGTTTGCCTCTTGCCTTTTATTGATTTCTTCAGTTTTAGATCTTTCTCAGAACTTGAGATGAAAAAAGGGCATCTTCAGTCTACTACTACTACTACTGTACAAGTTTTTTCATGTCAACTGAAAATTTAAGATCTAACCAACTTCAATTTTCTAGCTTTAGTTAGGAGTCACAAATTTTCATCAACTTTTTTTTCTTCGTTTTGTACTTTAATTTTGGTGCCAGCAACTTCTAAAATTCTAATGTACCAAGGAAATAAGTTCACGTTAACTATAGCAACAATGCAATAGCTAAATTGATCAACAAACAGTACTAATTTACAGTCTAGTTAGGAATAGTCAACAATCACGTGCGGTATACTACCAATCAAGAGATAGTATTCAACAACTAGAACATTCTTTTGTCAACATGAACCGATGTTGATCAATTCAATCACCCGACACACATATATGCCTATCAAAAAAAAATGGATATTCCTCTCTTTCTCTTTATTTAATCTCCATTCATTGGGAGGTCCATGTTTAATGACAGTGACATTTTCACAAACCCCAATTCAAAAGAAACAAAATACGGAGTAATATCTTAACAAAAATAAAATAATGGCCGGGCAGCTCATCATCCATAGTTGAAAGTCTAAACATTGAGTTGACACTAGGGGTGGGAATAGGCCAGGCTGCCCGACATGGGCCTACGGCCTGGTCTATTTTAGGTCTGGCCTGGCCTGGCCTTTCAAAAAGCATATTTAGTCTGCCTATTTAGTTTTTTATATATAATTTTTATAATTTATTAATAAAATTATTTATTATTTATTGAATATTTAAATATATATTTTATAAAATTTAAAAATTTATTAAATGGGCTCCTAAAGGCTTAAAGTCTGGCCTATTTAGTTAAAAAGACCAGGCTTAGGCCTATAAACTAAACCTATTACAGGTAGTAGGCCAGGCTCAGGCCTTATAAAGCTTAGATAGGCTTAGGCCGTACAAGGCCAAGCCTGGTCTGGCATGACCTATTCTCACCCCTAGTTGACACACCATGAAAGTCATTCACTAGGACTAGGTTACTTAGGGTCATAATCTATATCCCAAGATGAACTTTGCCCGTCTCATTTCATAAATTTGTCGAGACATTAATTCAACTTTTTCCCAAGACGGCAAGAAATTAATGTGACATAACACGCATGTATGCCAAGCCTATCCAAATTTGATTAGGACAAACAAAAAGGGAATGGTTCCAATTTCCTCAAGGAGACCAAACAAGAAGCACCAAGTAATATTTCCATATGATCTTGATGGAATATGCATCAACAAAAAACCCCCCACTTTAGATATAGTGCTTTCTATCCATACTCAAAATTCCTATGGTTAGGCATGCAAGAAAAGTGCCCAAAAACTTTGGTTTCTCATGTACTATGTGGCATGTTATGTTAGTGGCTTCCACTTGTTGAACACTCATTGGGATTATGTAAAGGAACTAAGGTGCATTTTTGTAATATCACGTAACACAATGACGCACGCATTTGATGATAGAAAAGCATAAAAGGAAAAAGAGAGTGTTTATGTAAGAATAAGGCGCCGACACGTATTGGGCGTGAATATCACAAGGTTATAGTACTTCTGGTTTGACTTCATTTAAATGGAATAAAATGTATGGAAATCAAATGAATTTTCAAGAGCAATACTGAATTTCAAAATTATCAGTTTATCATCTTCAAATTAAGGTTAACCCAATTATATTTTTAGGACCAGGAATCATTTCAATGCATGACATAATTCATTCGTTAAAAAACTAGAGAAAAGAAATTTAGGTAATTAAATTGTCTTAAAAGTTAACTACTTGTATTTCTGAAATCTTGAGAGGCATACTTATACAATTATACTCTGTACTGCGTATATATATATATATTAAAGGCAAAGGTCACTCCTTTAATTTGTGGCGTAATATGTATATATCGACAAAACACAGATACGAGATGAGTATGAGGTAAAAAAAGATGAGGCTGATGAGGCAAATTAAAGTTGTCGTCGATGTGGGACAAAACACAAAACACATGCATGGCTGATGGACGATGGCTGCTGCTTTAATTTTCCAAAGCAAAGCAAATGGATATGTACGAAAAAACAGTGTCCATATTGGTAGTGCACACCCACCCCCATTGTACCCAGCAGCCACTAGCACCATAAAGAAAAGCAAAACCTCATTTGCCATCTCACACCCAACCCAAGGATACATATATACAACAATGAAACAATCCACACACATGATGTAACATACATGTCCCACCACACCCTCACTTTTTCTACATATCCACACTGTAATGTCTAATGACTAGTACAAAATTAATTTACATATATCTGAGGTACTGAAGTGCGAAGCATACGGTATTGTGGATGTGATGATGTTCAAGTACTGATGAAGGATTGGACGACGGATGATGTGGTGACCAAGCTGGAGAGGAGCCCCACGATGACTGCGCCGTTGTATGTGCTCGGTTCAGTTTGCATTGAGTTGTTCCTCGAATCAACAAAAGTGTCGTTGAGGAATGGTCCGCCCACCAGTGCTCCCATTGCTATGTTAGGATTCGGATCAGTTGAGTCGAGCCATTTGAATCCGTCCTTGCAGCCGGTGGTTGCATCCACTGGGATTGAGGCACCCCTGTGGTGGACCTGTTGTGGGTACTTATTCCCGTAGCCCACAAGATAGCTCATTCTCATTGGATTATCGCCCAACACATAATCCACCTAGCATTTGATCACATGTTCCATGAGAGAGCAATTGTACATGAGTTACGTGACCAAGTAGTGGTAAGAACTGGAGATGGGAAATCAACCAACCTGTGAGATTGCAAATTTTCGGAGATCTGAGGGCCTGAAACTGTGGCCATCGCAAGATAGTGTTGGGGTTCGGGATGTAAGCATGTAGTCGCTGTAAATAACTGCTAAAAACGCTGATGCCACAGGATGCTGCAGGGCATTCCATTGGCTTACCCATACTAAACCATCTGCATAATTTTAAACTCGGCAGCCTTAATTAAAATCACACTCTAGAAATAGCAGATTTGCAGAAATGAAAATGCCAATTAATGTTAGAATCAAATTGAGAAAGGAAAGGTATAAAGAGGAAGAATACTGTGGGTTCTACTGGAGGTGGCGGATGGAGATTTGGGTAGGAGGCCACACATGACAGCTTCTGCCGATTCCCTGTACTTCTGGAGTACACTGTTACTCGAGACATCTTTTGGACCAAAGAAGCTTACTCTGGACAACAGAACCTGCAGCAGACAATACATTTACCATCTTTTTGACAAACCATCTATCTATCCACTTGATTCAGTTGTATAAGGTGTACCTGAGCTCCGGCTAGCTTGTTATCCCAGCTAAACCACGTTGGGCTTCCCCAATTAGCAAAATCATCTCCGTTTTTCCCGGTCACATATTCAAAATAAGATTTATCCGTCGTTGCATGATAGAGCCAGGCGGCAGCCCACAATAGCTCATCACCATACCCGGTGGAGTTATAGAAGTTTTGCACTTGTGGGATACTGACACTGTACAATTCTCTATGCTTATCAGCAAATGTAAATAACTGTTTGGCATGTTTCAATAGCAAAGCTGAATATGCAGAATCAGTGGTCTTAAAGACCAGAGATGCCGATGCTAGAGCTGCTGCTGTTTCGGCTGCAACATCAGTTCCTGGTGCTGAAGTGTTCACTTGTATAAGAGGCCTATCCTCCTTCATATTCTCCGGTCTTTCCCAACAACTATGGTCAGCGTTAGGATCGCCCACCTGTCATAAGGTCATCATAGATAGATAGTAAGCAATGATCTCTCTAAAATTGTGCCTCAAAACGAATTATTGCTTGACAAAAACACAGAGGTAAAGAGTGCACAAAAGAGTGGATCAACCTGAATGTATAGGACATCTTCTTTAGGATGTGCATTAATGAGGAAGTCTGTAATCCACTTGAGCGAGTCCTGCGCAGGTTCCAATTGATCAACAACCTTCATTTGATCCCCATACTCGAGAATTGTCCAAGACAACACGGTGGCAGTGAAAGCCATCGGAAATCCAAACTTCATATGATCTCCGGCATCATACATTCCCTTTGAAAGATCCAGCTTAGCTTGACTCCCATCTTTCAACGCAGAATCCCCTCTCCAAGATATCTTATTATCCTCCAGCTTCCCGGCTGCAACATCAAAGTAAGAACCCCATCCAACAAGCAACAAGCAAGAATCAGTTAAATTCTTCATTATCATTACTAATAAACAGATCACACATTATATCGATCAGAAGAAGCATGACATTATCATTACTAATTACTAACATAGCACAATAATTCAGCACAGTTCACACATCAACTGTATCAATAACATATCTGAGATATCTAATAAGCAGATCAAAATTACTTTACACTTCAAGTTGCAATTACAAGAAAAGGGCAATAATAACAGCCACTGGATACAGATCTACTAACATACAATCAAACAAAGAAAAAGGAAACCTACTTTTCTGCATATCCAAGAAACGCATTGCAATTTTACGATACTTATTTGGCACAATAATATGACACAATTTGAGCTGGAAGCTATCGAAACAATATGTGTTCAATAAACAGATCAAAATTAACATCTACAAGTCCAAATTCATAATGCAGTTTCAAAACGCTTTAAGTCATAATTACAAGAAGATAAGGACAATAACGCACATCCATTGAATACAGATCAAGCGACGCAATCAGAACAAGAAAAAGGAAGCGCACATTTCTGTATTTCGAAGAACTGCATTGCAATTTTAAGAGCATCAGAATACTTCTTTGTGATGGCACCGGGGGGCCCCGGAAGTGGGGAGGGTCCCGGCCCAGATTTGTGCTTCTTCTGTTCCACTGCATAGAAAATTGCAAAACCAATTGCAGCGAAAACTATTAGCACCAAAAACCAGCCACACCATCCTCCAGAACGCTTCTTCTCGTCCTCCATTCTTCTCCGACTACAAGAAGAACACAAGTCCGTTAATGAAGAGAAGGAAAGCCAAATTGAGAAATGGAAGTATAATTATATGAAGGTAAAGATAAAGACTGGTGGACTGATCAGTGCTGAGTAACGACAAGAACCTACCAAAAATTTTAAAAATGTGGCCTTTAAGCTTAAAGAACACAGCACCGACGGTTGGTACCGAACAACCGATAGATACCTCTTCTCTTCAATAATGCTTACAGATTTTACCAATGGCTAAAAACGCACATTACGCAATCATAATTATTGTAGTGGCTGAATCCATCTGGCAAAATGCCTGCCAGAGGAATTTCACAATTTACCAGCGGCGTTATACAATGCCTGGGTTCGATCATTTCGAAGTGGGAGGGTGAAACTGAAAAGGAAATGGGGTTCTTGATTAGGTGAGATTTCCCAATCATGGTGTGAAAGTTTTCAATTGGAGTAAATTGTGAAATGATCGTCATCTTGTCTTGGACAAACGTACGAACTAGAAAACCCAAATACAGATTACAGCCATCAGACATAACAGTATCACAGGAACGTTTCTTGATTCAAAATTCCGAGGGTTTATATCAGAGTGATTGTGAATGATTTGGTTTCCTATATATAAAATGAATTGGGAAAAAGGAACACAGATGTCGATATGTCCGAGTGGTTAAGGAGACAGACTTGAAATCTGTTGGGCTTCGCCCGCGCAGGTTCGAACCCTGCTGTCGACGATTTAAGTTTTAGAATTTTCACATTTTGTTCAATTAATTGAAGGCCCAAAATCCCAAAAATTAGGGATTTGAAATGCTCTGTTTCTATATAATTGAAATATTGAAGAGGGAGTAATTTTTAGCAAGGGAAAGAATGGATTAGTTGAAGGTACTGTTACTGCCAGTTAATGGTCCTGTGTAAATGTGATTAGTTAGCTACCTATACTCTGAAATATTTTTTTTAGTAATTGAATCCACACGCTGGAGTTGAAGAATTATTTGTGTGTCTGTGTTTTGCTGTGCTCATTGCCTCATTCTAACATCTAAGCAACTGCTTGACTATTTGAGGTTTGAGAAGTGCTGATTTCCAAATGATCTGATCAACTGAACTTTTCAATTTCAAAGTGTCAAAATTCAAAACCATCCATGCAATAGCTCCTCAGGGAACGCATACTGGGCAAACATCACAAATTTCACTTCTGACGGCGTAGCTGCATTGCAGACTAGGGATGTCAATTCAACTCGGTAGACCCGAGAACCGACCCGGACCCAACCCGTTTAGCTCGGTTCGGGTCTTCATTTTGGGTCTTGGGTCGGTTCTGGGTTGGATCCATGTTGCTCTTTCTCGGGTCGGGTCGGGCTTGGGTCCAACGGTGGACCCGACCCAAGACCCGACCCGAACTGACCCGAGTATTTTTAAGTGTGCACAATTATAAAATATTCTTAATTGTTGTATGTTTATTTAAGTCTTTGGAAGAGAACTAGCACGTAGCTACTCGTATATTATCTGTAAATTTGTATAATTTGTAAAAAATTGAGTAATGTGATATTATGATGTTGAATTTTGGGTGTGGTCTAGAGTATTTTATTAAATTCATCCGGGTCCACGGGTCAGCGGGTCTGGGTCCGGGTCTTCTTAGGTCGGTTCTGTTCGGGTCTAGGGGAGGGTATCTCGGGTCTTGGGTCTGAAAATTTCCCTCGGTTCGGGTATCGGGTCTGGCTGGACCCGACCCAAGCCCGACCCATTGTCATCTCTATTGCAGACTGTCCACAGGAACGCAGCTGAGCTCCTCAAACTGGTCTTGGTTGTTCTACAAATTGCTAAGTATAACCAAAAAAAAGGTCGCCTTAGAGAAGTACAAGTACTATGTATGTTTTACAATTTATAGTATGAATGTGGATAATTTTAACTGCCAAAAAGAAAATGAAATGGATCCAAAAGAAAATGGGGCGTAATGCTTTATAATGACTGTCACGTTGAAAGTGAGCATAGCCAACCAACGTGCCACCCATATATATCATCACCCTCTTTGTAGCCCACAATTACAAATGTTGGAGGTAGCCGTTGCATCCCACTTTAGTTTTACAAATACAAATATAATCTATGATGTGACACAATCCATATTTTATTTCACCTAAATAAATATATTTACATTATACAGTACATACTATTATATTTATGGGGTTAAGGAATTAAATATATGCATGGGATGTAATCAAACTAATTAATTCCGTTAAAAAGGTAATTTTGTAAGTTCTCTTCATCATCATCAAAAAGCTTTCCGTTAATAATTTGGCAAGGAGATAATTCTGGAAATTAACAGGGGCAAAACTGCAAATCCACCGTCCGTAAACTGTTGTTCCCCGAGATGTACGGTTGATGTTTCATTTTCAATAAAGGGGCTCAGAATATCAACGGCTATCAACAATTTTCGCTACTCAGAGTATTGCTCCGCGCCACATGCTAACAACCCTGAGCATTATTTTGGCTTTCTTCAAAAGAGGAGAGGATTATTAATAAATTTAGTTGCGGAAAAATGACAATGGAGAGAATTTAAACGACGCTAGCAAATTTTGGGCCCCCGCATTTTTGCTCTCTAGAGACGCGATAACCGTTCGCCGTCTTTCACGGCGGCGCCCCCGGTTGTTTGTATTGGAATAGGTTACATTCGCCTCTCTTAATTTGGTGTAGATTCTCTCTGCTGCGGCGGCGCTCCACGAGCATTATTTAATTTCGGCGATCGCTTTTTCGTTCGTTGTTTGGCGTTGTAAAGGTAATTATTGGGTTTGATTTTGATCGGAGATCGAATGAAAAAGTTTCTTGGATTTGTTTAATGTCTTTGTTTTTGGTTTCGTTCGCCGTGAAATCTGTGATGACTTTTTTCCATAGCGAAATGCTGCGCGACGTGCTTCTGGTTTTTTTTTTTTTTTTTTTTTTTTTTTTTTCATTTCAAGTTGGGCAAAGTGCGTGATTCTGTATTTCTTTATTTTTTTATTTGTTTGTCATGATGAGGTTTTGTGGCCCTGGATGATGTGGCATTTGCAATTTCGAATTGGAAATTAGTGAACCGATGGGTGGATATTCTAACTGTTGCTGCAATTTGATAATTGATAGTATGTATTAGTATCGATTATGAGAACATTGAATTAATCCTTGTATTCTGGTTCTGGAAATAGATGTCTCTTTTGATACTGGTAGTTGTTACCAATAAGAGGAATAATGATAGGTATATTACTGAATATTGTTGCACTTATCTATATTCATTCATTCAGCTCATGTTAGATTGAGAATTGTCAAAAACAACTGTTTCCTTTTGTGATTCTTCAAGGCTCGGCCATGAAAAGGTAATAATTAAGGTTTGACAACAGAATCCTGTGTTTGGAATGAACATTTTTTTTCCATAAAATGGAGAATGTCTGAGAGTTTAAATTGACACTCTTGCTTTTGATATTTTGCCAGAATGAAGTTATGAATGAAATTTGCCACTGGAAATGAAATTTGCTAAAAAAAAAAAAAAAAAAAAAAAAAAAAATAGGGAAGGCCTGTGAGTTTAAATGGACACTGTTAGGAAAAATCCAAATTCTGTGCTTGACAATGTTCTCTCTTTGGTATTTTGCCAAAATGAAGTTATGATATTGATATATATGTTTCTGCCATGTGTTCTGTAACAGGCTGCCAAAATGATTGGGTCATTTCTCACCCGGACGCTTGTGTATGTAAAACATGTCTTTTCTTAATCATGTGTGCATTCGCTTGCATATGTTCCCTTTATTTATGTTGTGCAATTTTCTTATTATCTACCCTTTTGCAGATTAATTCTTGGTTATGCATATCCTGCATATGAATGCTATAAATCTGTGGAATTGAATAAGCCCAACATTGAGCTACTTCGGTTTTGGTGCCAGTATTGGTATGTTTCATCAATTTTGTATCCTCCAAATGTTTACGTTGATATTTCCGGCATAACTTGATCTTAATTTTGAACTTTCAGGATTTTAGTTGCTTTTATGACTGTGTGTGAACGTTTTGGTGATTTTTTTATTGGCTGGTATGTTATTTCTATTGAAATTGTCAAATCTTTAGTACTATATTTATTTTTTCTGGTAGTTACTTTTAAACTTTTTTTTCTTGAAGGCTTCCTATGTATGGCGAAGCAAAGCTGGCATTCATTATATACTTGTGGTCCCCCAAATTGAAGGTTTGTCATCTCGTGTGTAACTCATGTTGAATTCAGTTTTAGTAATGCTTGTTATTCTGTTTTATGATTCTTTTTTTTTTTTTTTCCTCTTCTTTAATTTGATTTCAGGGAACAACCTATGTTTATAATACCCTGTTTAGGCCCTATATTGCAAAACATGAGTCAGACATTGATCGTCATTTGCTAGAACTGAGGACAAGAGCGGGCGACATAATATTCATGTACTGGCAACAGTCTGCAGGCTTTGTGCAGGCTAAAGTTCTCGAAATTATGCGGATTATCATCTCCCAGTCAACTTCCAAAAAATCTGCTCAGGTATGCATTTGCTGTTCTCTGAAAGCTGCAGTATATAGCACTCTAGAACGTGCTCTCTCTCTGCATCGCTTGTGGATCTAAAAGCAATGAATCGCTTGTTTAGACGACGTCTCTACCAGAAAATGGATCTAAAACCGTAGTTGATGTTGTTTTGCTACTGAATACTACTTGTTTCAACATTGCAGCCGCAAGATCAAGCCACAAATGTTGCAAAATCCACAGCATCCTCAAACTCCGGTGCTGGTACCACACCACAGAATCGTGAGAAACAAATATCTTCCCCTGCTGCATCTTTAAGTGATAATAAAAAAGAAGACACCAAAGTTGAAGCAGGACCTGAAGAGGACTCAAGAGCAGCGGCCTTGAACAAGCACAAACCAGCACCAACACGAGCTCTCTCTGAAATCACCAGGTCTTCGACTTCAAGTAAAGAAGAGGAGGCACTTGCTGATTCCGCTGATTCCTCTGCAAATGAAAATCCTAAAACTCAAACTGTTCGAGAAATGCTCAAGGACGAAGCTGGACCATTCACAAGAGCTCGGTTGAGGAAAGTAAACTCCGCGTTACCTGATCATTGAGAGCCATGACCATGGTTTGGGGTAATGTTTTTTCTTTCTTTTTATTCTTGAAATATGCTGCTCATCTGTACATTCTTTCATTTTTGGAACTTGTTTTAATAAGAAAAGCCCAATGTCAATGTTCCCTGCATGCTTTCTATATATATATATATAAGCGGAGGGACATCTGTGAACTGATGTAATTTACCTTGTTATATACACACATACACACACACACACACACTATGTTGTTCGGTAACCAAGCCCAGACATATTCATACATATTTTCTTGGCTGCTCGCGAACACTATGGAGATGGAGGCGAAATTCCTTAACCTTTCATTTCTCACCACATTTTACAGTAGAATAGAGATTGGCATTGCTAGCGCTTTGACAAAAATATGGACTCTCAGACCATGAAATGTCTGCAATTTTAGATATACCTTCCTGTCTAATTCTAATTATGTGAGGAGGAATCCAGTGTGAGCTCCTTTTACATTTAAATAATAATAAAAAAAAGCTTAAATTTTAATAAAATATGGAGTCTCAAATAACGAATATTGGAGAATTTTTCTCTTCATTTCTTTCTTCTTCAATTTTTTTGCATCCAGTAAATAAACTAGTGCTATTGTTGAGGTTACGTGGTTGTGAGCATGAACAAACACTACTAAACGTCTAAACCCAATCCAGTATTTCCTTCTAATTAAGTATTAAATTCATAATTATCAATATTTAAATTATATATAAATTATGTAAAATATTAAATATATACTATTATATTACTATTTTGTTCATTAATATTTGTCACGGACCCACATTTTACGCAATTCAATACACATTTTGAATCTGTAATAACTCAAATTGCATATGTGTAAACGTTATGAAAATTTGATATTCTAAATCTATGCGATGAGACAATCCAACAAGATCTCACTTGACTATATTTTATTTTATATAAATGTATTAAAAAGTCGAATCAAAATTAATTAATAAACAATGACAAAACACCAAAAATGTCCATTATTAAGGAACGGGAAGTATAAATTTATAAGATTAGATTATAAAATAAAAATTTATTCAATAATAATAATAATAATATTTACAGGAAAGAGAATGGAACCATGACATTTTGACATTATAGTTGGCAGGTGAATAATGAAGTTAAAATGTTTACCAAAAAAAAAAAAAAATGAAGTTAAAATGAGTTTTTTTTTTTTTTTTTTTTTTTAATGAGCCAGAGAAAAAGTTAAAATGAATTTGAATTTGTTGGAGAAGGTCCCAATTTATGGAAAAAACCTAATTTTGAAGAAGAAATGGGGAATGGAAATTAGGGCAAATTAGATCGTCAATATTTGACCTTGATTTCTATTTTTCTCTCTGACTGAATTGAATCCCATCTCCGTAAGAAGCTCCGCCGTTTCCGATCTCCAATCAATCCTATCCCCAAAAATGGTACCAAACCCTTCAAAATCGAATTCCACCCCACTTCAATTTACTCAATGCTTCCTTTCTCATTTCGCCTCACCAAGTTTCATTCTATTCTTGCTCCACTTTGCAGATCCGATTCATTTTGTTACAGAACAGGCAGGGAAAGACTCGATTGGCTAAATATTACATTCCCCTGGAGGAATCGGAGAAGCACAAGGTTGAGTACGAGGTAATTCTTTTTCCTTTTTTTCTTTTTCTTGATTGATATTTGTGGTTCTTGCTCGACTTTTCGAATTGTTTTTTATTTTTCTTTTCTTATTTTGTTAAATTTGAAGATGTATTGACGTCATTGTTGCAGGTTCATCGGTTGGTTGTTAATCGGGATCCCAAATTCACCAATTTTGTGGAGGTAAGCAGATCTTCAGTTTCATCCGATCCAGTTTTGTTCTTTTGATTCCATTAGTTAGGCTATTCTTCTGGAATTGGCATATAATCAATAGGTGTTTTAGAGACTGGAGTTGTAGGTTTGGGCTTAGGGTTGGTTTTTAGGATATGGAATTGCACCAAGGAAAGGAGATGACATCCTTGAAAGGCTGTTTGTTTGAGATTCTATTGTTTAGTTTTATCAGAAAGAATTTATTGTTGCTGAATTTAATTTTATCTTGTTAAAATCATTCTTTATTCACTTTTCTGAAACGGAGTCTTGTCTTCATATACTTTTGTGGCATGTAGACGTGCTGGAGTTGTGTTTTCTTTGAGTTAATTTGTAGAACTCGAGATCATGCTCATATGACTTGCTGGGACAAATATTTCCTTGCAGTTCCGAACCCACAAGGTCATCTACAGGCGATATGCTGGATTATTCTTCTCCCTTTGTGTGGACATCACAGATAATGAATTAGCTTATTTAGAGTCCATTCACTTATTTGTGGAGATACTGGATCATTTCTTCAGCAACGTTTGTGAACTTGATCTTGTGTTTAATTTCCACAAGGTATGTTGTTGGTCTTTTTAGTTACTTCTTAATTGGTCACAAAATTTGCGTTAGGTGATGTTAAACTGCCACTTACTTGTATGAATAAAAATTGCCGTGAAACACTATGAACTTCAACAATCATTTATGATTATTATTATTTTTAAATATTTGTGTATAGTATTATCTGCATATTTTAGTGTTGGTTTTGAACTAGTTTATTTCGATTGATTTTGTATGGCATTCTTTATTGTGTGGATCACAAACTTAGTTTCATTCATGTGATGCACAAAGGTCTAAAATGGTGTTGGTTTCTTGAAAGCTCATTGATGTTGCTTTAGTGTTTCTCTCTTCAAATCTTGCGGAAAGAAGAAATGGGCCCTTCCATTTGAATTAACTGAATTAAAATAGTCATAGATAACACTTAATTTGATTGTGTCCCTGGAAAGCACAACAATTTGAATATATAGGTGCATATAAAATATATTTATATATATATGTGTGTGTATATATCAATGTGAAATTGCTTCTCGTTGTTTGCAGGTATATCTCATATTAGATGAGTTCATACTTGCTGGTGAACTACAAGAAACAAGCAAGAAGGTAATATATATTTCTATTCATCTAACTTCGTCATACTCATGTGGGCAGCTACAATTTGTTCCCCCACATGGATCTCTGTCCTGTTTCTGTCTATAACAAGACAGGATATGGACATAAATTTCCGATATGGAAGTATATAACTACCCCCGTTGATCTCTGTTAACAACCGTTGGTAAATTATCTTCTTTTTATACAACAGGCAATCATCGAGCGAATGGGAGAACTAGAAAAGCAGGAGTGAGGACGATATTTCAATCCCCCATCAAGTGATAAACTTTGTGGTAATAACATTATAGTACAAAAGCTATTGGCTGGCTTCTATTCTTCTTGCACCCATTCATTTCCCTTGCACCGTGTTTAAATCTTGCAATCTTCTTTGTAAGGATTAAGGGTGTGTGGTAAAAATGTCCTGTGATTGATGAATTGTGTTTGCTTAGAAATTTTAGTGAGACTTGGTCATTCTGTGGAAGGAAATATATTCAGATATTCTTGGTTTTGTGACATTGATTTTGTAAGTAATGATTTCTTCTGGAGAGGTTCATATGCGTGGCTTGTTTATCATTTTTATTTAATTTATATATATTGATAAAGAATTCATGTCAACATGGACACATGGTATTAGAATGTTTCATTGCATTTGATAATTTGTCATGATTCCGGTGGAAAAAATTGTGATGTTAATGTAAGGGTTCTTCCATTTCGTTCATTTCTTAGATGATTTTCCCATAAAGTCATTTTGATAATATTCTTATTGAAAAGGCATGATCCAATTTGAATTTTCATTATAGAAGTGGGAAAAATGATTTCATAAGTGGAATTAAAAACCATAAATTGAGGTGTTTGGCTTCGACTGAAAAACTCATTCTTTCGTTCCTAAAGATTATTTTCTATTTTTTTTTTTTAAAAGCCCACAATTAAAGACGAACAGAAATAAAGCAAATAAGGTATTCTCGATTTTTATTTTTATAATGAATTCTGTTTATTTTGATCGAATGTTCATATTAACGTACACACACACAAAAAAAAAAAGTGTATACTATTAATTAGTGAACAATATCGCCTCCACAGCTCCACTCTCCAATTGGCTAACGAAATTTCGTCTTTGTGGCATGTTCTCTAGGGTGGACACGGTTCGATTAACCTTAATTTTTCAGGTATTTGTATTTGTATTTGAACCGGGCAAATACTTCATTTCAGTATTTGTATTTGTAACCGGAGTCCTCGGTTAACCGGCCTTCGGTTTCGATTCGATTCAGCGGTTAAACGATTCGGTTTGAAGATTTAATATCTACGAAACTCAAAGATTTAAGAAATGAAAACTTGATTATACATTTTAAGAGGGTCGGACAAGGTTAATATACTACAGAAAAATTACATATATATAACTATGGAATCCAGTGGTTCTTTTCAATGTTATCAAAATATGTTAGTATATGTAACAAATCTTAGTGTAGAGGTATATTTCAATAATATGGTATTCTGAAAGAAAAAAAATCAATATAGGCTAGCTTAAGGCTTAATATCGTGATATATTTTTATAATTAGCTTTTTAGTTTTTTATATTTATTTTATTATATACTTAATAATTAAATGAATAATGATATACTATTATCTATATATAATTTTATACCATCAAATGTCTATAATATTTACAATATATATAACTTTTAAAATAAAATAAATATATTCGGTTTGGTTCGGTTAACCTGGGGAAAAAATTAAAGTATTTGTATTTGTATTTGAACCGGACGAATACTGCAATATGATATTTGTATTTGCTCCGGGGTCCTCTGTTAACCAAAAATTCGGTTCGATTTCGATTCGATTCAACTGTTCAACGAATCGGTTCGAATATTTTGCCCACTACTGTCCTCTATGTATAAAGCTTATTATGGATGGGTGGTGGTTCATTTAGTTGCGATGTGATTGGATTGGATATTATTTTATTCAACATAATTACATGTTTATTTTAATTTATAGAAACTGTTGATTAAACATGAATCTTAATTTAGAAGGCAAGTTATAGAATAATGGTTCGAAATATGATCGGATTACCATTATAAATAATTGAATGAATTTTTCATCCCATATTTTGGTAAACATGCTTTAGGAATTGGAGCAGTACTAATATACAATTCGGCATATGTTTAATATTGAAAGGCATTATTAACGGTATATATCGTGATAAAAGGTAATGTTAAACTCGTGTTTGAGCCACTTAGCATAATACTACATAATAGTGTAGTATATTTACCTTGAATTATTTATTGCTACGAATTAATTTAATATCTAAACCAAGCAGACTGAAACGAGGATTGAAAATAAATCATGACAAGTAGCAGCAGTAGCACCACCATATACGGCGACGCCGACCCTCCTCCTCCTGCCGCCGCCATTGATTCATAAGCCGGCCGCCTAGGCATTCCGGCGCTGTACCGCATCATGCGGCGGCGGAGCGGCAATAGCGCCATGCCGATGACCAAAATCATGAGCAAGGGTGTGAATAGGATACCGAAGCGGACTCCGGTCCTGCGCCTCTCCACCTTGTGGCGGGAGGTGTGCACAACCGTGGAGGCGAGGAACATGATCAACAACGTGAAGATGACCATTAATGGGATTGGAGGTGGTGATAGAGAAGCTAGGGTTTGGTCTTTCCAGCTGGTGCCCCTTCTTGAACTCAGAAACCACCCCATTTCTGTAACCTCAATTGTCTGTCAAATGTGTTTCACTTCTCAATTGCCATTTCTATGTACGTATATTTATGTAATGGATTATTCTTTCCGGATTGGATTGGGATATTGGAATATTGGATAGGATTCTTGGTCATAAAGAGGAATCACATATTCTTGGCAGCTTTGTTCTTGCCTTTGATTTGCCTGTGTTTTTTTTCTCATTTTTAAATGACTCCTTGGTGATCTGACAGTCAACAAATGAAGTACTTCCTCCGTTCTCATGAAAATGCAACACTCACCCAGCACACGCAATCCAATACATATTTTTAAACAGTTAATAACTCACGTTGTGTATAAGTAAAAATTATAAAAATTTGATATTATAAAACTACAAGATGAGACGATTCTAACAAGATCTCACTTGACTATGTTTTTTCTTCTATAACTATAACTATTGTCTAAACGTAAATCAAAGTTGAACAATGAATAGTGTCAAAAAGGCAAATGTTTCATATTCACAAAAACGGAGGTTATTTGTATTGGGGAATAGAGATGGAGTTAATGGGCTTTTGAGGGTTCAGAAGCCATTTAATAGATGGGCCTTAGGCCCAAATCAAATTAAGGGGAAGCCCATAAATGATCCAAATTCAAACTTTTGGGGAATGTTTCTAATTACAGAAACTGACCGCAAGTCCTCAACGCTGAAACCACGAAACCCTTTCCAGTTAACAATATCCTATGTTCTTTCGTCTTCCCCAAATCATAGGTCGCGTTGCTTCAATTCCCATTCGAATCGTTTCGGTCTCAGCGGTAGATGCCGCAGGAGGACAAGAAAATGGTGAAGAAAGAGGATATTGATGACGACGACGAAAATAAGAGCATCGCCTCCGCTTTCGCGAAGCGCAGCAAAAATTTACCCGATGCGGCGACCAAATCGCAGGCGCGCGTCAAGAAGGAAGATAGTAAGTTGAAGAAAGAAAAGGATGACGATTTCGCCAGTCCGTCTTCAAGTAAGGCCTCCAGCAACAGCAAGAAGGTGAAATAGGGAATTTTTTTGCTACTTTTGTTGCTTGCTGATAAAATTAAGTCCTTTTCCCTTAGCTGAATCGATTCCCGGTATTTTCTGCAGACGCCGAAGAAGAGGAAGCAAGAGGCCGAGAAAGCAAAGAAAAGGGGCAATGCTGCTGGTGGTAAAGAGGTTAAGAGAGAGAGAAAAGTGTTTGATTTGCCTGGTCAAAAGAGGGATCCTCCTGAGGAAGTATGTTCTTGTGTTTAGCCTTGTGTTTATCTCTGAATTCTTTTATCCACTTTTATGTAAAATTATTTGAGGTATTTTTGTATTGGATTTATTTTTCAGCGAGACCCTTTGAGGATATTCTATGAGAGCTTGTACAAACAAGTGCCCGGTAGTGAGATGGCAGCGATATGGTGAGCTTATTTGTCAACATATCTTTTGCTAATCTTGTGCATTGTATTGAAGACTGAATTAAGAATCTTTTATGATTTTAGTTGATAACTTGAATGTTGGTCATTTTTGTAGTAGTACGGGTTTTGATTGTTTCTGCAGTTGTTCATTGTGCCTAAAGTTATAATTTGCTACTTGTAAGTAGCAGTGATTGCATAAGTATGCAGTCTTCTATTGTATACTCATTAGCTTCCAATTTATGTTGGTTTATTGATCAACTTCCAATTGAATAAACTCTGTTTGTGTTCAGTTATCTTAAATCTCTTTTGGCGACACCTTATTAGTTTCACTAGATTCTCATTCTAGCTTCTCGTTCCCCTGACTCTCTTTGCACAATGGCCATTTTAAGTTTAATAGCAATAGTGGAATTCTTTCACCAGTTTAGAAGTTATTACATCTTAATCCTGAATTGATGACTTCCTGGTTTTCTTTGTTGATATTCAATCTGTAAGATGAGTAAGCAGTGAAAAGAATTAAAAGATTTTGGCAGACCTATGCTATGTTTGTCATACCATAGTGAAATACTGCTGGAATTGGAATTGGTATTTGCCCCTTTGCCATTTGTCTACCCATAACATTCTCATGCTTTCGCCATAACCTCAGGATGATGGAGTCTGGATTGCTCCCAAAGGAAGTTGCTAAGAAAGTCTTTGAGCGAAAACAGAAGAAGGCACAGCAGCAAAAGCTTGGCTCACCGATGAAGACTGTTGCAACTGTGAAGAAGAAAGGTGAGTCAATCACCATTGAAAAGAAATCGGCATCTTCTTCAGTAACAGTACAGAAAAAGAAGACACCAGAGTCGAAAACGAAACCACCACCCAAGCAGGCGAAGAGTCGCAAGCGCCAGGGTGAATCTTCTGGAGACGATTCAGACGATGACTTTGTTCTTGATGCAAAGATTTCAAAGAAACAAAGAGCTTCCTAGGTTATTTCCTAATGAGTCCTCTCTGTTGGTGAATTGTCTTGCTTGTATTTCTTCTGTATGGTTTATTCAAAACTTCAACTCTATGTGACCAAATTGACCCATGCACTTCAGTTCTCCCTTATTTCCTTTTACTATTACGACTCTAACCAAAAAAAATCCTTTCCTTAGATTAAATTTTCTGTCAGTTGTCTTGTTTTTAAGATTCATACAAAGCTAATTAGCTAAAGGACAATTACATGTAAAGGAAGATTTATTGAGGTGCTATGTTAATTTTATAATTCTATTCTATAAAACAAAAATGCACCATTTAAATATGAATTCGAACTTCAAAATCATCGAGTTGAGTCTAAATAATTGTTTATATTCAAACAATATTTAGATTAAATTAAATCCTAGTTGAAAAAAGATCCATAAGCAATTGACTTCTTCCAACAAACTTTTTCTTATACCACACCCCCTTGTTAAGTACTCGTGTATGTATCGTTTTACTTTAATTTCGCTAGTTTTTTGGTAGTAAATTCACTAGGTTAAAACTAATGATTTATTATTATTATTATTAGTAGTAATAGTACTGTAGTAGTATGATGTACTTCCTCTGTCCCACTTAACCTGTCTTATTTCATTTTTGCACACAATCCAATGCATATTTTCAATCGTTAATATCTCAAAATATGTATAACAAAAAATTAAATAAAATATATGTTCTAAAACTATATGATTTTACGATTCTAACAAGACCTAACTCAACTATTTTTTTTTCAAATATATACATGCAATAACGTTGAGTCAAAGTTAAATAATGAACAGTGCAAAAAAGTCAAACATGACAAGTATACTGGGACGAGAAATTCTCTGATATTTTCTTGACTCTTCAAGTTTTCCTCCCTCTAATATAGCGAAAAAAGAGTGGAGATTTACCTAGTTCACAGTACCACAAAGTCCAGTTGATTTAGGGTCTCCGTTGTTGGTCTTTCCTTCTAATTAGTTTCCTCCTTTCCCTATAACCACCATTTTTTAATGGAGCATATTATCAAAAAAAAAATAAAAAATCAACTTCGAATTGGGCAAAAAAAGTTTCACAAAAATATAACTTCGAATATTTCATTAGAACTATGGAGCTAAAAATGTTATGGGATTCCTGTAGTTTAATAATGTTAATCCGGGAACAACTCAATTTGATCGGAAAATCTACAAAAACATCCCTGAAATGGAAATTCATTAGGGACTATATAAGGTGGAAAATGGAAAATGAACAGAATTGGGCAAGAATAATATGCTAACAGTCAGATGTTCCCAAAGAAGACAACTTGACCTGACCATAAAACATTTCATAAACCCTAGAGAGACCTTTCATCTCTGCCCATGCGACACGTGGCAGCACCTCCCACGCCCCCCCTTCCCCTTCTCTTTCCCTTCAACTTTCAAGAGAAAAATAAAACCCACCCCCCCTCCCTCCCCCACGCCCCACCCCCTTCCCCTTATCGCAAATTTATTTTCCCTGCAAACCATTCCCAAGCTTGTCTCTCTGTCTTTCTCTCTCTCTCTCTCACAAACACTGCCACAGAAAACCAAAAGGAGAAACAACAATGAAACAGGGCAGCCACTGCTTCAGACAAAGTCCTCCTTTTCCATCACCTCATCAAGACAAAGACGAATTATTCGTCTCCCAAATCCTGCTTGATCTCAAGCCCCTAATGTCCTTATCCGAATCCCTCTCCAATTTCAATTGGACCCGCCGTAAGAGGAGATCTTGCATCGATTCCTCCATTTCCACACCCACCCATCAAATTCAACCTCAGATTACGGACACAACCACCTCCGCCGCCCGCACCACCGCCAGTCCCGACACCCCCCTGTCACTGTCCTTCTCCTTCTCTGAATCTGATGAAAAGCCAAAGAAAAGGGTATGCAATGAAACTTCATTTTATCTTATTACTTCTTAAAATTCTGCTTCAGATTTTGAATCACTGATTTTCAGAAAAAGGAAGAATATGCCGGCATCATACAGGAATTGAATCAGCGAAAAGTTCTCCTTCAAGGGGTGAGTTTAAATTTTCCAAGATTGGTCATTTCTGCCTAAAAGAAGAAAGGATCTTTTTTTTTTTTTTTTTTTTTTGTTGTATGTTCCACTACTCAAATTTGATCAAACAGGAGGTTGAAAATGTGAGGAATTACTACCAAAAGCTGAAGAAATTCAATTCCAAGTTAAAAGCCATCAGACGGGAGGTTTTTAATTTCACTTATCCATCACTTGTGTCAAAAATTCTCTCTCAACACTCTGTTCCTCAATTTTTGCAAAACTTGCGAACTTTTTACAATTCAGGTCCTAAATTCTTGCACGATAAAGGAGGACGGAACCCAGATGGAACGGAGAACGAATTTCGGAATGCAATTGACTCAGCGTTATCGGATGAATGCGTTGGGTAGTTCTCTGCCGTTCATTGCAGATCCGACGGCGCAGAAGCTTCGGTGTTCGTATGATCCAGTCACAGCGCGGCTGACCTCTTCGAATAATGGGCTTAGATTTGGGCCTGATTCCGGGCTTGGGCTGGATAGACATTTGGGCGGGGTTGGTATTGACCTCAATTTACCTGCAGCAGAAGAGATGGACATGGACGTGCCGCAGCCGTTGGATGTAATCGCAGATCAACGGGCCAGATTTGCGGAGGCTAGGAGGAAGAGAAGGGGAATAATCAAGATTAAGGCCATGAGGAATGCTTATGGTATTAACTTCACAGTAAACACGTGACGGTGGATTTATTGGAAATTAAGGGATTTTTATCTATTTATTTATTTAGTTTGGTAGTATTTTAGTAGGATCGAATTTTAGTTCTAAGTTGATTTCTTTTCCTTTCTCTTGATCGTTTTGGTTGAATTGTTTGAATGTGGTTCTTAGAAAAAATATATATTGGTGGTGATTATTATATGTTTGACCAAATTATGAGGAAACTAAGGTGTCCAAATATTTATGCCATTGAAGATCATGAAAACGGTAACCAACCAAGATGAATAATTTGAATTCAAAAATTAGCAGGCATGTGAAGTACTATGAAGTTTTTGTAGCTGTTGCTTCTCATTCTCATGTTTTCTTGTACTAATGTACTGTTTGTGATTGATAATAGCAAATTTTATTCTGAATATTCTTATTATCTGTAATTTTATTACTCGAGAGAAGATACTTGTAAATGGGTTCAGTTAGCATCCAGAATAGCCACTTTTCTGGATTTCCAGAAGTTGCTAGGAGAATGAATAGAGAGTGCTAACGGATGATTCCTCCAATCATTTACAATTAATAGCCACTATTAATTAGGGTAATGGGATATTTTAATTCCATAATGCATACTCGGTGGATTTGACATAATTACTACTGCCATAATTGGACAAATCAACATAATTGCATTGACAGCCGTTTCCCACTTACTCAATCCACAAAAAACCTACTTTGGATTGCTCTCTTCAGGATTCATCAACGTGCCAAAGTTGTAGCATATTCATCACACCCTGCTGAGGAAAAATCAATCGTCGGCTTATGATGTGCTAATTATAATCATTAGATGTGCTATTATATCTATTCACAACTGATATGGTTGATTTTAGCTGTGATATTTATAAAGTTTATATGTGCTAATATTCAGAATGCTATTTGCGTATTTAATTCATTATAATTAAATATTGAGCCGTGGTTGATTTTAACTGTGATAATTATCAGGATTACATGTGCTAGCATGTCGATTCACCAATGCTATTTGCATATTTAGTTCATTATAATTAAATATTGAGCCGTGATTGATTTTAACTGTGATAATTATCAGGATTATATGTGCTAGTTTGTCGATTTACCTGTGATAATTATCATTTATAGAAGTGCTATTGTATCGATCCACCAATGCTATCTGCAATTTAATTTATTATAATTAAATAGTGAGCAGTGGTTCATTTTAGCTGTTGTAATTATAATGTTTCTATTTGCTAGTATTCCCATCCACCAATGCTATGTGCTTTGTTGAAGTATAAATAAAATTACGTGCTAGAAGAAAACATAGGCAATTCTAGTAGTTCTGTGTTCTTATAAGATTGTTATAACTTGAACCCCAACAATTTTTTTTATTTTATTATTGGATATTATTTATGTGGTCGTATATATGGATACACAAAAAAAAATATATTGTTCCCGCATCTAGCACTTATTTTTTCTTCCTCTTCACCGGCTTACTCTTGGGGGTTCGCACTACTTCTGATATGGATTTCATGCGACGCTTACGCCCAAATCTCCTAGCCTTTGATATCAACGTATATGTGCTGCCATCATTCACACCGTCCCCTGCATAACAGAAAAAATTGTCATATGCACAAATGGCAAGACCTCTCAATTTTAAACGGAGTAAAGAACGAATGTAAAACAAATTTTGTTTACCCTTTTCTTGTGCTGTTGAAGATGATTCCCCCACCTCGACCGTCAAAAAATTGTTCAAATGGGCCATGTATTTGTTGTATGTGTCGTTATCTTTTGCTGAACGGAGTTCAAGTCTAACATCTTAAGCCGACGGTTGATTTTTCCTCAGCAGGGTGTGATGAATATGCTACAACTTTGGCACGTTGATGAATCCTGAAGAGAGCAATCCAAAGTAGGTTTTTTGTGGATTGAGTAAGTGGGAAACGACTGTCAATGCAATTATGTTGATTTGTCCAATTATGACAGTAGTAATTATGCCAAATCCACCGAGTATGCATTATGGAATTAAAATATCCCATTACCCTAATTAATAGTGGCTATTAATTGTAAGTGATTGGAGGAATCATCCGTTAGCACTCTCTATTCATTCTCCTAGCAACTTCTGGACATGAGAAAAGTGGCTATTCTGGATGCTAACCGAATCCCTAATTATATTCGCTTCGCTGGCCTGATGAAACATTTCTGGCGTCATAAGTAGTACTCCCTCCGTCCCGCGAAGATTGAAGCCTTTCTTTTGGGCACGGTAATTTAGGTAGTGGAGTTTAGTAGTTAAAGTGGTGTGGGTATTTGTGTTTAAGATTATAATGAATTTTGATATTGTTTATTGTTTAACTTTGACTTAATATTATCGTAGTGATGTAATTTGAGAAAAATATTCAAATGTGGTCTTGTTAGAATCGTCTAATCGTGTAGTTTTAGAATATATATTTTATACAATTTTTATTTGTATCAATTTTGTAATATTAAGAGTTAAAGAAATATAAGGGACTTTGTGTAGGAAAGTAATAATGCATTGGAATTTGTGCAGAATAGTAAAAGTAAGTATTTTTAATGGGATTTGACAATAATTAAGATTCTAATCAAACTTATATTAATTTAATTTTTCTAAAAACGGAAAGGGTTCAAACTTCGTGGGACACCCCAAAAAGGAATAGGGTTCAAACTTCGTGGGACGGAGGGAGTACTAATATTTTATGTAGATGAAACTAGAGATTTAACTGTAGGAATTAAGAGGAAACATTTGAAGGTATTTTTATTTAATTATATTTAAACTTAATTTAAATACTATTATTATTATGTTGTGAGTATACTATATATATATATATTTTTTCCTAAATACCACACAAATTACAAAGTAATAAAAAGGAAGAATAGGGAGCCGAAATCAAACCTCCTTACTTAACCGCTTAAACTAAATTTCTACTTAACCACTTAGATTAAATTCCTCATCCCGAGTATACTATATTAATATAACTAAGCTTAATTTAATTTAATACAAACAAGTACTACATTATTATTATCATTAAATAAATTAAATATTATTAAATTATCAAATTAAATAATAATAAACTAATAATTTCAAAAATAATTTTTGCCCTTCAAAATTAATACTAAGAATTGGATCAGGGATCAGATTGGCTATAATGGGAGCGGCCCAATTGTCGTAACCAGGCTTTAGGCGGGCAGCCCATCTCGCATTTTAAATTGCGTGTGTTTGCCACTCATCACATCCCCTTTAAACATGCCTGAAGGATCATGGCTTTTGTAAGTGTACAAACACTCATATTTGTAGCACCAATTCGGAGCATATAGAGTGTGCTCAACCGATGTGGGATACGGGATACATGCGAACTTCCATCTCCATGAGGCAATAATTTGTAGTATGTCTTTTCAAAATACATTTAATTATCATACATGATTCTGTAAGCTTACAAAATTTCTATTTAAAAAACATTTTTTTTTTTAAATCACAGAAGCAAGCCAACATTTTTTTTTGTAATTAAAGGCCAGGTCTTTCGCTCTGTTGGCATTCTTGCACAAAAGCTATGTTTCACTCTGCTGAAATTTTGCTCATCCGAGCCATGAAGAGCCACCAAAAACCTAAATCTGGATATGATGGAATTTCAAGTACTAATGATCAAACGCTTTCTTTTTTTAAAAAACATGAAAAATTGAGCATGTTTATAAACAATATTCAACATATCTACAATTTACCAACATAAGAATTTGAGCATGTTCCTTTTATCTCCTCCCCTAATTCAGTAATTTACCTTAGGCTATCTTTATCCATGACCACCCCAATCATCCAACTATCTCATTATTTAATTAATTTCTCTCATCCAACTCATCAATATTCATCCCAACCTAACCATCCCAATTTTACATACTTTATCAATAACCACCCAACCATCCAACCACCATATTATATATAATTATTTTAATTTACATAATTTTAGATTATGTTGAAATATTAAAAAAAAAAGTATAAAAAATATAAAATATTTATCTTATTTATAAAGAATAAAAATCTAAAATATTAATATATTTTTTTTATTTATTTTTATTTTATATAAATTTTAAAATGGGTTAAATATATCAAAATTGATATATTATGTATTTAACAAAAATATAACAAGAGTGATCTCTATTTGTAGAGAATGAAAAATTATAAAATTTGGTATATTTTTTATTTATTTATATTTTAAAATATAAAAATATAATTATTTTTAATTTTATTATTTAAAATTTTAGTTGACCAATGGGATGGAGACAAGTGTCCCGATCCTATTGGCCAATGAATAAGAGACCAAAGGTCTCACAAGGGTGGATGGTCGACCATGTTTTAAAAAATGACATGGAGGTCTGGTCTCTTATCCAAAGATCATGGATAAATTTAGCCTTACGGTAAAGGGGTGGCCGTTTCCTCAATTTATTATAGTAATAGAAAAAATGATTTGGCCATTTGGGAGTAATTTTTTTTCCTTTAAATTTTTAGGCGACTTTAATTCATAAATTGACCTGTTAGGGAACTAGCTGTTAGCTGTTAACTGATTATGTGAGTAATAATTAGTTAAAATTAGCTGTTTGACAACTTCGAGACCAATTTTTTGCCTACAATAAGCTAAAATCCAAAATGCTGCTATTTGCAGCGGTTTCAGAAAGAGCTGATTGAATACTATTTTAAGTTATTTTATCTTTCTAAATAAGTTAATTTCTTTCAAATTGTCATGAATAAACTAATTCTGTTTAGCTGTTTTGCCAAACAGGTCCAATGGAAAATTATGTTTTACACTTTTACCAAAGTGTAGGAATGGCGCTATTTCCAACCACAATGGGATCTTTAAATTCTTCTTCGTCACTCTCGGTCTAGGCGGCACCCCTCACTCTCAGTTTGTCTACCCCTATGGCGGAAACTCCATCGCCTCAATCGCCGTCCGGAATTCAACCCCGATCAGGGTTCAACAACGGATCATCGCTGTATTGGTGCTACCAATGCCATAAGCGCGTGCCAGTCGAAGCCCTAGCCGGCGAAGTCGTTTGCTACGAGTGCAAGGCAGGTTTTGTCGGAACTGTCCCCGCCGCGGCCGTTCCTGTTCCCACTCCAGATGACGCAGAAGCAGCAGCCGCCCTCATCGATCGCCCCAATTTTGGATACCGGCTCATCCAGGTTCTTCGCCTTTTATCCCAAGTCGCGCGAGAC